>NQII01000070.1:37337-148062 GCA_002778355.1 Clitarchus hookeri | reverse complement strand
TCCCCACATCTCTGTACGGTCAACCGACTCGCGAAACATTACTTTTTCACAAAACTTTTGATATCTCTTAAAGTATAGGCGGGAATTGGTTTAGACAGTGTACTACAAGAGAGTGCGCTGGCAGAAAATTTTTTTCCCACTTGATTCACTATTATCATCACCGCTTATTCCTTATGTTACTTTACATAACAAAATATATACTAAAACCAGGCCAGAGAACATAGCTATGAATTTAAAAAAAAAACCCGTAAATCTGATAAGTGGTTCTTGAGGGATAAGCGCACTGACAGACAGACAGACAGACAGACAGACAGAGAGATGTTGAGTTTTATAATATGTATAATAGAAATCTGCAAAGTAGGAAAACTTTGGTTATTGCTTAAAAATTCTTTTATTGCTCCATAAGTGGAACCCCAGTTTGCTTTTGGCCAATTACCACTTATTAAGTCCAATATTATTAATATAAAAGCAAAACAAACAAATATCTGTTAATCCGAGTTTGATAATAAAAAGAATGTTAAAAAAGTTTTTATACAATTTTTTTTTATAATTTTAAAACGTGTTATTATTAGCGTTTGAGAAAAAGTGATCCATGAGTGGACCCCCTATTTTTGTCCTAAAGTGCACCCCTCATTTTCCCAATGTTTCTTCAATTTTCTTAAAAAGTAGTTAATTATGCAGAAAAATCACATACGTAATTGTCTTTTTCCACCCCTGAACACTCCACATGGGCCCAATCACTACACATTATGCACTTCACCCACTGTTCTCCGCTGGTATCACTTGACCAAAGCTGATTGCAAAACATGCATTCAGCATCTTCCTCAGTAGGTTCCTCACCCAGTCCAAGAAAATCCACCACTGAAGAATCCAATGATCTAGAATCCAATGTTCCGTTGTAAGAATCATCATCATCATCATCAAAAGCATTTCAGAAAGGAAAAGAACTCCTGCAGATAAGCATGGTGCTGGTCCATTATGATACCAAAAGAGCTGTGGTGATGACCTGCTGTGATGCTTCGGAGTTTGGAGTTAGGGCTGTCTTAGCTCACATCATGGATAATGGGGAAGAAATGCCTGTAACTTTTGCTTCACAGATGCTACATAAAACTGAGCGTAACTATGCTCAAATAGACAAGGAAACTTAAGCAGTAATGTTCGGAATCATCAAATTTCGTCAGTACTTGGTCAGTTGACCGTTTATTGTGATCACTGATTATAAGCCCTTGTTGCAGTTGTTGGACCCACACCGGCCCACTCCTGATATCCTTTCCCCCAGGGTGCTCCGTTGGTGTTTGCAATTGGGCATGTATGATTTTCAGCTGGTCTATGAGCCTGGCAACAAAATAGGAAATGCAGATGCTCTAAGCAGACTGCCAGTACCGATGCCCACCATGGAGATGCCCACTGCAACAGAAGTGCTAATGCTAGAGGAGAGGCCAGAAGCACCCCTAAATGCACGCATGGGGGCCCAGTTTACAGAGAAGGATAACGTACTGAGACAAGTGAAGTATTTTGTACTGCATGGGTGGCCAGAAAAACTGCCTAATGAAGAGGTCCCTATTGGAACAGATGTGTTGAGTTGTCTATCTACCGGGATTGCCTTCTCTAGGGCACAAGAGTTATTATTCCAGAGGTGATGCGGAATGAGATATTGGTTCTGCTCCATGCCTTGCATGATGGCGTAGTACGTTCAAAAGCATTTACTAGAAGTTACATATGGTGGCCAAAACTCAGTGATGACATTGAGAAGATGGTTCAGCAATGTGAGATCTGCCTCAGGGAGAGCCGGGCTCCACCAAGAATGCACATGATGTGGACTGTGCCCCAAAATCCATGGTCCTGCATACATGAATTTTGCAGGACCATTCACGGGGAAAATATTTTTAATAGTTATTGATGCCTACTCAAAGTGGCCAGAAGTACGATTGGTGCCATCAATTTCAAGTGCGGTGGTAATGAGTGAGCTGAGAGATATGTTCAGCATTCATGGATTGCCTGACATGGTTGTATCTGAAAATGGGACAGCGTTTGCATCCTGTGAGATGAAAATTTTTTTGGAGCAGAATGGAATTGCCTGCTGATATTCACCTCCATACCATCCTTCCAGCAATAGACAAGCGGAACCGACAGTACAGATTGTGAAGTACAAGCTAAAAACTGCAAACTGGCAACTGGCACACAAGACTGCAGAGAATACTCTTTGTGGTATGTACCACATCAACAACTACAAACCAGAAATCCCCAGCTTAATTGTTGATGGGAACAAAACTAAAAACTATTTTTGACAGGTTGCATCCCAGCACGCTGAGCCCTTCAAGGGTGGAGATAACCGACACAAATGACACACGGGGAAGGCATTTCACAGAAGGGGATCACATATTTCTCCATAACTATGGGTCCAAGTCCCAACTGCGTCCCTGGTGTGGTGATCGCCAAGGAGGGGCGAGTAATGTACAATGTTCAAACCACAGAGAGCAAACAGATTCACCAGCATCATGTTGATCAATTGATCTGCCACCCAGCCAATGAGGAAATGTATTATGTACCTACCAAGGCTATGGAGCAAGGAGAAATTGTTTTTCGAAAATCAATGAATACAGACTACACATATGATTCCAAGAATGTCAGTGTTTCTGGAAGGCCAGATCAGTGGCTGTCATAATCGTGCTTCAATGGTTTCCCAGAGGCCTCGCGGGATAGTGTGTCAGCTGTGGCAGTGTCAGCAGCTGATGCGGCAGCATCCTTGAATGTGTCTGCAAACTACACGAGAGCAGCTCATGACTCCAGTCCACCGCCTTTGGTAGTACCTGGGGCTGTGTCAGTGACAGATGTGGCAGCAGCTCTGGATATGAAGGTGTCAACAGAGAACACAGCAGCATCACACAACTCGGGTCCACCACCTCAGGAAGGACCAGGGGAACCAGGACCATCACAGGAGAGGCACACCAGCTCCAACACAATCAACATCCACGAGAGTCAGGACTAAACCAAATAAATTTGCTGATTATGTACCTTTGAACTGAGGGTAACATTTAGGGTTGTAAATAGTTAGTATAGGTGTTGTATCTTGGAGGGGAGGAGTTTTGTGTACTGACATTGTGTATATAAAAGGAAGTATACTTAGGTGGATGCGGTTGGCACGAGTGAGTCAGTGCCATGGCGCGCGTCGTAAACATGATGAAATCGGGTGGACAGAGATCCAGGTTAATGGTGTGGATCGTTAAACAGTAGTACCAATGGACGGGACATAAAAATACAGACGATTTGAACAAACAAAAAACTGGACATAGACACTCCCATGGTTAGTTATTGAAAACATGTTAAGAGGAGAGCGATATATTCATGATATACTTTCTTTGCAAGCTTAAAGGTGTGTTTTTTTTTTCAGGTATGTAGTTTAGTATTCACTAGGGAAAGGAATGCCTAGATTAAAGAGCAGAGTGCTATTTTAGATATGCCGTCAATGTCAAAGAACACTTATCAAAAGTATCACAACAGAACAAAAACTGTTGTACACTATGTTGCTTGGGAAGAGATGAAGCAAGCTAGAAAAGAGGATGCTGAGTAAGCTCTAGAAAGCAGATAATTAGACTCAGATGGATGTCCAATTATCACTGTTGTGGCAGAAGGCTGATGGGTCAAAATATTATACAAGAATTTCAACAGTTCTCTATCAGGAGTGGTGAGTCAACATATTTCATTTCATGGGTTCATAAAGACACTACTTAGTTTTAATTATCAAAATCATAATAAACTATTAACAAGTAAGTACAACTTAAAAGACTCAAAATTTAGGCCACAAAGTATGTTACCTATCTATTCACAGGCATGTATTGTAGGCCTGAAAACGGGAAAGATTTTCTACATTGGGGTTTGCAATTTGTATTATTGTGTGCTTAAAGTCAGAAGCAGAGTCTAGTGATAAGCTGTGTGCATTTAAATTTTGTTTGTTCAACAAAATACTTTGGAATGGCAAAATAATAATTTTCTTACCTTTTATAAATACATTATGTTAGCTCAAAAAAACTTTCCCTCAGTGTATGAACACTGTAAAATAAAAAATTATATCTCAGTTTTCTTGCAAATTTTTTGAAGAAATATAAGAGGTAGTAGCATAATAATTGCATTCCTTGTAAAATATTGAAACTGCATAATCATGCTTTATTTTGTTATTAATATGTAGGTAATGCAATACTGCAAAACATATGGCATAACGTTGAAGGAAATTTTAACTAACAATAATATCACTTAATTTTTTTTACTTTTTCAACATTCTCCTGATATTATGATGTAATTTTCGGCAAATGGTGAGAGTAGCATGATGAACAGCATTATGAAATGTAAACAGTATGAGTCACAGCAAATTGTGGAAAAAATTTAATGTTCCAACAATGTGCTACGAAATTACTCTAATTGTATGAGAGACTTAGTGAAGAAACAATTTATTCCACTAATCCTGAGAAAAAAGTTAGAAGAAAATTTGAGAAGGTTGAGAGTAACTGTTCTTGAAGAAACATGACATGAATCCCTACAAATGAGAGATTACAAGCAGTTAGGAACAATATTTTGAATAAACCAAGTCACGTTTTTGGAGATCAAACAAAACATGATAAGCTTTTTGTGTGATAAATTAAATTAATGTGAAAATAATTGTGTATTTGTTATGATACTGTGTAGTTTATGGGATGACTTGAAATTTGCTGTGAACATCGTAGCATATTATGCTCCAAGCATAATTCACAATGTAATAAACAATTTGGCATAATATTTAAATTCATATGTTGCAAATTAAAAGCAGTTAAAAGAGATTACTATGCTTTACAAGGCTCGTACAAAAGACGGTGTGAAGCTGCATCGTTATCCTTCAACAACAGGCACAATGTCCACAGTGTAGTACATATGAAATTAATAGAGAGGAGTTCGGGAACTTTTACTGAAGCATTTGCAAAAACACAAAAAACATGAGAAATTGCTTTCTATAAGGAAACTCCTGTTTTCTGGGAATAAGAGGACAACAAAACAGAGGAAAGTCAACAGTCCAGACGAGAACTGTGGAAGATTATGTACCTTGGAGGAAGAACCAGACACTCCAGAAAATGTACTCAAGAAAAGTAAAAGAACAATTCTTATTCTATGATTGTATGATGAATAGCTCTGAATCCTCTTCCATCATAAGCACTGCATGCTGGGGTTGGCTGCCCAATCACAAAGTGTGGAGAGCCATGCCCACACTCTAACAGGGGGTACGAAGTCCACATGAAATCTAACATTGAATAAAATGTTGCTAAAACTTTAAGGAGATGTAAAAAAAAACATGTGAAAATGTGCATTTAGATAAGTTCACCTAATATTAAACAATTTCAAAAATGTTAGCACAGTAACCTTTTTTTGCGACATACCTAGGGGGAATGTGATATAATCGCACATCCCTAGCAGTTGACCAAAACAGATAACTTTGTCCTCCGGCAGGATACCAATTTCCTTCATTCTGAAACAAATGAAATATCATGCATCTCTTAGATATGAAATCACATTTGCTGATATTTTAAAGCAGTCACAGAATTTTGTAGTTTATAACTTAATCAACCACACCAATCAGGAATTATTTAAATGTCTGCTTTAATATGTAAGTAATTCATTAAGTTTTAGATGCCAAGTTAAGTTTCCCACTTAATAACAGTATATGAATCTGGTATAAAAATACCACTAACTGTGATAAATTAATTAAATCTTAATGTACTAATATATAGAAAAACCCAAAAAGTTTTCCTCTAGTAGATGGCATGATTACATAAAATAAACACACAATACTACAAAACTTTATATGGTAGAGAAAAAACTTATAGATGAAAACTCTTATACATAGAAAATATAAAAACAATAACTGACACAACATTAAGAAAACCGTAAAATGTCAAAAATTAAACAAACATAACACCACTTTTACAAAACTATAAAAGGGCAATAAAAATCCATTAAGTAATTTAAATATATTGATTATATACTAGCAAGTAAACAAGTAAAAAGTTATACCACCTGAATAGTTGCAAAAGTGATCAAACACATAGAAATATGACTACCAAGATGCCAAAATGTGTGTTAACCACTGCTGATTTGTTCATACTAAGAGAGGGTTTGAAAAGGTGTAAACTGAAGCAATGTTTCGGCATGTGTGTTCTAGTGATGCAAGAGGCCTTGCAGTATCATCAAGAGATGCTTGCTCAAAACTGTCAGTATTCAATACAAAGCAAGTTTTTAGACACAGGATGCAATATAACGGTAAGCAGAAAGGTTAACTTCTGCAGGAGCTTGAGAATGTATAAGAATGAGTCATGACCCTTTTACAGTCAGAGATGCCTATGGGAGGATGCCATGACATGGCAGTCGTCATCCAGTGTGTGTTCAGGTGAGGCCGGCATGTTGCCGCTCAGTTTCCACCATTCTTTGTTAGTTTGATTTATTTTACAACAGCACTTTATCTTACCAGAACAATTTTATGTTTGACCCTGAGTCGTGCCTACAACTCCCGCAACTTGCGCCCAGGGAGTTTAATTTTCTTATTAAGGCCTTAAGGTTATATAGATGCAATCTCAAAGGAGAGGCTAATTGCTCTATGTCTACTATACTTTTGGAGCACAGGCACTGTTTCATGCAGTGAAAAGTAAAGAGCAATTACACTGACGAGCCAAAAAAGATGGTACACATGCTAATATTGNATTCACACCATGAATCCTGCAGGGCAGTCCACAAATCCAATCTTCGCCAATTTGAGAAAGGGTTGCACGTCTGTCATGTTTAATGATTCTCATCAGTTGTCGTTTGTCCCGTTCTTTCACAATCTTTTTCCGGCCGCAGTNGCACGTCTGTCATGTTTAATGATTCTCATCAGTTGTCGTTTGTCCCGTTCTTTCACAATCTTTTTCCGGCCGCAGTGATGTCGAAGATGTGATGTTTTACCGGATTCCCTATATTCACGATACACTCGTGAAATCGTCGTACGCGAACATCCAAATGTTATTGCTACTTCGGAGATGATATGTCCCATCTCTCGTGCGCCGACTGTAACACCACGTTCTAACTCACTTAAATCTTGATAACCTGCCATTGTAGCAGCAGTAACCAATCTAGCTGCCGACTGCATCGCGTTACTCTGATTGGTTCCATACCTCTGTTATTTGCATACGCATGCCTATACCAGTATTTTTGGCTTTTCAGTGTATAACACCCTTCATGAAAAGCTGTGTCTCTGTAAATATTTATTAAACTTGGCTGCTACACAGCCACTTAAGGACCTGACCTTTTCCATTGGATCTGATACCAAGTGTAATATGTATTTCAGGTAATATATCTTACATAAAATTATGATAAGTTGTGTCATTACCGCAGGGTGTACTGAATGGCAATACAATTCAGTTCTCAACCGCAATTCAACATATATATATAGGGAAGGGTAAGCCACAGCCAAGCTCACCCTTAAGAGGACTCATGTTGTTCCGAGTGCAGAGCAACTGGCGCGCATATCAATTTAACACATAACCTAGAAATTCTCATACCATATATCACCCATCATGTCAGTCTCTTGTCCTCCAATCCTCTGTCCCTGGCAGGTCAAAATGTGGTGAAATGAATAGAGGTTGGTGAAAAGAGAGGCATGTCTCCTGGTTTCCTGGTGTTGCTAGTGTGGGCAGCCCGATATCGTGCTTGTCAGGACTGTCCAAATTACCAGGGTTCAGACAAGGACAGACTGCACAGCCACTGAACCTAATATGAAAATGACAGGGCAAATCACTCCTACTCCTGACTGTCTTGTGGTCTATCGCAGGTTCCTTATCCAGCACATTACTGTTGGGTACCTCCAGGTCATAGCAATAGCAGAGGTAACTGTGTGGTAAGTGGATCAGGTGAAAGAACTGCAGAGTTACCTGATTCAGAAAGAGGGATAAGATTATGTAACTAACTACATAGAATGACTGAGACAGACGAGAGACAAGTTTATTGTCAGAGGGCAAAAATGGTGGGCACACATACAAGTGTTCAAATGTGCCAAACATACTAATGCCTCTACTCTACTCTCACTAAATATGCCACCCAAAAACCAGGGTGGTGTAACAACTGGGGTGGCGTGGAGAGCATGGAAACCAAGTTATCTGAAGGAGTGCTGGCTGGCTCAGCATTGCTTGCGAGTTGAAGGTGCTTCTAGTCCTACTCAGGAGGAAGAATGAAAACTCAGGGTAATGGTCACTGGAGAAAAACAGCCATTTCTGAGGCCGGCAACTCACTATACAGGCGCACAATGGGCCAGGTGTGTGTGGGGGTGACTTCACGTGGATGGCCATCCTCACTGTGCTGGAACAGTACATACAGACTGTGCAAAAGGGGGTGGTGGTGGGTAGCTGTCAAGCCATCCATGTGTGTGTCACAGGGAGGTAGGCTAGTGCAGGTGGTACTGGTGCTCGGTTAGTAGTAAATTGCTTTTGCCTTACCTTCAGATTCCCCTGCATTGATCTGTTTTAATTTCAGTACAGCGAGGGGATCACAGAGTTGGGGGAACAAAGTCACATATGTAACATGCATAAATTTTCCCCCATCCCCCTTCTGGGCGATGTTGATTCATTTTGCCAATGGTGATAGTGACAGTGGCTTGCTTCTACTCTCGCCGCTGGTTTTCCTTGGTGTAGACTAGGCACTGATTTACTTCCGTAACGGCCTCTCTTCTGTGCCTAGAGTATTCTGCTCCAAGGGTGGTTCGCACCTCCGTTTCCCCTCTCTTCTCCCAGGCTCACAGGTTGCCTACCCCAGTCAAGATCACTGACTCACTTTCAGCAGCTGTGCCCCTTTTCCCTGCCTAATTATACAATTACATAAAGAACTGAAGGCTTGGTTATATATAGGCTGTCAACGGCAAAATGTGCACTTTTGAGACCCTAGTTACTTTTTTCCTATCAGCCATTTTTTTTATCCTTCCACCATATTTTGAAATAAATATTGCAATGTAAGTAATAAATATAGTGTATTATTTCACAGAACTAGAAAGTTAACGTCTAAGGCTACAATAAAATATATTTATTGAGCAATATTCCAAATGAGAGGGCTTCAAAAAGTGCTCACTTTATCATGAATAGCCTATACAATTCTCTCTCTCCTATGACAAATTTGCAGTCCACCCTACATTATTGCTACAGTTTCTAACTTAATTCTGTCTATAACCACACAATTTTTTCATACATTTATACATATAAGAAAAACCCTAAACCATTACATTTGGCACCCTTTTCTTTTACATTCTGGACTCTATACTCATACCTTGATCTTTTGTTTGCAATAGTTACATGTATACCTTCGACATTTAGTAAACTTTCCATTAAAAAATGTATCTTTTACAAGAAGTAAAGTGCTCTTTCTAAAGGTAGTAAATATAAAATTTCTTGCATACGGCCTGATTCAGCAAACTGCCACGTGGTATTAATGTGTAATTTATGTTAAGAGTGGCTCATGGGCCTTTGCAAACAAACCCTATTACTTAACAACCAGAACACTGAGGACCCCTCACGCTACCACAATCAAAGAACTAGTTGAGAGTGTGCGAGAGTTACCACTGTCTTGTGGCCTCTCTGACCCCTTACTGTCGGATGCCTCTTGGTGGTAGTAATAACTGTCACAAGTGAATGAAAGGCTCTGCAAGAAGAAATAACTTTGCGAGACCTAAATCACAAAGTGTGATGTAATTCATTTAGACAGGGATCTTTAGCGACAAAATGTGATTATTTGTGTGATTTATTAATTCCAGGAAAGGATTGAATATATAATGATTCCTTAGCTGTTGTGGAGAGGCTAGCAACTCCATACGTAGGCACATGATGGGCTACGTGTGCACAGGGGTGGCTTGGCAAGGGTAGCCATCCCCACTTCACCAGAGCTGTGCAAACAGGCTGAGCATGAAAGGGGATGGTTTTCCACCCATCCTTGCATATGTCAGGGGAAAGTAGGCTAGTGCAGGTAGCATTGGTGTTCGGTTATGGACAAGCTGCCTTTGCATGCCTTACCTTCCTATGCCTGTGCACTGGCATCTGGTTAATTGCAGTATAGGGAGATCTGGCAGTGGGGGTACAAAATCATAGGCATCACATGTGTCAAAGTGACTAGTGAACCACAAATAAAACTAAAGAAAAAACACATGAAGAGAGCAAAATAAAATTAAGAGAGAGCTCTCACTGGCTTCGGAATAGCTTGAACTGCACCAGCTTTGCTTCAGTCTAAAAATTTTCACTATGCTGTAATGTGAAAAACAAAAACTGATAATTCAATGCTCTAAGTTTTTATTTGGAAACCGGGACTAACATATCTCATGGCAGTGGATATAGACCAGAATCACAAAAGCGGGAAAAACTGAGGCCCATTATAATAACACATATTTATTATCATGTCAGTATCCTAAATCCATGTCAAACAGAAGTTAGCAGAAACACGAGGATCTCACCAATAAAATTCTGAAAAGCACTACAGGTCACCATCACTAAAAAAAGTTTACAAAATGTATGAACAGCATGTTCACCCAGTATGTCCCTAACTAAACATATGTGGAATGTGCTTGTGATGATGATGATCTGCCAGATAACCCCACAAGCAGCAACCAACAAACTTTAGATTTGCTTTGAAGCAACCTGTGAGTTCCTTCCTTCAGGACCAAATCCAGAACCTCTTCTATTCAATGTTATTTGTTTATATGCTCTTGTTGCATATTGTAGCATAACACACTACTAATTCTCACAACAAAACATTCTTGTATAACCATGAAAATGTAATAAATTACAGTAACATGTTTCATGAATAATCTGTATATTGAATTTCATTTTCCTAGCTGGGGTAATTCTGAGTGTTGTAATTCATACAGTATAAATTTCAATAATGAATAAGAAGAGTAAAAAATATATATGTACCCTACAAAATATTTACAACAGAAACCAACAATATGCAACAGGAATTTCAGTGGTCTATGTTGTGTGAAATTATCATTCTAATGTATTTTTGTTGGTTTGTTTTGTTTTCAACTGGTAACCCAGTAGCTTCTATTGAATTCCAGTGGCTTCTGCAGTATACAAATTTAATGTACAGAGAATATTTCAATGGCTTCTGTTGGTTCCTGTAGTCAGAAAACACTGGACCCATTGGTTTTAATTGTTTTCTATTGGTGTACAACAAATTATAGTGGATTAGGTTGGTTTCTGTTGTGTTTTGTTCATTTTTGATGTACCATAACCTGTTGGCTTCTGTTATATTCTAGTGGTTACCACTGGAATTGGTTGTTTTTTGTTGTTTTCTGTTGTTCTCTAGTATATTGCTTTTTGTGAGGTTCTAGTGGTTTCTATAAGTTTCTGTTGTGTTCCGTTGGTTTCTGTTGTTCTGTAGTCTGTTGGTTTTTGTTATTTTCAAGTGGCTCCCACTGGTTTCTGGTCTGCCATAGTCGGTTGATTTTTGTTATACTCTAGTGGTTTCCACTGGTTTCTGTTGTGTTTTGTTGGTTTATATTGTGCTGTTGCGAGTTAGATTCTGTTGTGATATAGTGGTTTCCATTGGTTATGTTGTGTTTTGTTTATATTGTGTTTTGTTGGTTTTTAAATATGATGAATTCATTTGATTTATGTTGTATGCTAGTGGTTTTGATTGTGTTTTTGTTTCCAATGTGCAATTTTTTTTTTTGTATTTTAATGGTTTCCATTATTTATGTTATGTCTTATCAGTTTCTGTTGTACTGTAGTGGCCTTTATTGTCTTCCATTGTGTTCTGTTGGTTTCTGTTGTGTTTTGTTCATTTCTGTTGTGCTGTAGCCAGTTAATTTCTGTTATATTCAAGTGGATTCCATTGGTTTCTCTTGTGTTCCATTCATGTCAGTTTTTTTGTTGTATTCTAGTGGATTACATTGGTTGCTGTTGTCCAAGTCTTTTGCATTATTTTGTATTCTGATTGTTTAATTTTATTTGTTGTGTTCTGTTGGCTTCTTTTATGCTGTTGGCAGTTGGTTTCAGTTGTATTTCAGTGGTTTCCATTGGTTTCTGTTGTGATATATTCTGTTAGTATCTATTGTATTCTTATTGTTTTAATTAATTTCTATTATGTTTTGTTGGTTACTATGGGGCTGAATCTGCTGATTTTTATTGCATTTTCTGTGATATCCATTGGGTTATTCTATGTTTTGTAGGCTTCATTTGCATTTCCTGATGTTTCCATGTTTTTCTGTTGAGTTCTGTTAGTTTTTGTTGTATCTCACACTGTCAGTTTCAGATGAAATTCTACTGTTTTACCTATGTTTCTCTTGTGTTTTGTGGTTTTCTGTTGTATTTCTAGTGGTTTCCTGAATACAATTTACGAGTGTTGCGTCCCTCCTCCCTTAGCCTGTTCGTTCCGCTACACCAGCGCCGCTTCAATGTGCCCTCTACTGGGAGCAGTTGGACCAAGCGTGGCGTTGACCCCCTCCACGACTCCTACGCCGGAGATGTGCACCGGAGTGCACCACCCCTTTGCTACCACTTGTGTACTGCCGCAGTCAGGTGACCATCCTGCTTTCATGCCATCAAGAGAGATCTTCTGAGGGCATGATAATTTGGGCCAACCAATATTGCCAAGTAATGTGCTCCAGTAAGAATACAGCTGGGGAAATGAATGCAGCAAGAGGGACACAGTGGTTACAGTGTTCACAAAACCCTTTGTGTGCCCCCTCCATTCACTGTTTACGTCCCTATGTGTGTGTTGTGCGTGTAGTGCAAGTGCGTAAATTATTCAGTAAATTTTGGGCTTCAAAACCACATAAACAAATCACTTATTTTTTTGCCACAGTAAAGACGGGCTTTGTAAATCATGTATTCGAGCATTGCTACCCACACCCCTCCTGGGGTAAGAGTGGATGCGTCCACCATGAGCCACCTGCTGCCATGCTAGAATTTACATAAATAAGGGTGCAAGTGATTTTTACATTAATTATAATAAAAATGCTTAAATGTAAACAAACCTAATGTACACATAACAGACTGAGAGAGACTGCCGCATGGAATATTAAAATTAATTTGCATATTAATTTTATTACCAATTCAATTTATTTTTATGTTCAATTTGCTCACGCAAATTAAAGATGTAAAGTGTTCTTGTATTGTAGTGCTATGTAATTGTTTTTGTGTGTATGTGTTTCCCAGTAAATGTGCCAGTGTATTTTCTTGATGCACTTGGCGTGCTTTCGAGCAGGGGTCCCTAGCGGGCCCGCCATGCTCGGCCAGTTGGTTCTGCACGCGCTGAGAGAGTGGACACATGCCGTGCACCCCCGAGCCCTTCAACATCTTCTACCGGTCTTCAGTACATCAGTATTTATTTATTTTATTGTGGAACTTAATTCACTTCATTTCTTTACTTAGCCCGAGGTCAGTGCCGCTCTCTGCCCCACTAGCTCGAAAACGCACAAGGGACTTAACTCACGTAATTATTCTCACTTTCCCTAAAAACATAAAAAAAATAAGAAAGAAAATGGTATAACAGTATTGCATCCCCTATAGGGTAATAAAATAACAGTTTTTTTTTTATTATTTCTTTAACCAGCATAACTTCCAAAAGATACACTAAATATTTAGTAGTCATTTTACTTTCACCATATATTCTGATATCCATGTCAGGCTCAGTGTTGAGCACTATCCACAGTAAAATTACAACAGAGTTATTAACAAAACATACTTTTCTACTTTGCACTAATCACTTTTCAACTCTTCACTTTTATTTTTCAAAATTTTTGTTTAATGAAACAGTAAATTTCCTGGTGAGTGAAAAGTTCATCCAAAAAACAGGACCCTGTCATTTTTCATGCGACTCTATGTGATAAAATTGTTTCTTGTATAAGAAAGTATTTAATTGTGTAAAACGTGTTTATAGTTAAGAACAACTGGTTAGTAGCCTAAAAACTTATTTTCTCAAAATGAATTGTGAAGCTGTTTAGTAAGATCTAAAAAGTTAAATGCTCATAAAAAGGAATGTTATTTCTTCTTTAAAAGCCATTATTATTATATGTCTCTTTCTACTTTTTGACAAAATTCAGCAGATTGTTGCACTTTCTATCTCTAATCCAGTAGATAGTACATTTTCCCAAATTAATATTTGATTTGTGCCTTTAGTGTATTATTTTGAAATACTAGTTTCCTTTGTTTCAATTAAGTCCTTGCAACTGAAATTAAGTTATATAAGTTCATGGTGTAAACATATTTCCATAATTTGTGTAATGTTAATGACTTACTGTAATTATTGGATTTATGACTCTTGACATGATAGCCTTACAGCTGATGAACAGTATTTTCTAAAATGTCCATTCATCTCCATGTACTGATGGACTCTATTGATGAACAATATATGTGCCACCCTCATAAACGTAAAGTTATTTGCTTTTTTATATTGCCTTAATACACACAAAAGAAGTAATTGATGTTTCTGTAAAGCTGAAGAACAGTTGCACAGAGTTCTTTAAATAGCGTAACCAATATTCCTCAAAAAACTTTTTGCTTCACTAATAAAAAGTAATACCTCTTAAAAAAAATTAGTTATGCAAGAAAAAATAAGGCTAGGCCTACCTGATCAGACAGTTTCAAAATTGCAAAGTTTTCCACCGACAATAACAGAATGCGGTACAGTAACTCAATATAGGCATGTGTAGATTGTGGAGACGATGTGACATTCTTTAGGGTGCAAATGTCATGCACTGGATGAAATATTTCTCAACTGATGTATGAGATGGACAACAAAGTTTCCATTACATAGCCTACCTCCCACAATAACTAATAACATTTTGGGGGGCTGTGGTGGTGTAGTGGTCAAACTACTTGCCTCTCACCTAGGCGAACTGGGTTCAATTCCCGACCGGGTTACCCCAGGATTCTTGCATGTGGGAATCGTGCCGAACGATGCAGCTGGTTCATGGGTTTTCTCGGGGATCTCCCATTTCCCCCGCCCTTGCCTTCCAGCACCTCCATACTGACCTCACTTTACCCTCATTGGCTCTCAAGTCTTCAATGTTAAGAGCTGCCGAAATCTCTTCACTCACACTCATTCACTAATAACATTTTTGCATAAATCACAAACGAACACTATAAAAAAATGAAAAAGAAAAAATGAAATAAGTCCACTGAACAATTAGTAATGCAAAATTGGAAACACTGCAAACTTTTCACCAAAAGGCATACACCAAATTGTGAAGGTTGTAACTATTTGTAGCTAGAAAGCATGCTTGTAGCATTTTTTGTTTCTTCTGTATAGTTAAAATTATTTTCCATCATCTCTAGTAATTGTATATCCCTAATTTGGATGATGTATTAAAAATAGTGGACTGCTGAAAGGCTGTGTGTACCTTATCGAAGTTGGCTGCCAGTGTGAGAATAATAAATCCAAAATCTATATGGTTTGTTTTAAAGAAAGTAAAATGAGAGAGCTAATTACAGTGTTGGACCAAAATCACTCAAAAATATTTTTTGAGTTTGGGATACAGCACTATGAAAATTTTGAACAAGTGGTTGGAGGACATATCAGTAGTTTGTAAGTGTGTTCCATTGGTGATGCACGTGGTGTTCAGCACACTAAACATTAGTGTTGTGATTCTTGCTTACAACCATTTTCATCCTTTTTTTTACCCCAGTTATTGCCTGTAAGCAGCTCTGGAATTGCTGTTTATGTATGATTTTGTTCTGATTCCTCAGTATTGTTCAGACATGATATAATCAATATGCAGTAAAAAATTCCTTAACTGTATGTGAAATCACTTTAGGAGCAATTGCTTTAGAGTAGAACTGGCAGTGAGGGAAACAGTGCATTTGTAACATTGCCCGGATACACCGTATATTATTGAAAACACTGAAATTAATTCTTCTTCAAAATTTACTCTTCTTTACATTAGTTTAAAGGAAAATTTCCATTACAAAATTAAGTTTCTGTACATTTGTTTTCACATCACACAGTAACTAGACTTTTGTTGAGTGTCCAAAGTCCAGAAATTAGTGGATTTTTAAATTTTATTGGCCAGTTTTTATGACATGAATACAGGATTCATTCACGAAAATGTAAGCCATTGCACGGTGCTTTCATGTTTCGTTTGAAGGAGCAGTTAAGAGCATTTGCCACCATTGAGTACATGGTTCTTTAAATGTTAATCATAGACCACAAAAACTGATGCCTCGGTGAAAAAAAATATTTAATGAACCATACTTTTCTTGGCTTGCACCAGGGCTGTCAACCTGGTGTTTGTACGGAAGGGAGGGGGAGAAAGGGCAATTTGTTGTCAGCTCTCACTGCGCGCTGTCTTTAGTAAACAAAACCTTTCTCAATCAAGCTGTTAGCTTTTAAAGTGTTGTTGCCTTCATGTTGCACCTTGTTTACTGGTTCAATTTCTGTGATGAATTTCTGTCCTGTGTAATGTGTACTTTTGATATTTTGGTGAATTATACATATTAAATTTATTTGTTATTTGTTTTCCTCCTAACTTTTCAGCATGAGCTAAAGAGTTAAGTTCTACTTTAGGAAGATTGAAGTAAATATAAATTATGTGAAACTGTATGTTTGGGTTTTTTATGTTGTGAAAATACAGCAGTAGTAAAACTATGTGATAATAGTACAATATTAGCTGTTATATAATATAAGGCTTTAAAGCACCTGTAGGTGTAGTATTTTTTGACGATTTCAAGTTGGTCAAGATTTATTATAAGGTAAGAAGCATTACTTTACAATTCACGTCTAAAAATAGTTTGGTCTAATTAAAAGTATAATTTTGCGTCTCCCACAGGGTGCAGCGTACGCTAATGTTTATTAAAGCAAATGGAAAACATAAAATATAAAATAATATTTAGTAATGATAGTCACAAAACAACCGTTTACCTGAACAAATCAATGTAACCTACAGGATGAAAAAATCTAATTAATGTATCTGCATACTTCGAGGTTCCACAGTTTTGTGATTGGGATTCGTGATTGTGCTTATACGTACGTTATCCTGGAACTATAAAAGTTTATTACTTTTATTTTTAAAGTGTATTGTACTTTATTTTCAAACGCTAAGTCTTGAGGCGCTTTTGAGTTGTCAGGTGCATTTTTAGGTACGGCCTCTACTCCTTTACCTACATAGTAAACAGTGTGTTGCCTATTGCTCCTGCTCGCTGAAAGTGGTATATTCATTGCTTAAAAATTAGGCTGAAATATATTTTTATTTTGCCTTGTACTCACATCACTGGTCCGTTAGGCACATCCGCACGCCATCTAAAAGGCCAACCCGCACTAAAGTTATGAGAATACTTTCATCTGCTCTACGCCTCTACATTCTGCAAATGTAAACAAATTTTGTTGTGATTTTCATTAATCAGTGCGGATGTTATATGCAACGAAATTTTAATCAAGGATGTGTTGATATTTGGCCTAGTTCTCAAATAAAGGTTTAATTTTTTTACACGTGGTTTTTTGTACAGAAAACACGTATTACAATTTAATTCCAAGCATCTGAACCGATTAACAAAATTTGCATTCGAATTGGTTAAGACTTGCGACCTCTAGAGCGGATACCAGGTCCCAGGTAACACATCTGCCATGTGTGTGGGTTTCAGTAAGATTGAAAGCATGTCAGCAAGTTCATTAACTATATTTTTAAACTTTTTACACATTTCTGTAGGAGTCAAATATTACAAAAGTAAATTGAAAAGTGCACGCCATTCTGTAATTATTAGTATATTGCTCGTTTTAAGTGGAAGAAATGGACCGATATAATTCAAGTGCCCAGAAAAGAAACTACAGAAAAGATTGAAAGAAACAAGATGCAGCAAATCATTATTCTCTGCTCATTTTCACCGAGAAGAGACCAAAACTAGATACACACACTTCAGCTGCCAAGGTTCTGGGGTCTTCGAAAGCAGAAAGAAATTAAGATAATACTCATCCACATGAACAATAATCACAATTATATTCACAAATTTTAGCTGCCAAGATTCAGGGGCCTTCATCTCCAATAGTAGAAAGAAATGAAGATGATACTCAACAACAATCATCAGTTTCTGACAATATTTGCGGATCTGGTAGCATTTATACTGATAGCCTAGATGAGTCATCTCGCCTAACAACCCAAGCTAAAGCATCGGGAACAGAAGCAACATGTCTGGCAAGTTTCAAGGCATTCAAGTAAACATGAAGATGAAGGAAAAGAACAGTTCAATAATTTATTTTCCCTGTGCAGCACATTCGCTTAGCTTGGTTGGAGTTCATTCTGCATCATCTTGCACAGATATAATTATCAATACTAAGATAATATAATTTTTCTGTTACTTGTTCCATTCATATATTTAATTATTTTATATAATTGAAACATTCAACCAGTACGCTTATACTGGCTAGAATTAAAATTTTTAGAGGTTTTATTAAATTCATATTTTCTCATTTTTACGGTATCCCGAAAGAAAATCAATTTTGTGTGTTTATAAAAATAAAAAAATGGAATTTTGGAAGGAGTACTGTTTAACTACACCACTTATATTAATTAATTTATGAAATTTGATCCAACTGGATTTGACAATGATTTCAGAAAGGTAATTTTCTTAAATTATCTGTATCAAAATATAATTCTTGCGTTATCTTTAAATGTATAATTTTAATTTAATATAAGTTGTGTCAAATCATTTTTACAATACTTTTAATTTGATTCATGTAATAATAACCTTTAATTTTCAAATCTTAACAATTTGTTTCAATTTTGAAAATTTAACATCTTCTAAATTTTTTGGAATTGGTTTTTCTAAAATAAATTTATAATTCACTATCTGTTTTATTAAAACTTTTCTGTTAAGATTATTATATTTTTCAATTTTAGTACCTTTACAATAGCTTTTAAATGTTTTAAATTCAATGTCTCAATTTCAGTATCTTTGGGGCAAGTTATCATTTTTATATCAGAATGTTTACTTTTAACTTTATCAATCCCATCTATAAATTCTGGTTATATTTTACAGGTATAACATTTCATATTTAATTGTTTTGCCATTTCTCTTAATTCACTACATTTTTTATAGAGAAGATCTTTATTTTGAATTTTTTATTTCTTGAGTTCATACTATTTTGAATTTTTTATTTCTTGAGTTCATACTATTTTGAAAATCTATTCTAGCTCTTGTAAATCGCTTATAGTTTACCATTTTATAACATCATTTTTATAATAATTCAAATTTTTTTAAAGGGCGTAGTCTTACCACCCCCTTTAAATATGGAACCCCACAAATTTAAATATCTATCATATATAAAAGAACTTTGGTATCAGCATTATCAAAATCAGTTAAATGATTACTTTGTCTCATATTTTTAAAACAGTATGATTAAACCTTTGATTAATAATTTTATAAAACAAATGATAAGCTGGTTGATATACATTTAAATCGTGAAAACCAAACACTGTTTTTGGCTCAATACTTGATATGATATCAGTAGCTATTTATTATATGCAGAAGTTAGCACGATACTAGACCACTCTCTTTAAAAATAAAAAATTAGTCAACGTTTACCATTTTTTTACCCAATTTTTCATCAAAATGACTCAGATTTTTACCAAAAAGTTATGGTTTTTTTTAAATTACTCATTTTTTAAAAACAAAATTTAAAGAAAAGTAACTAAATTTTAAGAAATTTGTGCCAAATGTCATCCTACCTTAAAAAATTTTTTTGCGAAAAGGAAAGTGGCACAAAGTGATATCCTTTTTTTCCCTGCAAAATTATTAAAATTTTACTCAAACAATTGGTCTTGACAATTTTTTTTTTTTTTTGCAAAATTATGAAAATTCTACTTAAAAAAACTGGTTCAGTAGACAAATTTTTAACTAAAACCAGATAAAGAAAAATATATTTCTTTTAAAAAATTATGTTTAATAAATCATGACCACAATAGAGAACAATGCTACCTACAAATGACAAACATACAGAAAAAACTTTTATTAAATATAAAGAGACAAAGAAAATAGATGAATTAAGAGAAAGGTTAGGTAGACATCAATTGAGTTGTAAAGATCAATATTGTATATATTATCAAAATAAGGAAAAGTGTACAAAACAATCAATTAGATTCTATCAAAGAAGCTAGGAAGAAAAATGTAAAAAATGTAAAGAAATCAAAAATTTCAATTATTTCTTGAATATGAAAGAGCAAAGGATAACCTCTCATATCAAGTTGAATTTTGTGAAAATAAACAGAAGAGAAAATTGAGAAACAAATATATAGGTAATTACTTAGTATAATAAGTGGGACGAAATAGCATAAAAGTGTCTTAATAATAACTGAATAAATAATTTAATAAATAATAATTGTATGAATAATAAATAAATAAATAATTGAATAGATAACTGAATATGTAATTTAATAAATAATAATATATATATTTTTTTAATTACTGAATGACTTACATTATAGAATTTACCAAAAATAATATTTAATATAGATATTACTACAATTTCCATCACAAAGAAATTTTGTATCATGTTCAAAATTAAAATTATTAATTTTTACTTTACCATTGTATTCCATATATAAACCAATTATGAATTCAAATTCATCATAGTTAATTTTATTATAGCTTCTTGGTAAAAGCACTATAAACTTGTTATCTAATTCAACAAAAATTTCATAACAATTAATTATAAATAAAAATTAAAATTCCTAATCAAACAAATTACAGGTTTTAAATCACAAAAATAAAAAAAAAATTATTTTATTATTGTTATTAAGTTTAATTAAAAATAGTGTTTGGCTCACTTAATAGAAAAAATAAATTAGAAAAATGTTTTTTTTTTAAATTTGATTGAATAATCTACAAATGTATGTAAACATTTGTAGAAAATGATCAATACATTTTGCTGATTCATCAACTTTTTCCATTTAATAATATAAAAATACATTATATTATATTTTCTTTGTTGTAGACAGTTGTAGACGCCATCCAAACCATAACACCGGACATGCTGATAAGAGTGTGGTACAAGTTTGATTATCGCGTAGATGTCATTCGGGCTGCTCGTGGTGGTCACATTGAACATTTATGAATGTATAGTAAACAAACTTCACGGTTCCACGGTTCATTTGATTGGTCAATCAAGGTTGTAGGTTATTTGGTTTTTATATTATAAACCTTCAAAGTTGGGGTATTATTTTATACTCATCCTGTATTATCAACACCACTCATTTCTAAATAATATATTTCTGATGGTGAACTAATTAAAGCGTGCATCATAGTTGTTGTTAATCCAGGATTATCAATTGCTTCAATTATTTGTCCATGTTTTGAAATGTCTATTCAAGAAAATCAATATGGGAAAATAATTCAAAGTTGCATCATTATTCTCTACTCTGGCAAAATAACCAGCACTATCTCGCTTTGATAATCTAAATTGTTCATAAACATACACATCATTTGGGAAAGAAATTTATCACAATAATTATCATCACACTTGATTCTATTATTATAAATATTTAAATTCTTTTTAGTTTGATATGTTGAGGGAAAGGTTTGCCTCTCAAAAAAACCTTTCATAGTTTAAAACTCATTTAAATAAAAATGTATTATAAATAAAAAATGAAAGATCCAGAACAGCAAATATTGAGTATTAAATTACTCATCAAAAAATTTAGAAATTATAAAAACACACATGAGACTGAGTCCGAGAAAAAATAAAAAGAAAAATTGCCTTTAATTCATGAATTACGAAATATTGGTAAAAAAAAAAGGCGAGAATTAGCTGAAGAAAAAAAAAATTTTATAGCAAATTTGGTTCCTGTTGCTATAACAAATTTAAACTATCCACCAACACCAAAAGAAACTTAATTTGAAAAAAAAATTATTTAATGATGATCAATACGATCAAAATGTTTCATTTATATCTGGGATTGAGCCATTAACAATTAATCTCTGTAAAGATATTGCTCGAAATATATTTGTTCTCAGTGAAAAATATGGGTTGAGAGGAGATGGCTAGCATATTATATATAGATGGTACACAAACAAATATTAATATAATAAATTATTTATTAATAATAAAGAGTATGATTTAAAAAAGGACATTCTAATTTGCTAACAAAAATTAAAAACAAGGACATTGAAAATAAATATACTGATGAGGAATATTACAATTATACACAAATAAATTTATCAACAAATTTGGTATTTCAAAACTATGATTCAAGTAAAAGAAATAATTCAAATAAAAGTTGGAAATACAATAATTTTATTAAACCAATTTATGAAAATTTATTAAAAGATCCTCATCTCACTCACAACCAAACACACCCGAAAGATTATATTCACCAAGAATACCAAAATCTGGTGAAGGAATAAGACAATATAATGATATTACAAAATAATTTATATGGATGAGTGTTGTAAGAAAATTAATTGATAGCTTATTAGTTATTCATGATAAAGAAAATGCTGGTAATAAAAACTAATATGTTAAATACTAAATATTCTGATTTTGTTGTTAATAATCCTAAAGGAATACCATAACTAATAAGAGTTTTAAATATTTTTCCTTATTTATTTTGGAATTCTGAACATCATGGAAAAGGAATAATAAATTGGGCTTTAAATCATTTAAATTTACCATAAATGCATTTACCTGGTTATAACTATTGCTGTCTTTTTACCAAATTAGATGAAAGATTATAAAGAGGTGATAAAGGAATAAATAACTTAATGACACTTGTAAAAACCACAATATTGCTTACAGGGATCATAAAGATTTAGAATTTAGACATGAAGATGATAAAATTTTACAAAAGTAGCTAAAGAAATAATGTTAGATAAAGAAACTCCAATTAGTGATAAAATTGCTACAGCATTTGTTTCTGGAATTATGTTTACTAAAAGAAAATTAGTAAACAATAATTAAAAGATAAATAATTGAATTTTAGTAACCCTCGCAATTTTCTAGGGCTGAAAGTAAATAAAATTATTTTGTTTATTATGGAGTATGAATAAATAGGTAGCACCAACACATTTCTGCCAGACAAATTTATCAGATTTAGTTGTGACCCAAAATGGGTCACAACTATGAAGGTAAAAAATGTTACCCATATACACAATTTATTTTGTATAAATTAAGATAAAAAATATGACTTTTGATATACCAATCAATAGATTTGGAAATAAATCAAACTGAAAAGAAGAATAAAAAGCTTAAAGAAGGAAAAGGATTCTATTTAACATTATAAGTACCAATAATTAAAAAATTATTGAAAGAGAAAACAGGATCTGGTTTCAAAACTAATGAATTTCTACAATTTTAATTTCCAACTTAAGGTTTATTAGGTGGATTATCAGCTGGAGCCAGCAGTACTTATAATTCAGTTGAACAAAGTATAAAACTAAAGAATAATTGGAAAAACCAAAAATACATAACTAAGCTATAGAAAATAAAATTGGAGAAGAAATTGCAAAAAAAAAAAAAAGACCCAAATTTTTTTTAAAATAGTTCCATTATCAAAAATTTATTTAACAAATGATGTAAAAATATTAAAGATAAAATTTTTTAGAGATGTTTAAATGACCGGTGAGTTCCCAAATAAAATCAATACAAATGAATGTGCAATTATAAATTCAGATATATCTGCAAATTCTGGTACTCACTAGGTTTTTTATTATAAAAATAATAATGACATTTATTATTTTGATTCATTTGGTGGAAATATTCCTATAGAATTAATTAAATATTTTGAAGATAATCATACTTATTATAATGATGATAGAATTCCAAATTTTGGTTATGTTATCTGTGGTTGTTTATGTTTGATAGAACTAGATTTATTTTCTAAAGGATTTAATTTTTCTCACATATTTCCTCTATTATTAAATGACAGATTTATTTGGGAAGTTATTAATCAGCTGTTGGGATAAATATTTAAAAATTGATGATAGAGTTAAGAAAATTATTACAAAAATTAATTTATATATATATTTGGAAATTATTACTTTGATGATTTCGAAGTAAAACTTAAAAATTATCATAATAATCATAATAAGGAATTTGAAAAAAATTTACAATTTAAATTATTATATTATTCCCAATGCTATTAAAACTAGTTTAGAGCGAATTTATATTAAAATTACAAACATATTAGCTAATAAATCTAGTTAGACTAAATATGTTAAAAGTGAAAGTTTTAATCAATATAAAAATGATGATGTTTTGAAAACTGAATTAAGTGAGTATAATAAAAATTATAATTTTAAAAAAGATGATGCTTTGAAAACTATGATAAATGATTATGTTAAAACTAAAAATTTTGATACTTTTAAAAATGATGTTGCATTGAAAACTGAATTAAGTGATTATATTAAAAATGAAATATTCAAAGATTTTGCTGATAGAACAAAGAAATATAATACAAAAATATAAATATATATATGTTCCTCAAATTGTTGATTTAAAGATATCTGATTCTAATAATACACTAAAATCTAGTATAAATAATTATTGTTTAATAACTGCATTCAATAATTATATTTAAAATGATAATTTAATGATTTTCAAGAATGACTTAAAATTTATCGGAACAATCAAAACAATGAATTTAATGAAAAATGATAATTTAAGTGATACTATTATACATGATGCCATTAAATATAGTTTGAGTAATTATGCTAAAAATGAAAATTCTAATCAATTTCAACAAAATGTTGCTTTCAAATCTCAGTTAATTACAAAACAAAAAATAATTAATTTTATAAATTACTATATAAGTATAAAAAAAAATTATAGCGACATAAGGGAATTTAAAATTTAATGAATATGCTTAAAATAACTATTTTAATGGTTTTAAAAAAGATGCTTTAAAATCTAAGTTAAATGATTATGTAACAAATAAAATTTAGATAAATTGAAAAACAAAGCTGTTTTAAAATCTGAGTTTAATTATAATGTTAAGAATCAAGAGCTAATTGATATTTAAAATAAAATTAATCATAATACTATAGACATACAAACAGTTGATTATAAACTTAATAAATTTAAAGCAGAGTGTGTTATACAAATGGTCAACTTAGTATTAACAATATTAATGAATGAATTAGGGAAAATTATAATAAAATGGTTGACTTAGATAGGAAGTTAGATATTTTAATAAATAGTTTGTAATTAGTTATGCATATGAAAAAAATTACACAAATAGATATTTATGATAATTCATTATTTTACAATATTAACAAATATTGCAAATAATATTGCTCCAAATTATGCTATAAATTTATAATATTTTCAGTCGAATAGAATAGAAACAATAAATTTAACAGGAAAATTAACTACATGGAAAACCAATCAATATTTTATTACATATTGGATTGAGTTATTTTTCTTTTCTATTTGATTGTACAGTTTTTAGAATTATTACAGATATTCATGACTCATCAATTTTAAGATTAATAAGAAGAAGATATGATATAATTTTTTAAAAAACAATTCCTATTAAAAATTGTGATCAAATAACGTTTCAGTTATGCAATTCAAATTGCTAAAGGCTTTGTAATTGTTTGTATATTAATAGTTTTTAAAAGAGTATAAAAACATTTATCATATATAAATGGATAATACTTGGCTCAAAAATTTTACTAGAAATAACAACATAAATATAGAACATACATCCAGTGGAAAAACAAATATGAAAAGTATATGATCTATATGTAAATCTAAAAAATCATTTTTAAAATCTGGAAAAAAAATTGAGCATTGCAAAGCATTATTAATGAATTATATAAAAATTAAAGAATAAATTTTCCTAGAAGAAGAAGAGTCATTTCATATGGAATAGATTATCTATGCTAGCCGATTTAATTGAACTAAATTCCAGAAATAAGGGGAATAAATATATATTAACTATTTTTTATTTATTTTTAATACACATTTGCTATTCTAATTTAAGATAAATCTAGTGGTAATGTTGTGAAGGCATTTGAATCTATTTTTAAAAATAAATATTGTACAAATTTACAAACAGAAAATGGTTCAGAATTTTATAATTGAAAATAGAAAGAATTAATGAAAAAATATTTTATTAATCACAATTGAACATTTGGTAAACTTAAAGCTAGTGTTATTGAAAAATTTAATAAATCATAAAAAAGAAAATTTGGAAAAATTTGCTTTGAAAGGCTTCAAATTTCATGTACCTTGATAAAAGAATATAATAATCCAAAACATAAAAGTATTAATATGAAAACTATAGATGTTAATAAAAATAATGAAAATATGTTGAAAAATCCAGATGCCAAATTATTGGCATGCCCAAATATAATATTGGTTATGTAGTTAGCATAAGTAAAATTAAAAAATTAGTTGAAAAAGACAATACAGAAAATTGGTTAACAGAATTATTTCAAATAGATAACATTTCAATTATGATGAGTCAACTTATATTTTTAAAGATATAAATGGTGAAGGAATAGATGGTAGTTTTTATGAATATTAAAATATGAAAACCAACTATACTGATCAATATTATGTTGAAAAGACTTTAAGAACTAAAGGTGATAAAATTTATGTCAAATGTCTTTGATTTTATTATTCACATAATAGTTGGATAAATAAAAATTACATTGTTTTAAAATATATAATTTCTTTAATTCAAATTTAAATAAATTTTATTTAATANTTTAATAATATATAAATTTAGGCTTTTTTCTTTATGGAGTTTATGAATTCTATCTAATAAGCTGTAATATTTAAAGTTTCTTTCATTCGTTGATATAAATTTATATAATTTATATTGTACCCAAATCTTGGAATTTCTTCAAAATTTGGATGTTTATCTTGAATTGTATATAATCGTATATTGACATTTATTCTTTGTGTTCTAATAATCAAAATTTTCTTCAAATAATTGTAACAGTATAAAACTTGGTCTCATGTTATTAATTGTGTCATTTTGTTGATGAATAATTTATCTTGCAGCATTAAACATTATTCTGTTGCTATCATGCATACTATCAACTTTAATTTCTAATTTTTTTGTTTGTTGTTTATTGCTTTCAATAAAAGATGCTACAGCTGTAGTCAATTATAGATCTTACATTTTTTCTTTTAATTTATACTGACTAGTTTTTCTTATTGAGGGAAGAACTTCACGTGTAACCCAACTTTTAAAATCTTCTTTATAAACATGTTTAAATAATGATTCATTGCAATTTTTATTGCAAAATATTACAAACATCTTTATCATTAAACCATGAATTATTATTTTCATATAAAAAAACAGAACTCGCTTATGATGATAGAGAAGGGAATTGTTTTTTTAGATCCAGAATTGACTCCATTTATTACCAAACAATTTCATTAAAAATTGAAAAACCATTTTTTTTATAAATTTTTTCTTATTCAAAATATTGTCGACTGTTTAGTGTTTTAAATTATTTTTAATTTACAAAAATATTTATTGATGAAAAATTCTAAAAATACTAAAAATACCAAAAATACAATGTAGAAAATGTAAAAATGTAGTAGTTGACAAATTTTAATTTTTATAGTACCATATAAATATATATATATAATTTTTTTTAGTATTCTGTCTTTAAATTATTCTATAACTATATATAAATTTTTTTAAAATAATTTAGAGTTTAAGTTTTAAATTTTTTATGTATTTATAAAAGTTTATNTAGAAATCTAGTAGCTGATAAATTAAACTTTTCAATTATATTATAACTATACACTAATTATTAAAAAACAATAATGTAGAGTTTTAATTTAAGCAGGTTTTTAATTTTATTTAAAAATATTATTTTTATATAAAATTAATGAAAATATTTATTAATTAAAAAAAAAATTTATTACTGAAAATACTTAGAATTCCGAAAAAATATTTAAAATACTAAAAATAAAAATACAATGTCGAAATGTATTAGCTGAAAAATTATAACTTTATATTATAACACAACTATACACTAATTTTTTTAATCTCTATATAAGAATATAATAACGCTATTGAATAGCACCCTAAATTATAATTTTAAAAACACTTAATTTATTTATGAATATGGTTATTATTAAAAACAAATGTTTAAAAAATAATTCACAGTTTTTATTTTAACAGTAGTTTTTTGCAATTCTACAATTTCAAGGTTATTTATAAAAAACTTAGACCATTATTGTGTGACTGTCTAAGATAAATTTATAATTTTAATATTTATTAACTAAACAATCACAAAATTATTATCTTTTAACCCCTTCTTGGGGAGGGGGTTTAATTTTTCATAATAGTTTTTTTATTTTTACGGTTTAGCTTTAAAAACCCTGAACAATTATAAAATCTATAAACTTAATTCTATATTAACTCTCATTTTTTCTATTCATAGCTATTAATATAAAACCAAAAATTTTAACTTCACATTAAAAAAAAATTCTTTAAATATTTCATATGACATATCTCCACCAACAAAATAGTTATAAATATGTTTTAAATTTGTATAATAATGATAAAAATACATAAAAAGTTTGTATTATCTCTTTCTAACTGTTTTGGAACTCTCTGATAAGTTTGAGCTAAATAAAAACAATACCCCTCTAGTAAACTAATCACCAATAATATCTTGGTTTTATAATATAACCTCATAAAATATAGCTAATGAATTATCTTTGCATTCATCTAAAGGAATCATCTCAGCATTCATATAAAGGAATCATCTCAGCATTCTTATCCAAAAAAATAACCAATTCGTTCTTTAATTTTATTACATAATCTTTGGAATCATCAAATTATTTAGTATACTTTTTTCGATTAAAACTCTTTGAAGAAACATATAATTCAGTAAAATTTAACCAACCATTTTTATGTATAAAATTAATCATCAAAATAGTTTTTCCACAATTACTAGGGCCAACAATTATTACTCTAATATTAGTAATAAATCACCATTAATTTAATTTTTTTTATATTTTTCTTCATTTATTAAAACATCAATTCCCCAATAAACTTTCTCCATTTAATAGAGAAATTATTATTATATAAATAAATGTTTCAAGCTAACGAGTAATTGCTCCATTTTAAAGAAAATCTTCATTATGACATTTTTCACGACGAACATTCTATTGCTTTAATTAGATTTCATACAACATATTTAACACCAAAAATAAATAAAAATATTATTACAGTAGTTGATACAAATGAAAAAATTATTATTCCAAAAGGTTAATATGATATTCAATCATTAGAAAAAAATTTAAATTTATGCAAACCATTTAAAACTCATAATATTGTTTTAGAAACAAATAATGTTACAAACAGAATAAATGTTAATAAAAGAAATGATATAAAATTAGACGATCAATTATAAAATATCTTAGGAATTGCAAAACTTTAAATTATTTAAAATGAAATTGGTAGTAAGAAACCCAATTTGAATTTGTTAAAAAATATAAATAATCATTTTACTTTGGTTTATGATGAAATAATGACTTATAAACTGACATAATGAATAGTTGTGTCAAAAATAATGCTTGGTTCACGTGATTCAATTGTTTATGCCAGTTTATCCATTATTTTATCAAATTAATAACCAAAGTTTTAATTGTATTTCTTTTAGTAACAAGAGATGAAAATAATAATTTAACTGATTTTAGTGTTGATGAAATAGAAAATGTTTTAGAAATGAAATATATTAAAATTTATATTAAAAATTGATTTGTTTAATCCTGACAAAACATTCCTCTTTCAAAATTTCAACTTAATATTAAAAATTATATGTAATAAATGGGGATCACTACAAGCGATTTACAAGAGAGCTGGAATATATTTCCTAAACAGTATGAACTAAAGAAATAAAAAATTTAAAATAAAGATATTCTTGATAAAAAAAGTAAAAGAAAACAATAATTTATAGATTGTATTATTAAAGTTAAAAACTAACCATCCTGATATAATAAATGATAACTTACACCTAAAATACTGAAATTGAGGCATTAAATTTAAGACAATTAAAGGGTACTGGAAAGGTACTAAAATATTAAAAATATTATAATCTAAACCGAAAAGATTTGATAGAGCAGATAAAGAATTGTAAGTTGATTTTAGAAAAATCAATTGCAGAAAAATTTGAACAGACAAAAGTTTCAGAATCGAAACAAATTGCTAAAGATTTTCAAATTAAAGGTTATTCTCATATTTATCAAAAAAAAGTATTGAAAAAAAAAAATTTGATACAAATTATATTAAATAAAAATGAGAGATTGAAGATAACTCAAGAATGAAATAAATTAATTAATATTAGTGGCGTGGTTAAACACTAGCCATTATAAAATTAAAATTTCTTATATTTACTACATATAATGTTTGATTTTCTTTTGGGATACACTGAAATTATAAAAACCACAAAATTAATTTAATGACATTTCTAAAGAAATTTTTTTTGTATATAAATGGAACACAGCCAAATTGTATTATCTTAGTACTGATTATGACATTAATTCTGCCAACTGTTTTGTTTGAGAAAATGTAGTTTTCTTGAATATTATTAAATCTGTTGATAAAAATGCTATGTCATCAAATATTTTGGACGACTTTAAATTTGAATTATTTCATTTGGATTCATTTGATGGATTAAAAATTTTAAATCCANATGTGAATGATGTTAACAGACATCTATTGAAAATGAGATTTTAATTTTTAACTTGTAATTAATAATATAAATTTTGTTGCATCTATATAGTACTGTATCAATTTTATTTTCTAAAATTATTCTTTTATCATCTTCATAACTAATACAAATTTATTTGATTGAACTGTATATACTTCATTTTTATAAGATCTTATAACATTTTTTTTTAAATATCTTTTTTTCTTTGAAAAGGCCATTTTTATAATCATCAATCAATTTTTTTAATGCTTTCTTGTCAACTTTAATTGCATACATTTTTGATCTCAATTTAGAAAATTCTGTTATTATTTTTCCTAAGTTTTCATCTTTCATTTTGCCCATATTTTTTTAATTAATTTGTGGGATATTATGTATTATCTTTTGAATTATCACTAGTATCAAATTCATTTATAATTTCTTTCATATCCAATTAAAAACCATTGGTTTCTATATTATATATTAAAAAATATGTATCTTGAAACACTATTCTATTTTTCTATATATTTTGGCTACATAATTTTATAAAGAAAATGATAAATTGTTTTTTTAGAAATAGTTTAATATTATTCTTATGGACAGCTGCTATGTTTTATTAAATATTGTTCTGTGTTTATAGTTTGGTTTTGATACAAATTTTCATATTTCATAAAAATATTAACCAGTTTTATATCTACTCTTTTTCTTATATTTTCCATAGTGTTACTATAAACAGAATTATTCATTTATTTACGAAAATCGTTTTCATAATCATTTGCTGCTTTTTTTCTTATTTGTGTATTAAAATCAATATATTTTTAAAGCCAATTTTATAAATTTTTTTTAATATTTTACCATTCTCTAAACATAATATTAAAGTTCTATTATGTAAAACATATTATTTATTTTCTAAAAATATTATTACTTTTTCTTGCTTATAGAGCTAACGGAAAATTGTTATGATTATTTTATAAATTCTTAGAATATTCTAAATCAACTTCTGAAATATACCCCTCTTCGGAATCATTTGGTTAATTTTTAAATTTTTCTTCTATTATATTTATATTAAATTCTTTAATACATTCAAATTTACCATAAGGTAAATATTGTGACATTGCACAACCATATAAATCATTAGCATCTAAATACATTAAAGAATTTTATTCTTTATTATCATCATAATTTTTTATATATTTATTATTTGTTTTAACATATCTTTGAAAATATTGTGAAATTCATGGTCTAATACCTTTTCTAAAAAATAAAATTATTTCATAATCATTTGATAAATCTAATTCAATTTTAGTTAATATTAACAATGAGTTCCAAGACAATCCGAGAGATGTATAATATCAAGAAGGATCTAAATTATATGTTTTAAATCAAACATCACTAAAATATTCAAATATATCAGCTAAAATTAATACATCACTTTTATTATATAATTGTGTATATTCATGAAAATTTTATATATAAAATTTATTCCACACACATTTTTTGCATCATAATCTTCATCACTTATGTGTTTTATTTAATTTTGAATAAAATTTATCCTTTGATGGCAAGTTAGTTTCTTTTAATTTTTATTCAGAATCTATACATTAATAAGGTTAAACACTTTTTTTTATTATTAAATCTAATTGTTTTCCTTTATAATATTTACATATTTCTATAAATTTTTCTTTTTTAAGATTTTTAGATGATTGATCTATACTTGAACTCATAAATTTTAATGTATGTAAAAATTTTAATTCTTTTTCTTTTACAAAACAAAATTTAATTTTCTTCATTATTAGGCATTATATTAATATATTCATTATCATTTCCTAATTCTTTGATAACTAATTAAGCATCATAACATAATAAATTATAAATATATATTGGTAAAAATATTGGATTTTGATCATGTATATTACAATATGAATGAGCATATCCTCTACAATTTTCAGTAAAGTTGTTAATTTTAATGTTTTATATTGAATGTTTTAATTTTAGTTAATTTTTTTTAAATAAAACTTTTTGTTTTTAATTTAATTTTTCTTCTGCATCAAGTACTGAAAAATATTCTATTATATTATTTAAAACTTATATATATATTTCTAGATTTTTAGGTAAAATTATAATTTCTCTTTGCAAATATTACATATAGTTGCACTGTAAAAATTTTCTAGTTCTTTATCAATTAATTTTTCATTAAAAAATTTGCATAATAACTTTTTAATTTCTTGTGATTCGTCTATTAACATTTGAATAAAAACTTTTGGCACATCTTTACCAATAGGTTTTTTATAAATGCTATTACTGTATTTAATATAATAATAAAAACTTTCTGGCAAATTTTTTTTGTATTTCATTATATAAGACTTTTCTGGATCTGACTTACATATATTCATATTTTTAATAAACATTCTAAATCCGCATAAATAACACAAGGAGCTTTTAATTAACTATTATCTTTTTTTAAATATAATTTTTCATTTAATTTTAGCATTTATATTATAACAGCTTGATTTATTAATCAATATCAATCCTTTTATTTAATTTTTATTTTGAATAAAATATACTTATTCATCTGTTGCAAGTAAAAATTGTACTTTTATGGTTATTATATTGTAATGAAATTAATTTTGATAATTCTTTAATCCAACAATAATGATTATTTTAATGATTAGTGAATTATAATAAATTTATACATTTATCTTTTATATTTATGGTTATTTTAAAAGGATAAACATAATTTTTTCATTGAAAGAATTATAATTTACAGAAATATCAACTTTTTTTTATTTATATATATATATTATCAATTTTCATTGGCATTTTAAAATTTACTAAAATTCTATCAATCTCTAAATTAAAATTTTTATATTTAGAAACTCTATCAAAAGATTTGTTGCTTATTTTATAGAATAAAGAAAAAAAATTTCCATAATTTTTTTTACGTTAATACATGCTTTCTCATTTTTAATTTTATCTGGTAATTCTATAAAGGATGAGTCATTAAATGGGATTATATATACTATTAGATAGTTGTAAACCAACAACATTAATTAATAGCTCTCCTTTGAAACTCAGACAATTGTGATAGTAATTCTGTTTTTGCTTTTTTATAAAATTTTATACTATCTTTTTTATTTGATATATTATAGTTAATATATTGAAGTGCAAACTCTTGTAACGGATTATTAGTTGCAATGTGATAATTAGCAATAATTTTTATATTAGCCTTTAGTCCCTTGTGATGTTTAATTGCATAATTTATTATTTTAAAACCTTAGATTTTAAGGAAGTAATAAAATGATTAAGCTCTAATAAACCAATATTATTTTATATATCACATGTCTGTAGTCTATTTTTAAAGATGTTATTAAATATATTAGTTATGTTATTTTTTCTATTTCTAGGATAACCATTTATGTTATTAGAGATTGGAAATATATTCTTTAAATATTTTCCCAACTGTTTATATTCTTCACGAATACTGGCATTAGCAAAAGGTAAATAATTATAACATTTTGGTGACTATTTTTTCCTTTTTAGCATTAATGAGATTTTTCTTCTTTAACTTATTGTGTGTGTTCTTAATATTCAAAGATTTAGCTATTGTATACAAAACTAAAATTTTCAACTTATTAAAAAAAATTTTTGTTTGATTTGCTATTATATCAGTTTTTATTGCAACTTTCATCTCATTAACTTTATTATCATGTTGATTTATCGCTTTAATTAGATCATGTGTATATATTTTTAATATTTAAATTTGAGCTATTTCACTCAAATCTTACACTTTCATTTCACTCGGTTTTGGAATTGCCATTTTTTATCTCTTATATTTATTTAAAAAAGGTTTTAATAAGAAAATAATTTTAAATTTTTTAAATAAATCTATTTATTGTTTAGAAAAATTAGTAATAATTTCATTGCTACTTTTATCTATTTCAATTGGTAATATATTATCTTATTTTCCTTGTTTTTATGATATACCTTTCTCATATAATCATTTATACATATTCTACAAATATAATAGTGTTTCTCTCTTGTATATGGATGTGGGGTAAATAAATTTATATCTTTTGTTTTTTGGCAATGTTTATATGTTTTTGTTGTGTATTCGTTATGCATATTAATATGTGATTTTTTTGTTTGTTTATGATATTCAAGATAAGATTTACAAACATATTTGCTACATTTATCACAAAAAAATTTTCTAACTGTTGTTTACATACTTGTTGGTTGAAACATGTTTATCAAGTATTAATATGTTTATCTTTTGATTTTTTTATGTGAATGAAAACCACTGATATATTTTTCATCACAGCACTTTTTTAACTATTTCATTATCATGTTTTCCATTCATATAAATTCATTTTCAATAACGTTAATAAAAATAAATTTTTATAAATGGATTCAAGGATTTGCAAGTTGAACAACTCAATTGAGTTTATAAAACTACACGAGATGGAAGTATATCAAATATAAAACATCTAACTTTCAAATAATAGATTCAAATTATGGTAAAAAAATGTATTGTGTATCACAGTTTTAAACTTATTTTGCCTGATAGATATGTTAAACTTATTGAAAATAATGATTTAAAAATTGTGAATGAAAAAAGTTATTATCTTCATTATAATGTACAGAATATGCCCTACAGAATAAAAAAAATGGACAATGCATGATATTGAATTTTCTTTGGCTAATGATAATTGAATTTTTTTATTCAATATAAAATTTCATAAAATCGTTAGAAAATGTTCCTTTAAAATGTTTATTCAATAGCTCCATTATAATTTCATAGATAATTTAAGACATCTATCAGATGGGTCTATCTAACAGATTGAAATATATTATTATCTAAGTTATAATAAAATATCAACTATTAATTGTTATAAAAATTTTGATTAATTAGATAACAATATTAAAGTTATTTTAACAAGAAGATATAATAAACTTGATACTGATGGATTTGAATTCATAATTGCATTATATATGGAATAGAATGGTAAAGTAAAACTAATTTAATTTTCAACATGATAAAAAAAAATTTCTAATGGAAGTTTTAGTTATATTTTTGGTAAACTCTGTAATGTAAGTGATTCAATACGTTTTTATTTATTGATATTATTATTTATTAAATTATTTGTTCAATTATTTATTTAATTTATTGTTCAATTAATTATTAAATTATCTATTCAATTACCTATTCCATTATATATTCAATTATTTATTCAATTGTTACTGTGCCACTTTTATGCCATTTCGTCCCCTTTTATTGTACTTAGTAATTACATATTTTTCCTTTCTCCATTGTCTCTTGTATTAATTTTCACAAATTCTACAATGATATGAAAGGTCATTATCCTTTGCTCTTTCATTTTAACAAAATAATTTTAAATCTTTGATTTCTCTACATTTTGTAATTTTTTTCTTCCAAACTTCTTTGATAGAATATAATTAATTGTTTTTTTATATATTTTTCCTCTTTTTGATAATATACAATATTGATCTTTACAGCATTTTTACAACACAACTGGTGTTTACCTAACCTTTTTCTGAATTCGTCTATTTTCTTTGTCTCTTTACATTTAGTACAAGTTTTTTCTGTATGTTTGTCATTTGTAGTATTGTTCTGCATTGTGGTCGTGATTTATTAAAAATAATTTTGTTAAAGAAAAATATTTTTCAAGATTAGATGTTAGTTAAAAACTGGTATAGTAGACCAGTTTTTTTAAGTAGAATTTTCATAATTTTGCAAAAAAAAAATGGCCTGTATCAGTTTTTTGGGTACCATTTTAATAATTTTGCAGAAAAAAAAATTCTCTTTTTGTGCCACTTTTCGCAAAAAAATCAACAAGGTAGGATGAATTTTGGTACAAGCTTTCTTGAAATTAGGTTAATTTTCTTGAAATTAGGTTAATTTTCTTGAAATTTTGCTAAACAATGAGTAGTTTTGATTAAGAAAATTATATTTTTTACAAAAATTAGAGTGATTTTGATGAAAAATTGGGTAAAGATAGTAAAATGTACTAATTTATAATTTTTTTTAACAAGGTAGGCTAGTAGTGATATAATACCTACTGATATTGGTTTATAGATGCTTTAATTCATATTTTTTTATTTATAACTTTTTTTTTTCAGCAGTGTCCATGGTAGCACCTCGACCGCACCACTCAAAATTTGTAACATCAGCAATCGTTCCAGACGCATGGAATGAGGAGGGATGAAGGGCATATTCCATACAAAGAAATTCTGGCTATGCTGGACTCTGTCATAATTCCCTAATATCCTGTGCAAGTGATTGGAAGTTGATTTTTTACAGTGTGGGCAGGACGGAAATTATCGATGCCCGAAATCGGTGATCCCACTTAGTTACCAAACAAGCCGGCATCACCAGTCATTCGCCACCGTTCAACTTCGTCAGGACGTATAAGAAAAAACTTCACAAGTGCGAAAAAAATTAGAGCATATTGCAGCCAGTGCATTACCAAGACCATGAGATTTTGGAGATAAGTTAATCCCTTTCGAATTAATGAAAATTAATTCTCTATACAAATTTTTTTGCGTAAATAAATAGTGGCTCAAACCCCTTCTTTGTTTTTCTTTCCTATAAATATTTAATGGCAAATTTTGTTTTAATACCAGCGAAACCAACGATACTTTGTGATGATGTAATACGACAAAAAAATAAGATCATACCTCACTCGCTCATATGTCAAACACAAACACAGAGCTCGAGATATCCCAATTGCAGGTCTGACTGTTAGACACATTAAAAACTATTAAGCTATGAGTCTCATTATGGAAGTAAATGAGAGACACATGCAGTCATTATCTGAGCTCGCGCACACGTCCAGCCATGCTTCACCAGGTGTTGAGTTGGACTTTGCCCTAGCACATGTCAGAAGGAGTGGTGATGAAGCATGTTTTATTTCTCACACACACACACACTTTAATTCATAGAATAATAAACACAGATGATATCTGCAAGCACAAGTCAACACCAGGAGAGGCCCATATTCAGGGGGACCCGGGTTTGATACTCTACTTGTTTGGCAAAATTTATATTTTTAAAAATCACTCCAGGTGAATGCTGAGATCGTTTCTTGGCCAAGTCGTTACTTGTTCCCATTTACCATAGCAACTCGCTCCATCACAAATGGGTGTAAACTTTACAATTTTTAAATGATAATTTTAGCTTGCACACCACCTAGAAAATGTAAGCTCACAGTATTATTTTATGAGAATAGAGTAGGCAGACAGGAATAAAAAATATTTATATCTGTCCACTACAAGAGGAAGGGGGTTGCGCTATTTTATCTTGCATGAAATCAGTGACATCAGACTTTCAGAATCACGAGTCATCCTCGTTTCAAAAAAAAAATTAAAAGAAAACAAGTGTGTGTACTTATGTATGCACCTTAGAAGTTATACTTTTTTGGCGTGACTAAAATAAAATTTTATTATGTATGCAAATAATTTATGTAAGTAGGAAAAATGATGAAATGACCAAAGAAAGACATTAAATATAATTAATAAAGGTTTGATTAAAGAACATAATTAAATTACCCTCAACACGCCAAAAGAAGTATAACTTAAAAAAATAATGCTTACAAAAAATTTACCTCAAATACTTGAAAACACTTTAAAAATTTCATTATACAATTTTCATCACAAAAAAATTTTTCACGCCACAATGTAAATAAAATTAATAAATTTTATATATATATATATATATTCACAATGAATTACTAATATAAATGAAATGTTTTTCAATTTGCTTATTACATGAACTGATTTTCTGTCTGTTTTAGATATAACCACGCCTGTGTTGTTTACCTTGCATTTGTATATAGCTAGACGATACGCGCATGCGCGATGCATGGTGCGAGTATTGTCTAGCTATATGTGATGGTGAGAGGGAAGGTGATGGGTCTTTGGCTGTAAGGGAGAAGGCGTATGTATTAATTCTTTCAATATTCTTTCGATACTCTGAACCATTTTATAAATCACTTAAGTAAAAAGAAAGTTAGAGCTTGAGGTTTTAGGAGAGGGGGAGGAGTGATGGTAAGGTGGGGTGGCGAGACTGAGAGGTGGTTGGTGTGAAGGTGAGGAGGGATGGTAAGGTGGGGTGATGAGACTGGTTTGTGGTTGAGTAAGGGGGAGGCATAGCTATTAAATATAATATTGCAGTCCTGTAATTGGATTAGGGAATGGTTATAACATCACATTGGAAAAGATGAGTCTGGTGATAAGTAACATGTGTACTTATGCCTTTAAATTTTTTTTTAATTACAAAATTAATTTAAGTTAGAAAAATTTATTTCTAATAATTTTATTTTATCAATTGCTTAATGTGGTTGACATTTTTCTGATGTTCGGGGTACCTCAGCTGCACTGAGCAGTCACTTGGCTACATTGAAGAGCAAGCATTTATTTCAAATTTCTTTTTAAATATTAGAGGGTGGGGGAAGGGGAAATTTTGGGCACAAACAGGCATTTTTGAAAGCCAAACTAGGCCTTTTTAGGGAAAAACTGAGAATTTTGAAGTGCCTGGCATGACATCAACTGATCTGGCGGATGTCTCCTGGCTCCTACTCCTAGAATCCTGGCCCAGAACTCTCTAAATCCTACAACTCACAATAATTGCCCATTACTAACTATATACTTATATGTGATATAAATGCAATATAAAAATAATATACATGCAAATTTTGAAGGAAAAAAAAAACTAGGTTATTAAATTTTTACTTAAGTGTCATCAGCAATAAAATAATGACTTAGCTAAAGTTTTTAGAATCTTGAAAAACTAAAATACATGAAGAGACAGTAACACATTGCAAGGATTTATAGTAGAACCTCTTACTTTTCAATGGCAAATCGGACTGTGTTTTCATTATGACTTGCAACCATAATAGCTATCTTCTTTTGCTCAGCAGCATCTTTGAGAGCTTTAATGCGGCGCAGGCACTCTGTAAGTGTGTCATGGTACATTTGAGTAGTAGCTTCAAATGAGCTGTTTGTGGGGTCAGGATATCCCAATGCTGCTGCTCTAGCTCTCTCCTGAAACAAATACCAAATTTATATTTAATAGCTAGAAGTTTATTTTAATTAATATAGCAAAACCTTACAAAAAGTTTATTTTTAAAAAAATTTCTTATTTAGTAAGTTAGCATATTAAAAAATGATACACCTAATCTATAAAGATCAAAGTGAATTAATCTTTCCCTGATTAATAAGTCAACATTTTTCAATCTCTTAAGAAACTTCTTTTGAGAGTTTTACTGTAGTTATTACTGTACAATTTATATATATTACATACTTTGTGTTTATGATCTTTCTCCTTTTTTTTTTATTTTTACTACTATTTTTCTTCACTAGAAAAAGGTATATACAACTATGGTTTTCAAATTGTTTTATATGATTCTGAACTCAATATGTGTCTATGGTGTGAATAGCATTACAATTTAAAGCAATATATTTTGATTTCTGTTTCACTTGATGAATGATGTGATAGTTAGGGAAATGATTGCTGGATTTACGATTAAGTGGCCAATGTGCTGGAGGGCAGCAAAGCCCAAAATTGCAGTTAGTTCTTAGTAACCAATATCCAAAAAATAGCTGGTTAGTAAAAGTGTCTAATGGCAAGAAGCACTCATGGACGAGTCAAACCATAACCAAGTGTCTATCAACCAATGGATTAGGGACACTGAACTTTGCTCAGCCACACTTGATGGGGTAAAATAAAGTGACAAAATGGCTTAGTAAAGAAAATCAAGATTACCCTAGGAAATCTCACAATTTTTAGCTTCATGTGTCCATTTACACATGTGAAATGTCCAACCTCAGATTCCCAGGACTGAACATAAATCACAGTGGAGGGAAACATGTTAGTTTGATAACAGCCAAGGGAAAGTAGTAGTTTAAACAGAATTTCAAACACCTTAATTAATGTTTATAAACTGAATATAACATTTTTGTAGACTATAAAGTTATATATCATATCAAATAGCATGTTTAATCAAACTGAATTAAAATCATTCTTTTTCTATTTAGGCTATAAAATAAAAAGCAAATAAATTGATATGATAAATATTGCAGCAGTCACTCTGATGCTGCAGGTGATGGATTCACAACTTCGAAAGGGAAGTAGGTTGGTGTGGTCAGCAGGCTTCAAGGCTGTTGTTGTCTTCACTAAAAGGCTGGCACATTCCTAACTAGGAATATGGTCAATGACATTTTGGCAGGCTTTTGCACTAAATGAGTGCAAAATGGTGATACACTGTTCCTTGCGGGTGCCAGCTAGCCTAAATGAATGGTACTTGGGCTAGTACGAGACTTTGAATATATCTCAGGGCTAATCAACGACCAGGCGAAACCCTGCACTCTGGTGTAAGTCATGTATAAATGCAGACGTATTATCAGCTCATCAGACACCACTTCAGATTAAACGGCTACACACAACATTACATTGTACCCTGAAGATGAAATAATTTTTTAAAAAAATCACACTTCAGTTAACACTTGCGTATATTAATTTTTGATGAAGTGGATGATACAGATGCATGTAATAAAGCAAGCATGTGACTGTGGGCCCTGCACTGGCCTAAGTTATTGTAAAAACTCCCATATGGGTGAAGTACAAATTATATTGAAAGCTAAACTAGTAGGGTTGTAGTAGGCACCAGCAGGGTACATACTTGGGGGAATGAATAAAGAAATTAAAATATTGTGGTGAAATTACATTACCCTATTGCAAGTAAATGATCAGACAAAAGATGCTGTCTCCCAAGCCATGATGTGCACACAACCCCAGAGACCCACTAATCCCAGACTGACTGAGCCTTGGTGTGGAGCTTATCTTTGTTACACACCAAAACATAAAATCTCTTAGAAAATGTTCATGAAATGTGTATACTTCTATGATGATACAGACACAAATACATTCCCAATTACATATTATTACTCATGATTCTGATTAAAACACATTGATAGTCAATTGCAAATGAACTCATTTAGTTATAATATGTAGCCAACATGATTAGAAGGTTTCCTGCCATAAGGTGTGGGGCTGGAACCTGGGCATAGCGAGTCTGAGCAACTCCTGTTTGGCTTTTATGTAAACTAACCACTTACATTCAATTACTCATGTAAATATATTGTAATGCTCCCTTTGCCATTTATAGACACATAAACAACATACTTTGGTGCAAAACACCTAATGCATGGTGACCACGTGATCGTATACAAATGCATGTCTCTCGCTGCCCTCGATGACCGCGCCTGACACTCCTATTGATAGGCACTTAATAAAATATACTATATTTACTAATTAATAATGGGACATTCCACATTGGCATTAATTTGATATCCCTTGTTTTAAAAACACATCACTAGTTTGTCACTAGGGATTGTTCAAATATGATGAACACTCCCATTGGCACTGTGCTTACAGACTCAGGATTTTGCACTGTATGTGCTGCTGGGCAGAGTGGGAGTCAACAGTGGCTCAGAAAGGAAGGAGACATGAACAATGTCAAACACCCCTGCCGCACTTTGGGAGCTTAAAGTTGATTCTTGATGGCCACTACTGTTGCTCGGCATGCTGCTACTTTTCTGACAGGAGGCACCAAGGTGGACAATGTCTGGGATGTGGCCGCAAGTGGTACCTCATATTGACAATAGTGGCATAACGACACTGGTGTTTTGGTGCCAGTTGCCAGCTGGAGCGGTGATCAGACCAGGCTGGCACTGCTCATACAGGCTGGGTTACGCCAAGTGATTCACCATGCATCACCACTACTGCTGGTGCAACATCAATGACACTGTCTCCATCATGGATGCTGGGAGTGGCATGGAGCAGCGCCTGAGCTGTTGCTCCTATAAAAGTCAGCTGCCCAGTCCAGTGAAAATAGGTGTGTGGCTGGTACTGCTGGGCTGTCTGAGCCACCCCAAACACCCTCAATACATGTGACCACACCATGGGTAGGAATAGGGATGCTGGGCATTGGTGGTAGTAGTAGAGGAGGGCCTGGTTGCTTGACTGCTGTTGTTGATGCTGAAACTGTAGGCAATGAATGCAGGAAGTGCTCCAGTGCTGCTATGTTGTCACCTTGCCCACACGAAACCCCTGTGGGCATCAGGATGCCAGGTATCAAGGTGGGTGGTGGTGCTGCTGGTGTAGTCAATGTTTATGTTGATTGGGAAGCTCAGCAAGAACGGTTCACCAGATCACTGATGTTGCCATGTCCATTCGACTCCCTTGTGGGTGTCATGATGCTGAGCGCAGAGGTGGGTGGTGCTGCCACTTGTGCAGTCAATGATGATGATGCTGGAGGAGATGAGAGTGGGATGTGCTGCAGCTCACTGATGTTGCCTGGCCCACTTGACTCCCATGTGGTTATCTGGACACCGGGCGTCAAGCTGTGAGGTACTGCTGCTGATGTGGTCAATGATGATGACATAGGTGCTGTTACCACTCCAAAAACTGCTTTGATATCATCTACTACTCTTTCTTCCATGCACCACTCACTTGTGGGAAATGTGACACCTGACATTAGTGCATAATTAAACTGCAGCAGAGGTCCTCTTTTATGTTTGATGTTAGGGAGAGGGGGGATTGACTCCTCTTCCCCTTCTTATATAGCCATATATCATCCTTATGAGTCTTTATGTTGCATCATGCACTTACTCACACTGAGTATGTTATATCACTGAATTTTCTCACTATCATATATGGCCCGCTCCACTTAGGCAAGAACCCTGCACAGAAGTTGGTTTTGCCAGACGACAGCGGGTGCTCCCACACAAACACCTGTTGCTGGCTGTGACATCACGGGGTGAGCCTGTGGTGGTAGGCAGCCAGTTGCAGACATGAATTGCATGTGTATCAAACACATGATGGAGTACACAAGCTTGCTGTTATGTGTGTGATGCAGGTGTGTTCTCCAGCTTGCTTGCATCCTACTGGCATGTGCGCTCTCCAGGATATGCTAAGTTCCAGCTTTGCAAGATTTAAGCTGGTGTCTGGCCTGTCACCATGTTAACACGTGTTGGCAAGCAGAACAAGGCAGCTTACAAGTGATGTGGCCAACTTGTGTGATCTTTACCTACATGCTTTTTCAACTTAATTTTGAAGTCCTGGTTACACCACTAGTGGGGTTGGTCCGTGGGTGGTAGATGGCAGTGGTGTGGTGTTAAGGCTTTCAATTCTGACACAATTTACACCACTTACAGCCAGTAAACTGGGTGCTGTTATTGGTCAGCAATACTTTAGAAAATCCCCATCATTTTTTGCAGCACTTGTGGCACCATCATATCTCATCTGGTGCAGTATGTTCTGCTTGTATGACCTGCATACATATGACTTCAGCTGTTGTCTGATGTGCTACGTGTCCTGGAGGGACAGCTGATTCAAACACTGTTTGTGTTTGCAATACTGAACTGAAATTGTTGTAAAGTCACAGCATTGTTTCCCATTCATACCCATCATGTGCACAAATGTGTTTGCATGGTGAGCAAGAGAAGGGATCTGCAAGTTGGGTTTTTATTTTCTACTATGGGAACGTGCTCTATGATAAAGTCATATGAGAGCATCAGCATTGACTACCAGGTTAGCTTGATGCATGCCTCATGCATCTGACATAACTACACAAGACTCCTAGTGTCAGTGCATAGTATGAAGCACTGATACTCCAAATATGGCCTGTAATTCTTTAGCACCCACACAATAACAAGGCACTTGCGCTCATTAATGTCATAACGTCCTTCTACGAGGTCAAATTTAGTGCTCCCCGCCGTCGGTGCCGTCCGCCATATTGATGGGCGTCACAGCCAGGGCTCGATGCTATGTTGGATGTTCTTCCCCAGCATCCATAGAAACTATTTCAATAAAAATTATTCTAATAAAAATTATTTTAATTACAAAATTATTTCAATAAAAAATTATGAAAAAAAGTATCAGCCCACCACTTTGGAATTTTAAATAATTATATCTGTTTAGAGTGTTGCTGCAGACCATAATTTCATTTTTCTACTTTTTTCAAGGAAATTTAAAAATTTGCAAAAGAGTAATGTAGCCTAGAAATTATTTAAATAATATAAATTATTTTATAAAAATGTCTTAAATATACTAGCCCGCCACTTAGGTGCCCAGTGCATCGGGAGACGTATTAATCCCCCCTCCTCTCTCACAAAAACCTGTAACCAAAAAAAATTACAGTAGAAGCCCATTATACCACGGATTCAGGTATACCGCGGGACAATTTATGTCCCCAGGCATCACTAAATAAATAAGCAGAAAGCATGTTGGTCGGGTAGGCGTGCGGTCGGCCGACGGGTAATCGGAGGGGGTGTGTGATCGGAGGGGGCTGCTGGTAGGAGGAGGCAGGCTGTCAGAGGGGGAAGGTAGTTGGGCAGGAGGTCGGAGGGGGAGGGTAGTTGGGCAGGCGGGTGGTAGTGAGTTGGTGAAGGTTTGGACCCCTCCAAACCAGGGGTTGGAAGGAGCAGTCGCACTCTCTTTCTCACAATTAGCGCAGAAATTAGCAGTGGTTAACTGTGATTTATTGCAGCCAATATTGTTAATTTTTCCAAATTCAGTTTCATTTGCGCAGTGCAATGTCGCAGAAAATAAAGGCTTATTCTGTAGACAATAAATTAAAAACAATTTACTGTATGAAAAAAGGAGAGACTACAGCAAGTTTATCACGTGAGTGCGGTATCCTTGAAGGAATGATCAGAGGGTGAGTGAAAGAGGAACATAAACTAAGAAGTTTTGTGGCTGTTGTAGAAAGTGATGTAGGGCTGCAAAGAAAAAAAGCCACGCTAGGAGAAGACAGCGAACTGGATAAGTGTCTTTACAGGTGGTTTTTAATAAAACAAAGTGGAGGTGTATCATTATCTGAACCTATTTTGAAGGCTGCTCAAGCTGTGAAATTCCACAACGATTTGCATGACAACAGTGAAATCAAAGCTTCAGACGGGTGGTTTTCGCTATCGAAAACTCGCCAAGAAATAAGTCAAGCAAGCATCAAAGGTGAAGCACGATCTTGTGACACTTTGTCTGCAACACTCTTTCCTGCAGAACTGCAAAAAGTAATGAGTGATGAAAAGTTGACTGATGATCAGGTCTATAACTGTGACGAAACTGCTTTATATTTTTGGCTGCTTCCTAGAAAATCTCTAGATGTCCAAAATTCCAAAAATAAGTCGGGATTTAACACAACAAGGATAGAGTTACTCTTCTTTTTCCAACCAATACATCAGGCAGTCACAAACGTAAACCACTCTGAGTTGGAAAAAGTCGAAGTCCAAGGTTCTTCAAGCATCTAAACATGAAGTTGTTGCCTGTTACATACATGCACACAAAAAATACCTGGACGACTGGTGAAATATTTTCCAAGTGGTTCAATGAAGGTTTTGCTCAGTCAGTGAGAAGCCACCTGCGGTAACTTAAGCTAGAAGAAAAAGCTTTATTGATACTTTACCATTGCCTAGCACATCCATCAGCTGATTTACTGCAGTCTAGGGATGGAAAAATAAAAGTTAAGTTTTTGCCAAAAAATACTACAGCACTGATCCAGCCGCTAGATCAGGGTATTATAAAAGCATCCAAAGCACACTAACCCCGAGAACTACTAAGCGCAATAGTAAACTCTAATGATGAAATGGAGGTTTACTTAAAATCAATCAACCTCAAGGGAGTTATGTATTCCGTAGGACTGGCGTGGGAAAGTGTGAGTCAGGCAACCATTCAGCATTGTTGGAAAAATTGTTTTTTTGCCGTTAGCGAGAGGAAGAACTCTGAGGGTGATGAAACCTTCCTGGGATTTGCTGACAACGATGTAAAGTCTGCACGTCATATTGTAAACATCAGCATGACTTTGGAAGACCTGGTGAGCTGGGCTGACGGTGACAGTAGTGAGCCTGTTTCCGAGACGGTTGGCGAGCAAGGCATTATCGCTGCCGTACGGAACAATAATGATGATGATGATGACGACGATGCATGTGAAAGTGAAGGGGAAGAAATGGAAGCCCCAAGCATGAACCAAGTAATCCACAATATTAATGAAGTTATGTCATGGTTGGAAAGACAAAGTGAACCCAATCATGTTCACTTGCTTCACCTGGCGAACATTAAACGTCATGCGGAACAGAAACGCACTGCATTAATTTGCCAAATAAAAGTTTCAGAATTTTTTAAAGCAAAATAAAAATTCATTTTAATTATTGTTATGTAACTTTATTCTGATATGTTAAGGTTTATAATGTTTAAATTGACTGTAAGATTTCTGTATAAATGTTATGTTGTCAACTTTACTGAAGAAATAATATAGGGTAAGTTAATTTTTCTAGAGTTCATAATGGTTCTCCAGTGATTTTGTATATTTTAAAATTACATAGAGTAAAGCAGCTATTGCATTATTTTTAATCTTTGACGGAAGAAGTCCTGGTGGTCCTTTTTTTTATGTGAACATATTATACCTGTTTGGGGTTGTAAACCAGCCTAAAAAAATTTGATTGTAGCAGGCCAGCTTCCTTTCTGTCTTATCACGGTATTGGATCAATATAGGGGAAGGCCCGGCCGCATTCATAGCCAAATATCACACATACAAGTGTCCTGCTGTCACACATTTACTGGCNGCCATGCGGAACAGAAACGCACTGCATTAATTTGCCAAATAAAAGTTTCAGAATTTTTTAAAGCAAAATAAAAATTCATTTTAATTATTGTTATGTAACTTTATTCTGATATGTTAAGGTTTATAATGTATAAATTGACTGTAAGATTTCTGTATAAATGTTATGTTGTCAACTTTACTGAAGAAATAATATAGGGTAAGTTAATTNTAAATTGACTGTAAGATTTCTGTATAAATGTTATGTTGTCAACTTTACTGAAGAAATAATATAGGGTAAGTTAATTTTTCTAGAGTTCATAATGGTTCTCCAGTGATTTTGTATATTTTAAAATTACATAGAGTAAAGCAGCTATTGCATTATTTTTANGGGGCAGTATATAAGGCAAAGCGTCCATGGTTTGCCATCTTTCTGCGTCCTGTTATCAGTGTTGTTAGATCCATGGTTACAGCCACAGCATCCTACTACGGTACAGAGAGTAAGTACTCACTTTTCTTAATTATAGTAAAATAACGCGAGCAGACAGACAGCCGCCGCTACTGTCTGTGCTGCCCGGCCACGGAGGTCGTGCGTGGCTTTTTTCACGAAGGCAGGTGGGGGCATACGAGTGTAGTATGCTGGCTACGGCTAGGGGAAGGATGGGTGTTAGCAGGGGGGCACAGTACTGAGTGCTTGTGACGATAACAGCTGCTGTGCGGCCTTGGACACCATACACTACTTGCGTATTAAAATGTCATGTGTTTAAAAAAACTAAAAAATTTTGTTTATTCATATGCATGTCGAAGGAAACGGAAGTCACTTACTAATGAGCAACAGGAATGTACTTTTCTCAGTAAATTAAAAATCACCAACAATAATATGTAATAAATGTTAAAAAAAATAAATCACCTATTTAAAGTAATAAATTATGTTTTACTAAAATGATATAATCAAACTGCATATGCGATATAGCCTACTGTTAACCATCCTTAAGGGTCGTCTATCAAAAATTGCATATAATATCACAGTGTAACTGACATAAAACTCAGCCTAAGAAAAAAATCTGCTGTTTACAATTGGAATAATCTAAATTCTTTTCAGAGTTGCATCGTGAAAATGAAGTGGATTTGTTCAGATATTTAAACATGCTGAACGTGTTTCGTCTGTATTTGCAGCTGCTATTGTAGAGTAATTCTGCTGTTTTGAAAACATATATCTCATAGACAGGAAAAGGCAATAGCAGGAAACAGAAGAAAAAAAAAACTTTGTAGGCGGGAACAATAATTTCCATGGCACTCCAATTGACTGGTGTAAAAAATATATTATAAGAAAGTTTAACACCACATTACGTACAGATGTGAACTAGTTGTTAAAGAGTATTAAATTCCATGCTATAAAACCATGTTGGTTGTAGACGGTCCTTAGCGTAAGGCATTCATGCAGACACCAGGCACCTACATACAGCGGCTCACTACTGATGCAACACTGATATCTGGCCGGCCGGAGTTGAAAGAGGAGGGGTGGGGTGTTCGAGCGGAGGTGAATTGAGGCAGCGCTCAAGGTCTACATTGTCAGCCGCAGGCGTGCCCAGCCCAAGGCTTTGCGGCCACCGCCCCATCTGAGCTTGCAGGTGCAAATTACGTTTATTACAGGCGAAATAACTGTTCATACAAGTGCGTGTTTATACAAAACAAATTCAATGTAGCTTATGCAGGAAATGAAAGGTTATAATACATATACACACACATACACATATGTGTCAAAGCTCACGGCGCTGTACAAACAGCAACGTGGGTTCGACATTCTAGATGCATGTGCGAGTGCGCGCGCGCACACACACACACGCTCACACACATGTACACATATATCCGTGTATTTGTGAGCAGACACATACATATCACGCAGTATCTGGGCCACNCACGCTCACACACATGTACACATATATCCGTGTATTTGTGAGCAGACACATACATATCACGCAGTATCTGGGCCACATTTGCTTTTCTCAGACACAAAAAAATTATATATACTAATATGTTATTTTATATTCTACAGGTTACTATTAAAACCACTAAAATGTAATCCTAATGTTAACCAACAATACGAGGGATTGTTGAGAAACTTAATTATCTGTCAATAGTTTCACAANTAAAATGTAATCCTAATGTTAACCAACAATACGAGGGATTGTTGAGAAACTTAATTATCTGTCAATAGTTTCACAATAACAAAATACTTGAGCACGAAGAGTAATTGCGTTTAAAATTAAATACTATACTTATTTCATTTCCGCATGCCTATCCCATAACACGAGTCCCATATAAATTAAGTAATTAGTTAATAAAAATAAATGTAGTAATTTTAAAACAATTTAAGTTTCGTACGCAACAGAAGTTTTTGAAAAATATTTCTACCGCTTCACTGTACACGTAATGTTTGGATTGCAGGACAAAGTCTTTTATAATTTGTGTGCAGAATACAGTAAAATAATTGTAGGGAACGCACTGATCTCAAAGATATGTTTCAGGAATACAGTACGGTAGTAGGAAAAAGTTTCTTCATTTGATAATAATTGAGAATGAGGGAAAGAATACTGCTATGGTCCGTGTGCTAACAGGAGATGCATATTACTCGAGCAGGAAACCGTAAAAATAATTTTGACGAAAGTTGGGTGTTTCATTTGAATCATAATCCATTAATCACTATTTTTCCACGGTGGCTAAACATGGGGGAAGTCACTGAACCACATGCATAATTTTATTTTAAATTATACATTTAACTCGTATTGGAGTAGCCTCTGGCAGCTTTGACTTGACTACCCTCCACAGCGTATAGGGACATGATTCAGGGCGGGGTGGTTGTGGATATTTTTCTGTGCTTGGGACGTTTTCTCAGGGTCTCCCTCTTCATTTCTTTAACTAATTATTTTGCGTTCACATTTTGTTAAGTATGTAAACTGTTTTCATTACTCGGCATGGGACCACCATTGTTTTGTGAAGTCTTTCTTCATCATTATAGTTTAATAGTAATTTACCGAAACTTCTTTCATACAGTTTTCTGCCCCAGTCATGCGTACAGGGGCGTGATTCCCGGCAGGGTCCATCCTGGATTTGTTTGAGTATTTGTTGGTGGGTTTTCTCGGGTGTCTCCCATCTCATTTCATTAACTAATTTCATGTTCACATTTTGTTAAGTACGCAACTTTCTTTTCACTTCTATGCTTTACCCACAACCTTTTTTTTTTTNAATTTCATGTTCACATTTTGTTAAGTACGCAACTTTCTTTTCACTTCTATGCTTTACCCACAACCTTTTTTTTTTTTGTCATGCTAAATACAATGTTTATTTACTGAATAAATATAATATGTGTTCATAGGTTTACTCCTGGNTTTTTTTTTTTGTCATGCTAAATACAATGTTTATTTACTGAATAAATATAATATGTGTTCATAGGTTTACTCCTGGTTATTCAACGTAGAGCTACTGTCGCGTGTTCTGTTGGATGACTCAGTCGAGACGATCATTGCTGAACAGCCGTTACTTGTGTCTACTGTTTCTGGTAAGTTTACACAACTAGATTAATGTTGCTTCAATTACTGCATACAGGGGCGCGATTCCCGGCAGTGGTCCGTCCTGGATTTGTTTGGGTGGTTGTTGGTGGGTTTTCTCGGAGGTCTTAATTGTATTAACTAATTTCATCTTCACATTTATTTAAGTACGCAACTTTATTTTCACTTTTATGCTTTACCAAGAACATTTTTTTCGTCGTTCTAAATACAATGTTTATTTACTGAATAAAAATTTTTATGTGGTATTGTAGGTTGTCCAACGTCGAGCTGCCTTCTGCGTGATCCGTTGGCATACCTTGACGGTTTTTTAAGCACAGAACAGCTTTGGTCTTCTGTTGTTTCTGGTAAGTATGTAGGAAAAAATTAATCAATGCTATTTTATGCAATTAAATAATATTTGTGAAGTTAAGGTTGTACACGCTATGACCAGTGCCACCCAGAGAATATATTTGGAGGCCTAAAGCAAAGCTATATTTTTTTGACGCGAAACATTGAATATTACTTATGCATGTTTTTTATTCTGCATTACCAGAAGAAAAAAGTTGCTTGTAAACAGTTACATAGTTTACTGTCAAGCTAAATATTGATAAGAAAAAATAGTTCCCCTGTTCTTATTAAAAAATCGTGAAAAAACTTTATCCGATGCAATAATTATCCTATTAAAAAACCAAGTCCCCACACTGTTCAATGTTCTCCATTATTTTATTACATTCTAAATTGTATACATTATTTTATGAGTAGTTTGCATTGNGCCTAAAGCAAAGCTATATTTTTTTGACGCGAAACATTGAATATTACTTATGCATGTTTTTTATTCTGCATTACCAGAAGAAAAAATTTGCTTGTAAACAGTTACATAGTTTACTGTCAAGCTAAATATTGATAAGAAAAAATAGTTCCCCTGTTCTTATTAAAAAATCGTGAAAAAACTTTATCCGATGCAATAATTATCCTATTAAAAAACCAAGTCACCACACTGTTCAATGTTCTCCATTATTTTATTACATTCTAAATTGTATACATTATTTTATGAGTAGTTTGCATTGNCCCACACTGTTCAATGTTCTCCATTATTTTATTACATTCTAAATTGTATACATTATTTTATGAGTAGTTTGCATTGTCACATGTATATTATACGGTGAAAACCTTCCTTATTTTAATAGCTATGAAAGTAACCTTTGGCAAAAATGCCCTGGCTAAGATAACTTTAAAAAAAGCAGGTTGATTTGGAAAGGTAAATAAAACAAATTTTTATGAGCTGGTTGTAATCAAAACGTCTGCAGCATAACGCAATTGTTTATAAAAGTACCATACTAGCAAAGTACCAAGTACAAACTGTAACATAACCAAAAATTCTTGCACATCTTGTTCATACTGCATTCTGGTTATGCAGGTTGTTAGCACCTGCGTGCAGCAGGTGTAATTTACTCCGTATATTTCTAAAAAAATATTAATAAATTTCACCAAATAATTTTTCTGCATAGTTAACAGAAAATACGTTTCTAGCTAATGAAAAATCCAAAAAAGGTTGTTAGTAAGAACTTTTTCCAAGCCAATATTTCATGTGCCTATTAAAAAAAACTGTATGTAACTATGATTTTTTGTACTGATATAAAAAATGTATGCTTAATGCGTATGTATATTTAAGGTTGGTGATCCTCTGCAATGCAATGAACAGCAGAGCATTGTCTCTTCCTTCCGCTGCCTCTTCGTCTTCTATGGTAAGAACTATNTCCTCTGCAATGCAATGAACAGCAGAGCATTGTCTCTTCCTTCCGCTGCCTCTTCGTCTTCTATGGTAAGAACTATGTCCCTTACACTTTTTGTGCGTGGGTTCTGAAGGCTGTCCTACGGGCTGNTCCTCTGCAATGCAATGAACAGCAGAGCATTGTCTCTTCCTTCCGCTGCCTCTTCGTCTTCTATGGTAAGAACTATCTTCGTCTTCTATGGTAAGAACTATGTCCCTTACACTTTTTGTGCGTGGGTTCTGAAGGCTGTCCTACGGGCTGNATCTTCGTCTTCTATGGTAAGAACTATGTCCCTTACACTTTTTGTGCGTGGGTTCTGAAGGCTGTCCTACGGGCTGCGTCATGAGTGCCAGTGCCCACATAATCCCCTGAAGGGGGATAGACAGGTATGTGATAGGTGTGGGGCTACTATAAAATGCAAGGATGACTTGAAAAACACATTAGATAGTGCACGAGTGATGTTCAGCAGGGGGCAACATCAACACAATGTCAATTCTGTAGTGCAACTTTCACGAATTTAAGCAATTTGCGAAGGCATGAGGCAAACTGTCAGTTAAATCCAGATAAACAGTCACACACTTCCAAGGATTGTGGAAGGGATTTTACAAGGGGGGGTCAATCTAAGAGTTCACATAATAAAATGCAATGGCCCAACGCCATCTCCTGCGAAGCGACGATGTGTTGCTGCCTCCATCCCCGCTCATCCAATTTCGGCAGAGGGCAGTTCCCATCACCATCGTGGAGTAGTCATCGGTGCTGGTGAACCCAATGAGTTCGGCTTCGTGGAGGCACAGACAGCCTTCAGAGACATTATGAAGACCACATCCGTCACCACAAACACCTCGAACCAGGCCTTGGAAATCTGCAGCTACCTGGAGGATATGAAGGAGTGGATTATAGGACAACTGGAGCAGATAATCGAAGACCAGTAGACCATAGAATTTTATCTATTCCTGGAATGTATTTATGGGAAGCCGGAGCCACATGAGGAAGAGACAGACAACAAGGCTTTTAAAACGAAGAATAGCCAGTCTACAATGTTGAGGATATCAAAAATGCTGTGTCGGCCAGCATCATAAGGATATGTCAAGAGGAGGAGGAGTACCAGGAGAATGGAAGTGGCTGGACCCTCACTTCTGTGAAACGCCTGCAGCTTTGTATTAACAAATTGGATCCCCTTTGCATCTTTTAATACATCGATTTGCCTGACGCAATAAAAAAAACAAGTATGCAGTAATAAATCCACAGAATCGTGAGGACCACATGTGTTTTAAGTGGGCGATTCTGGCACAGTATGTGGAAGGCACAGATCCCCAGCGAGTTGACCGGCAATATAAAGCCCTAGAAACCAAATTTGATTTTACAGACCTGAGTTCCCTACTCCACTGCATCAAATAAAAATATTTGGGAAGAACAACCCTACTCTATAAGTCAATGTGTACTCGCTCACCGACGCAGAGAAGGTCATGCCCGTACGAGTTGTGAAAGAAGAAAAATAAAATAATTTTGATCTGCTACTGCTGACGACTGAACATGGGAACGTCCACTATACCTACATAAAGAATTTTGAGCATTTGGTGAGATCCCAACNACCTACATAAAGAATTTTGAGCATTTGGTGAGATCCCAACTGACAGCCCACAAGGGAAAAATGCATATATATATATATATATATATATAAGCAGCATTTTGTCTATTATCATGACTTACCAAGAATTACCGGGTTGACAGGGCAGCAGTGTTTAGAACAACACATGAAATATTGTAGCCCCCATATCCCAGCAAGAATAGAGATGCCACAGCACGAAAAAAGTGGCAGAAGACCTGTGCTAAAATTTAAAAATTATCAGAATGGAGACAGGCTCCTGATTCTTGTTTATACAGATTTTGAAGCAATGCTCAAACCCGCCAGCCTGATCCTGAAAAATTGCACACATATGCATACCAAAAACAAGAGGCCTATAGTTACTGTTTTATGTAAATATAGACCATAGTATGATTCCAGGCAGCACGACTGCAAACCTAGCAACTGAGCCCCAAATATAAATAGATGAGGACACAGAAGAAAAATTTATAAAGGATATAGTTGAAATAGAACAAAAAGTCAAAGAAATATAATAAGTAACTGAGCTGATGGAACTCCTAACGAACCAGCAACTATTATATCATATGACTGCTGATGAGTGCTGCTACTGCTCCAAGCCATTTACAGACACAGGCCTACTCTTTCTATGAGTTGAAACACATGTAAATGTTTTCATTTTTGGTCTGCAAACACGTCATGGCACCTTCAAACTTGGCTGTAATCACTTCACTTCAATAGTAATGTATCATACCAGAACCTTTGCTTTTCTTTAGTACTAAGGGGTCAACCGTCTGGCAACCTGCAGTTCAACCAGGGCTTAACACATCATGCGTACTCCTTAATGATATTCATGGCCTACGCCTTTTCTCCATGTTGGTCATCGGAAGACCGAGTGATGATTCCGCCTGTACGTGTAGCATAAGGGCACATGTATCATAAAGCAACAAGTAAACTTCTAGAGCCCACACTTGCATTTTATTTATTTTAATCCCTTGTGGGTTCTTAAGGAGCTGCACCCTCTTGCAGCACAACCAAAGTGAGTGTAAAAGCATGTGAGGTGACTCACAACCTCACCAACATAATGGTGAAAACAAGGTAGGCATATTGGATTACATGTACAATCTACGTCTACAAGCACCACAGACCTTCAGAGGACTCCAGGGATCCATGAGCTGTCAACCGAACGACCCTCAATTAACTCGGGCTCACTGAGTTATGGCGCCAGGCAAATTCACAAGTCAACCCCATTAATCTGGTAAACACGGTAAGGTGGGGACCTCGTGTCATATGGCTTTTCCAACTTGTGGGGCTATTCTACAAGAGCAGTGAACAAATGTCTGAGTACAAGTTCAGTAAACTAGAGTACTGTACATTTGCTTACGTCTCATGACGTTCTAGTGTAATTCTGTCACATGATGTTCAGAGTACTTTGTTTATATTTGGTAATGTCCCATGACATTCAAGTGTAATTTCTGTACTAATCACAATATCAGTTTCCGTCTCACGACGTGCATAGTAACTTTGTAATTTAGTATCAAATGCCTTTGTGTGTCTATGTCCCAGGATGTTTCAGAGTAACTTTTGCCTCTCACCGCAAAATTTGTTTACGTCACGCAACGTTAAGAGTAACTGTTTTAATGTGTTTACGTTGAGGAACATTTAATGGTAAAATTCTGTATAGTGTCTATGTGTAACGTACTCTACAAAAGTAAGCGTATAAAATAAATAAAAATACTTAAAAGACCTTTTAACCTGCACAATTGAATTTCAGACATTTCTCACCATTTTGGACATTAGTGAGTGTGGACAAAGAATCAGCCCAGAACGCTGCCATTGTGGGACACGGGACGAGCCAGACAAGCGAGTGACAACCCCCTCTCGCACCCCATAATTTTCCACTCGTGCATATTTCAGTTTTCCGCCTCCATGCTGCTGAGCCAGCATGACGTGAGCGTCTGTGACAGCTGTGGGTGTGTCACTGCCCACTGTACCAGTAGCTCGCTCACGTGTCTGCATGACAGACTGTCAACAAGGAGAGTGAAATGTTTATCCTAATTGACAGCAGCTACCAGTGCCATTGGTGCCTTGCCAGAGACAGTGCAATTATTAAACACAGTGATTGTGCAGCAGTTCTTCAGCCCTCGGACGCCACAACGCCACCTCCACAGAGACAACGTGATAAATGCAACGCCGACTATAACAGCGGACAACCAGATGCCTGCCTCGAGCATTGCTGTAATGCCACGCAGAACAGATTTGGTTGAGCCACTCCATCTGCTGGTGGTTGCGAGGACTAACATCCCGACGCCTTGCGCAGTGACACCGTCCCCACCGCAGACGACCTGCCTTGAGATGCCACCCCCAACTTTGCCTCCGGCAGCAGTCTTCACTGTTTTCGGCATCTCAGCTGAATATTGGGTGGCGCGAGTAGCAGCTGCCGCCGCGCAGGTGCCACCTCCACACGTCCTGACGCTTTGGGCCATGTCCGCCTCGGCACGTCAGACAGGCTGTGACACACCGCCCGTAGTGCTGTCAGCTGTCCTGCGAGTGAGCTGCGCGGGATGTGTATGTGCCACCTGTCAAGCAGGCTAGTGTCGACTGGGAAAAGCCACACAAGCCCCAAGACACTGCACGCTAGTGCTACCAGCGTCAATCTGCTCAACACCGAAGCTGCAAGCAGACTGCGCATCAAAAAGGTAAGCAGAGAAACGATCGAATGAATGCACTGTGTTTAAAGTCCCTGTCCCTACCTTGTGTAAAATTGCACACTAATGCCAGCAATTGTTTCGGTGACAAACGGCACCATGAAAACAATAAACAGTGCTTCAGACAGAGATGCAATTACACCCACAAACCGTTTGTGGTGAGACCAGTGCATTTCTGAGTAAATCTGAGAGTATCACTGCTACCTGTGTGAACAGCTGCATCATACTCTTTACTTCATGGCCTCGGTACTGCACAAGAAACACACCTTCTTGGTACCTCACATACACCGCAACACATATGGCTCATTTCAATCATTCTGGCCATGGAGTGCGGCGGGAAGCCTGCGCTACGATCCAGTTCGCTGAAGGTGAAACCAAGTCATTCACGGTTCAGCCCTAACCCAAGTGGCCTTGTGTTATCACCGCAACTCGCACCAGACTCTCCCCCTCCCCTGCATGAGCCTTCACCCCCACGGCTGCCACGCGGCGGGAGGCAGGTTGACAGAAGATTCATCTCCCCTTGTGATGTGCGAGGGAGGTTCCGTGGAAAAATTCCCCCCTCCCATCGTGTGTAATCTACATGCCTTGCACAAGGAAAGGCGGGCTACACCCCTTCCTCTCCCACAGGCATCTCAACAATCACCACCATTAGGAAGTCTGTGTGTAACTTTGAGTTCATTAGTGCTGCTCTCAGTGTTTACATCAGTTCAATGTTGCATCATCAACTCCACCTCACCTCTCTCTTCAGTCCTTTGCTGCTTGTTTACATCACAGTGTAACAGTGACCCACTTTTGCTGCTGACGTCTTACATCTGCATTAACCCACATAGCGTATTTTTGCAGTTTTAATTAGGGTTTAGCTTTAAAATGTATAGTGTCTCAACACATTATGCAGTGTTTGTGTGTTATTGCCAGTATCTTTTACATTTTACATGTTATATTAACGTAATTTTACGGGTGCTTCAGAGTTGTTACATTATTTGTGTACGAGTGTTAACGTAAAGTTCATCAGTGTTTATGTTAATTCTACTACTTATCAAGCAATTTCAAATGGTTTTCTAGTACTCATAGTATTATTGTTATTTTAACATAATTTAATGAGTGCTTCACGGCCATTGCATTATTTGTTTACAAGGGTTAACGTAATTTTTATTATTATTTATGTGAATTATACACTGGAGAGCCAAAAAAACTGGTATAGGCGCACTTATGCAAATAACAGAGGCATGGAATCAATCAGAGTAACGCGATGCGGTCAGCAGCGCCTATACAAGACAACAAGCGACTGGCAAAGTTGCTAGATCGGTTACTGCTACTACAATGGCAGGTTATCAAGATTTTAGTGAGTTTGAACGTGGTGTTATAGTCGGTGCCCCAGGTAGCGATAAAATGTGAATTTTCGCATACGACCATTTCACGAGTGTACAATGAATATTGGGAATCCGGTAAAACATCAAATCTTCGACATCGCTGCGGCCGGAAAAAGATCGTGTACGAACGGGACAAACGAAGACTGACGAGAATCATTAAACGTGACAGACGTGCAACCCTTTCTCAAATTGGTGCAGATTTCAATGCTGGGGCATCAACAAGTGCCAGCGTGCAAACTATTAAATGGACCATCATTGATATGGGCATTCGGAGCCGAAGGCCCACTCGCGTACCGTTGTTGACTACACAACACAAAGTTTTACGCCTCACCTGGGCCTGCCAACACCCCCATTGGACTGTTGATGACTGGAAACACGTTGCCTGGTCTGACGAGTCTCATTTCCAATTGTATCGAGCGGATGGACGTGTACGGATATGGAGACATCCTCATGAATCCATGGACCCTACATGTCAACAGGGGACTGTTCAAGCTGGTGGAGGCTCTGCCATAGTATGGGGCGTGTGCAGTTGGTGTGAAATGGGACCCCTGATACGTCTATATACAACTCTGACAGGTGACAGATACGTAAGCATCCTGCCCGATCACCTGCACCCATTCATGTCCATTGTGCATTCCGACGGACGTGGACAATTTCAGCAGAACAATGCGACACCCCACATGTCGAGAGTTGCTACCGAATGGCTCCAGGAATACTCTTCTGATTTTAGACACTTCTATTGGCCACCTAAATTACCAGACATGAACATTATTGAGCATATCTGGGATGTCTTGCAACGTGCTGTTCAGAAGAGATCTCCACCACCTCGCACTCCTATGGATTTGTGGACTTCCCTGCAGGATTCATGGTGTGATTTGCCTCCTGCACACCTCAGACATTAGTCGAGTCCATGCCACGTCGTCTTGCGGCACTTCTGCGTGTTCGCGGGGCCCCTACACGATATTAGGCAGGTGTACCAGTTTTTTTGGCTTTTCAGTGTACCACTAATTAGGTAATTCATAATTATTTTCCTAGTGTGCTCATCGCATTTGAGTGTTATTATGCTGCAACTAACTTGATCTAACATCGCCGCCTACACCGCCCGGCATGCACAGCCTGAGGAGGGACTGCTCTCTCCCCATGCACATTCCGGGGCCCATCAACATCGCAGGGGTCATGACACTGAGTCAGCACCAGCGAGCGCCACGCCACACTCACGCGACGTCTACCAGCTGAGGCCGTACCAGCATCTGCAGCCGCTGCCCACCTGCTACGCCTGATGGCGTGATGTGATACCTGGAGGACTGAGAGGACAAGCGGTCACCAAAGGGGAAGGTGTTTGACGTGAACCACATGTCCATGTGTGTTCTCGTGACCACTTGTACATGCGTAGTCACTTACACCACCTAGCCGACAACGGGATGAGGCAAACACTCTGCCACGAGTACGACAGAAAGTGCCTGCGAAAACGGAACGCACCCACCTCGCCGCCATGTATTATGTGATCCAAGTGACAGTCTTGCTTTATTCACTTTAAGAGGTAACTCTTGGGGGCCAATAACAAATGGTCCAGCACAGTATTCCACCCGAATGCCATAGCTGTCAGGAGCAACATCCATTGGGGGAAACATCGGGGCAGTTCGCACCGCGACGACCGGCGTCTTCCCCAGTGAAGTCACGTCAACCAGCCTAATGGCCAGGGAAAGAGTACTATGTAACCCCAAGTGGTATGAAATAGTGGGGAATAAAATACTCTGTGCATCGAAAATGCTTGGAACACTATGTATAGTCAATTCAGTGTGCTATTTCTTTATTAAACATACAATTGAGCATGGGTACCCACACCCCTTTTGAGGGGATGAACTCGCCTACCCTCCAGGTTATGACACTTAGACTCGCCCACCGGCGAGGTTTTCTGGAAGTGGGATAGCCAATTTGCAAACCAATATTTTATTAATTTTTATAATTTTTTTTATTCAGTGTATCAAAGTCAATATGTTTTCCTCATTTCAGCATACTGCCTAAACTGGCCTCAGTTATTTTTAATTAATTTCTTTAGTGCCGTAACACACCCAATGATGTCACATTCTCAGATATAATTAACACTTAAGTAGAGTTGGGTATGTCACCAATATGTATTTCTGCTATGTAAATTTATCTTGTATCACTTTGTTTAATCATAAGAGGGCTCAATGTATTTTCACACATTTTTGGCACTATCTTCGGCAACCCCTAGCTGAAGTAGACACCATGATGTGAGTCAGACTTCAGCACTCAAGCCGGCCGGCAGCACAGGAGTTTTGCTCGGCGTGGACCCCCATGGCACCTTCAAACTTCGCTGTCATCACTTCACTTCAATAGCAATGTAACCTGCGTGTACTCCTTATTGATTTTCATGGCCTAGGCCTTTTCTCCCCGTTGTTCATCGGCAGACAGAGTGCTGAGTCCGCTTAATTGTGTATGCGTAGCGTAAGGGCACATATATCACAAAGCAACAACTAAACATCTAAAGCCCATGCATGCATTTTATTTTTTTTAACCCCGTCTGGGTTTATAGGGCGCTGCACGCTCTTGCAGCTCAACAAAAGTGAGTATAAAATCATGTGAGGTGGCTCAAAACTTCACCAACATAATGGTGAAAACAAGGTAATAATACTGGATTACATGTACCATCTACGTCTACAAGCACCACAGACCTTCAGAGGACTCCAGGGACCCACTGGCCATCGACCGAACGACCCTCAATTAACTCGTGCTAACTGAGTTATGGCACAGGGCAAATTCATCAGTCAACCCCCTTAATCTGGTAAATAAGATAAGGTGGGGACTCTCATCATAATCCCTGGAACCCCCTTGCATCTATACAAAGTTCAGTAAATGCAGAAATACCTACAGTACATTAAAACACACATACCTGTTCCAAGTATGCACCTCTCACAAGTTTGGCACCAAAGTAGAAATTCTGTCGTTTGGCCTGCTCCAAATCTGTTGTGGTCTCCTTGAATGCATTTTTCAGGTAACACTGATATGTATTAAACACAACTGCCTGGAACAGCAATAATTTCCACATCCAGTAGTCTTTGCTTGTTAGCAAGAGCATATTTATAAAATATGAAAATAGTGGAAAAGTGCCTTGTATTCACAAACAAGCATTAACACGTGTAGTATAGAGCTAGACATGTACACAAAATGAGAGGATAAATTGCAGCTAAGTTTTGTAGACTATATTCTACTGTTACACTTATGTCAGGAAATTTATAACATAGCACATATTTCCACTGGACCCAGTTAGAATGCACAGGTGAATCATGATCACACAATTATGAATAGTCTACCATGCTGCAGTCTAAGAGTGCCCATGCTTTTAACAGTTAAATCCAATTCTGTTTGCGTGGTTCAGTGGTAGATTTACAGTTTATAGTAAAAAAATTTTCTTAACAAAATGTAGGTTTCAACTACAGTAAATTTTTTTTGAAGTAATTAAAAAATCTAATGGAATTTTATCAAGCTTATCAATTAGACAGACTGTGCAGTTGAAGAAACCATAACTTGTGGTTCAGGAAGCAATAAATTAAAACAAACTATGCAAACAGTGCTGATTTGTAATTTGGTTTTTCAAAGAAGTTAACCACCAAACAGTTATCATGAGAGGAACAATACCCAAAGTTGTAATGACGCAATATTCTTAATTTTCGGGACACATGTTTAAATTTCTTTAATTTCTCTTACGCTTTGCCAAGCTTCATAATATTTTTATCGGGTTTCAAGTTTAAAGCTGTGGTGGCTCGTTTCACATGTTAGTTTGTTTATCCGGCAGACGTGTGCTATTGTAGGTTATCGGGCGGACGTTTGCTGGTTACGTTTATCGGGCGGACGGTTGCAGTTTCCTTTCGAAAGTTGGAGTTTTTGTTAAGCGTTAGCACTACTTAGCTTTTTCAGAATGCGTCAACAAGTTTTATACGAGAAGTTCGTTTCTGTGGATGTTGACGGTGCAGTTTGTTTGTACAACGCAGCTTCGATAACGTGCGGAGCAGTATCGATAACGAGTGGAAAGTGTGGGTGGCCAGACCCTTATCTTAGGAGAGGGGGCGAGAGGCAGAACAAAAGACGCGTCTGTCTGTCGCCCTTCGAGCAGTTACTTCAAGCAGTCTCACTAGAGCAGTTACTTCGGATCAGTCGCCCTTGAGGGCAGGTAAAGCTTCAAGTCAGTCGCCTGTGAGGGCAGGTCAGTGCAGTCGTCAGAAGCATCATACAATAATAGCCTAGGACGCGACGGATGTGACGATAACCCCCACATCTGCCACTAGACTTTATTTTATTTCTCTGCCGGTGTGGGAGGTTGACATATTTTATATTAATTGCGATGCAAGTTTTGAGACATTAATAATCTGTAAACGACTGTTACGCTGGTCTGTAATTGTATATTTATCTCTGAATGGTTCGTACTCTGCATACTGGAACTTCGTATGTGAACTGTGAAACTTCAATGATAAATAAAAGGATGGAACAAAATATTCTGGAATTTTACTTTATTTAATAATTAATCGGCATCACATTTTACTGAGTCTCATGTTTCTACCTTTGAGCAAGCCGTGGCAACGTAACATTCGGCTGTAACAAGCTGCTGAACTTTACAAAATGGCGTCCAACATGAGGCGCCATTTTGTAACGTTCGGCCGCTTTACACTTCCGAATATTACGTTGCCAAGTCTAGCTCAAGGTAGAAGCACGAGACTCAGTACAATGTGACGCTGAGTAATTAAAAAATTAGTTCAAGTTCCAGGTTAGCTGTTATATATGTTTATTTAACATTTAGCAACACAGTTCACAAACGAAGTTCCAGTATGCAGAGTACAAACTTTCACAATTAAATATTCAAGTACAGACCAGCGCCACATTCGTTTACAGATTTTTAATGTTTCAAAACTTGCATCGAAATAAATATAAAATATGTCAACCTCCCACACCGGCGGAGAAATAAAATAACAAAGTTTAGTTGCCGATGTGGGGGTTCTCGTCACGGCCTATGCGACCTAAGCGAGCATTGTACCACTGCCCTGAAGGGCGACTGCCTTCGTCGCCGACTGACTTGAAGTGACTCTCTCGACCTGCCCTCAAGGGCGACTGACCCGAAGTAACTGCTCTAAGGACGACAGACAGACGCGTATTTTGTTCTGCCTCTCGCCCCCCTCTCCTGAGATAAGGGCACGGCGAGCCACGCACGCTCTCAACATGTTATCGACACTACGCCGCAGGAACTAATACTGTGCCGTCAACATAAACGAACCTCTCGTACAACAAAACTGCACCGGAGGAACTAAAACTTGTCGACGTCGCCTGAAAGTATCTAATTAATGCTGACGCTTAACAAAACTCCAACTTTCGAAACGAAACGGTAACCAGACTCCTGATAAAACGTAAACAGCAGACGTCCGCCCGATAACCTACAATAGCACACGTCTGCCACGGGAAACTAGCCACCACAGCTTTCAAACCCTATAAAAATATTATGAAGCTTGGCAAAGCTTAAGAAAAATGAAATAAATTTAAACACGTGTCCCGAAAATTAAGAATATTGCGTCATTACAAAGTTCAAAGTATATCATGATCTTCAGAACATTTAAGTTACCAAAACTCCAACAAAGTTAATAACGATGACTTTTCTTTTCCATATTTCCAGAAATTTGCAGTTATTTTTATTTGTATGACCTCAAAATTATATTAACATAGGTATGCAAGTTAAATTTATAAAAAGGAAACAGAATGAATTTGAGATAAAAAATTATATTTAATAGCATCTGTAATGGTGAAAAATTTACCCACAACAATTTTTTTTGGTGATTTCCTAATATAATCAAAGCTGGAGCAATGCCTGTTATAAGTCAAAGAGAACATAAATTCCATTAACTAAAACGGTAGCTGAAAATGAATAAGTTTACATTTTTGCTACCATGTAATTAATAGCGAAATACCTGAACATAGAGTTAGTTTTCAGGTGCTAGCATTGATCAGTTGCGAGTATGCAATGTAAACAAAAATGAAGTTATTTTCTTGTTTTATAACAAATGCTTGATAATCCTTCAACAGTACCATAGGTTGCATTGCTGTAATTAGCAAGATAAAATAATTATACACATGCAGCGGGTTCACTAGTATTGTTTCATTATCAAATAGTAAACAGGCAAAAGGGTGAAGGACGTAACAGATTGAGTTGGTTTTGGAATGGAGTATTTTCAGGATACTGCAGCACCAGAGAATATGGATTGTATGGCCTATTGTGGCTATTTCTCCCATACATTATATACTGTTGACTTACCATAACCGGAATGGGGTTGTTCTAGACCTCCCCAATATCTTACATTATCATTACAGAGTTGTTTTAGGCCATTTAATACACCTTAAATGCCGTACTTATGTTAGTTAAGCTGAAGAATATACCTGGGAGGGGCCCAGGATCCAAAATGAATGCAAGGTTGACCGACTGAGTAATGACATCTACAATGATTGTTCACAATGTATTTACTCACATACTTGCCCAAAGGAGTTCATGCAAGGGCCTGGCTTCTATAAACCACCAGTGGCTAACACTGCTGAAATGACCAGCTCCGGTCACAAACAATTGAAGGGTGAAATTACATCCTACGAGAAGAACTCTGCCAGGGCAGCAAAAACGACAAAAGTTTCTAGCAAGCTATAATGAACTAACGTAAACTACGCCATGGATTATGCAAACGAGGTGATGGCCCAAGGGACACAATGTGCACATGGCCCTCCCTACCCTAGCACACCTGGATGCAGACTGAAAATCATGGCAGCAACTAAGGCTAAAGAGCATTGGTTGGTGCCAAAATATTTCTAAATAAAAACAAAATGTTATGAAAATATACAAAAATGAAAACAATTTCACACATTGATCATTAAAACTAATTACATTAAACAAAGCATTTAAATACCTCATTTTAAAATATTAGTAATAGCAAGTTGGCAGATTAATGTAACAATTAGATGAAGGCAGGGCCGGATTTCCCATATTGCTGCCTGTTGGTCCATCAAAAAGTGCCACCCCCTCCATGGTCTCTTTTCTTTTTTCCATTTCCTCATAATTTATTATTTTACAATCCACGACGACATGACCAGGCATGTCAAACATAATTTAAATTACCACATTAATATGTTGTAAATAAATTACTGCATTAAAATGAGAAACATGTATTAGTTAAAAAAAAGGTCAAAATTAATATATTGAATTAACTTGTTAAAACACTCTATAATTCAAGTTGTTAATTATATATGTGTGTATATCATTGCCAGTGCCATTTTACACTTATATCAATGTATGTAATATCCAGGCTTCATATTCTCTCCTGGCATGTGAATTTATTTCTATTTTATATGCTGCACATTTGGAACTCGAATCCAAGATATGAAAAACACATATGATTAATTTTAAAATATTTTCATACAGTTGTTTTACATTCTTGTACAAAGCTAATCTAAAGATAGTTTAAATATCCTTGTGATATACACTAAGAATGTCACAGAAATGCAAAAATGTGAACAATCGAAATAACAATAGAGTTTGATTTGTCATCTTCCCTCCACTATTTGTCTCTGTGTCCTGGAAATAGGAAATATCTTTGGACACAAGAGAAAGTGCTTCATGATATTTTTAATTACTATATAAAATATTACTTCAATGCATATGCATAGCCAGTATTATTTAATAGTAAGGTAAATATTCTTACAAAGGTACAATATTTAACAGCAGCAAAATATATTAATAATTAACTTCTTATTTGGAGGTTACTTCTTTCTAGCCTTCCTCTAGGCAAGGGAAGTGATAATATCCTCGAAATCCACATCCCAAAGCAACTGTCCCTCGATGTTCAGTAGCAGCATGCTGATAAATTGTCTTACCATAGTTGACCACAAGTAGTTTCTCACATGCTGTAGGGTAGATAAGGAGCGTTTGGCTGAACAGTTAGTCACTGAAGCACTAAATATTATTCTGAGTGGTATGATTACATTTGGATACTCTTTAAAAAACCTTCTTTGTGTAGAAATTTCATAATTTTGTCTTGCTGCCATTTCCTTCATCTTCAGGTCTCTCTACGGTACAGTCACTCATATACTATGGATAGCTCAAGGTCATTCTCGTAATAAGAAGCTATAATGTGCACTCTGAATTTGCAGCTCTTCTCTAAGTGCATGGAGGATTTCATTATATATACCAACACAAAATTATCTGATCCTGTCTTCGGAATTAACTCTCCGCCCTTAGTCTCGTCAGGCCTCAGAGAGTGCTTTTTTCCCCCCTCCCCTAATCAAATTTGTATATTTCTAATTTGCAGAAGGACTTGTAAGATGTTCATAATGGTCAAATATTTCTGTTTCTCTTAAATTTGCAACAAAATCGGACAGAAAGTTATTGATAATAACGACTTGCCCTAAATTTATGTTTACTGATTGCCGTTTAATGCTAATAACAAAGCACATATATGTGCCATTAACATTTGTTACACTTCCTATGAATGCTTTAATGTGACAAAAGTTCATTTAAATAAGAAAAGTAATTGCTTGTAAATATAAAGCATGGATGTGTTGATAAGAGAGCAGTGCTTAACAGCTGTCTTCAGCATTAGTGACGGTAAAGTAAGGTGCAGGTCGAGGAGAGATAGACTGCAACAGTGGGAGAAACTGAATGCCAACAGTGAGAGAAATGGGAGTACCCTGAGAGCCTACCATCCAATGGCAATGTCTGCCACGTTTCCCACATGCTAAGATCCAGGACTGACCTTGCCTTAGTGGAAGGTGAGTGAACTAGCCACTCCAGCACTGCTGTCTCTAAATTTTTTATAAAACTAAATGTAAATAAATGTTATGTCACCATTCCATTACATAATTTTGAATGTACTGTTGGAAAACCATAAGGAAATGTTAGGGACATGCTCAGAAAAGTACCACTTATCTGTCATTATAATAAACAGCTATTTGGGCACTGGCTAACTAACAGTGACAGGTATTTCAAGCAGATGTGATAAATCACCAATATTGATATTTTAATAATATACTGTATTTCATATCCACTAGCAATTTACTTTAGTATGTTTTAAGTTAATCAGGTAATTATACAATCTTACGGCAGTAAACAGATTTTTGTTTGAGCTGAAATGAAATTAATGCAAGTTATTTTTATAAACTTAATTTTATAGCTCTCATTGGTAATAAAATTATTATGTACTAAATTGTTTGTGCTAGTTCACTGTCAAGTATCTTCATTTCCATTTTAATATCTGGCTACACGCAGGCTATTTTGCATGCGACAACCAAATGTCAGCATCAGTAAAACCTTTCAATCATAAATCACAAACTCCAGCATCTGTTATTGTATTGCAATAAATAAACATTTGTTAGAATTTAAAAAAAATCTACCATCAATAGTGGAGCAAAACTTGAAAACCCGAAACACAATGAAGTGCTACTAAAAAGTCTCATTCTCTATTTATAACAGTTTCTTTTTCCTGATAAATATTAACTGGAAGCTGGCACTGGCAGAACACTTACCAGTCACTTTAATTGGATTTATTCTAGAATTAATATAAGTTTTATTCCGGCACACATTTATAAAAAGCACAAAAAAAACATTTTTTTTTTGTGCTATTGGGCTTATTATTCTATGCCGCCCGCTCAAAAGTGCCGCTCTAGGCTCGGACCTAGTCGGCCTAATGGAAAATCTGGCCCTGGTTAAAGGCCAAATGCAATTTTGCTGGTTAGTAAAGAAATATCAATTAAACACTTTGAAACATATTTAGAAAAATAATTTACACTGTAAAAATTACATTACATTATCACAACTTGCTGATTGGAAAGTCTGTTATGACGCATATAGGTGCGGATAGCTGTACTTAACTGTGCTGTGCCGTCGTAAAATTTCCTAAAATTTTTCTGCTTAAGATTTTCCCGATTTTACCTCATTTCATATATTTTCATATTTTTGTCTAAGTAATTGTGTCAGTATGTTGATAAAGTCTAGGCCAATGCTGTTTTATTTCAATTTTAGGGCAATTGAGATATTTAAAAAATTTTATTTCAGTCTTGTATTCATGCTTCTTGCCAAGCCTGGCAGGAAGCTGGTTGTTTGCTACAGAAAGCTCAGCTTGCAAACAGGATGTTAGCTGCTACGCTCACATTCCTGAAGCATGGGATGTTTAGTTTCACGCTGTACCTTGTCCGCACTACTTGCCATGCAATTTCATAGCCTAGAACAATTGTGTGTAGTTGTGGACCGTTTTCAGTACCCCCAGCACTCCCAAGGAAAGGCCTCTGAACTAAATTTTGTCACCTTTCTAACCACGCGCAGCATGCAATTTTGTATCATTCCGCCATTGCTAACCGTTTCTGCCTGACTATCTGAACAGATGCGGTCGCGACATGACGTGTTTGCCTTGTGCCCCCGTGTTCGGGGAGGTTGCTGCAGGCGGATGATTCCCCTGAACCATTTTATTTAGTTGTAGAAGCATCATGTAGAACAGTGCAGAGATAGTAGTTAGAAATGTAGAAGACTTAATTTTGTGTTTTATCTTTAATCATCCTACACAGTTTCATCTCTTCCTACCGAGATGGGTGAGTACAGCATCAGTTTTTCTCCAGTACTACATGCCATATTTTATTGATTCTGGAACAAGCAATTAATTTTTGCGATTATTTTTCTGTGTGTGTTCCAGAGGTTCAACGTTTAGACAAAGTTTAATATAATCTTTTGGATGAAGTTTTAGATAATGGTTTGGATAATTCAAGTTTTCAACTATTCAAGTTTTCAAGTATTTATTTCATTTGAGAACTATTTGCCCGGCTTCTCTTTATTTGCCATCCGGAGCAAGGTTTTATCTCTAGCTTCACGACTTCGCCTGGAGAAGAATCAGCTAAGTGCTAGCTTCATGGAACATTTTTTTATTAATCTGGTTTATCTTCTGAACCACGTTGTTACATACCTACGTCATAATTGCTTGATTTCATTCCTTATAACATTTGTGATGTAATATATGATCGGAATATTTCTCTGTCATTTATGAATTTTGTTAAATGCGAATCATTGGTCAAGTAAAAGAAAATACACACTTGTATTTAAAATTAAAATTAAATAGATTGTATGGGGTGCACTGCAGAGTTTTGTGATTTAATCCACTTATGAATATCGCAATTATTAATTAAATATTTAATCTGAGTCAATTGTTTGTTGTCTATGCATTCAATTTGTGTAATTAAAAGATTTCATATAAAACTGTAATTTTATGATATTTTTATTTATTGGCTTTATATCTACCTCAAGACAATTAATAACTAAGTGAAAATAAAGTAAAGTATTACTAGAATAAGTTTCTAGGTAAAATGTACGTGGTGTCCCATTTGCCCATTCAAGCTTCCAAACTATTAAATAGTAATAGTGGCTTAATAGTGTCTGGCATTATAGTAGCAGAAGAAAATTGTAATTTTTACGTAAGTGTCCACAGCATACTATTTCGTTGTTCCAGTAATTATTGTTTTTATAATATATTTAATGGACACTGTATTTGTTTGTTTTATTTACTAGACACTGATGTATTTCTGCCATATTGAGTATGGTTGATTATCATGATTTAAAATTATATTGTATATTTCTGTAAGGCAAACATAAAATTAACAACATGCCACAAACCACGGTACAGTGTAATTTCACACTTCATTGTTAAATCACTCATTGAAATGGTAATTACTATTGCCCTTTAATATTATATTTCACACCACACACAAAGCTTCCACTGGCTTCCCAGGAGTTGGTCGCATAAGATGCTGGGAGAGTGGCAAAGGGGTCATGCTTAAATGTTGTAGGAAGTCACAGGGCAATGTCTCTCGAAGCACATTCCAATTGCCCTGTGTCCTGACAGTGAGGAAATTCTCTGGTATTTTGCCAGCATAAACAATTAATGTTCCCCAGAGTTACCCCTTGAGAGGAATTAAAGTGGGACGGTCACTTGGATTTGGTAGTGACTATGGCAGCAGACACTTTCCATCAACATATTTTCGCCTGCCTGCCAAACATCAACCCATTCCGGACACAGTTGGTGCAGACCAATGCAGATGTCTCTACAGCAACATGACTAATGGATACGAGGGGAACAAGTGGCACATGTCAATGTGCCACTCCATTTTGGAGACTGTTCAGCCACAGCAGGTCTCACCACCACAATGTTAGGCATAGCAGGGCAGCGGCGGTAACACTCTCCTCTTTAGCCACAAGTTGTACAGGTCCCTGAATGCAAGGTGATGCAGTGGTGGAGAATGGTGTAGTCGGCATGAAGGCCCTAATGTGATGGTGCAGTTGCAATTAGGGTGTGAGGTAGAGAAGCTCCTTAATGCAGGTAGCATACTGGTGATTCAGTGCAGATGTGGATGTGGAGGGATGTGGGGTAAATCCTCAGGTGTCCATCTGTCTCATCGCTGCTGGAGGAGTAGGTTAGTGACAGGGTCACAGACACCCAGTGAGAGTGGTGCAGCTGCACAATGGCACCTTGAGGGTGCCATAGTGGTGACATCTAGGACCGCACTCGGGATACTGCGATGCTGGTGATTGTTCCTGTTAGCATGCCTTGGGCAATGTCTTCCTCAGAGGTAGGCATCCCTACAGGGCTGCATGCTAGGTACGTCCATTGAGCAGATGTAGTTATGTAGTTGGGTGAGAACATACGCCTGAATATTTCTCTGCCAGTTTGTAGCTGCATGTGTTTCATCCTGAGGTGTGTATGTTAACACACATGAGCATAAATTATGCCACGTAAATAGTGATATGGGTGTAGAGAAACCATTCAAGGTGTTCTGCAACACTAGAAATGAGTAACGACATGAATGTAAAGTGTTAACATTATAAATGGCACATAACAACAGTTCAGTTGGTGAAAGGGCACTAATGTAAAAAATTATCACCAAGGAAGACAAACATTGCAGTAGACAACAATGCAAAATTCTGACATAACACATTAAAAATAACCCTAACTAAAAATTTATAAAACATTAACTATCATAAGTGCCAAAAATAATTTACGATATGCCATGAAAATCCCTAAGAAACATTTAATTATGCAAAATGAATGGATATTTACACTAATGAACAATGATGACCTTCTATGAACACACTTAAAATGTCATGAGAAATTAAATTAATTCTATAAAACATGTTAAAACTTCTGAAAAATATGTTAAGTTAGCCAATACAGACACAGTGCACTAGTGATAAAAGTGGGTTACAGGTACGCTGTGTTGTAAACAATGATGAAGGGGTGTGAAGAAAGTCATGAAAATACTGAGCAAAAGTGATGAGATGTAGTTGGTGTGGCCATGAACTGATCTAAACATTAAGCAGTGTGCTGGTGTACTTGTAAAGGACACACAGAATCCCTGCTGGCTCACTGATGAATGAAGCATACCTGCAGGAAAGGTGGGTGCAGCCTGCCTACCTTTGTGCAGGGTGAGTAATGACATGGACTGGGGAGGGTTGAGTGGATACTAGCTGATCCTCCCTTGCACACCATGGGAGAGAGGAGAATAACCCGTATGCCTGCTCCCATGTGTGGCAGCCATGATGACGAAGGCTCATGCAGTGAGAGAGGTGAGTCCGGTGCAAGTCGTGGTGATAGACATGGAGTTCACTTGGGTTAGGGGTGAACAGCAGGTGTCTCACTCATACCTTGGGCAACTTTAACAGAAGTGTGGGCTTCCCACTTAAATCTCCCTGGCATGAATGCAATGGTGAAATGAAACTGAGGTGTCAGGTGTAAGCAAGGTGATAACCTGGTACAGTGTTTACATTGTGATGGTGTCCTGAGGCCAGTTGAATAAGCATAATTGAGTATTAACAAATAGTAGCAATAACACACTTATATGATCACTGTGGCACTCTCCTAGGCAGAAAATGTTTGTGAATGTGGTGGCACAGTTTCCTTAGTTGCCGTTTGCATCCACAATATACAACCATGTGGCTGTGCAACTTCATGAAACCAAACTGATCAGCAAATGGTTGCACGGTTTGTGTGGATGGGATCTGTCATGAAAATTGTGTGCTTGTTTATTATTGAGCAAAACAGTTTCACATGATGACATGACAAGTTTTTCTAGACAGTGCACATTACAACTAAATGTTGTTTCATTAATGAACAGGAAACAAGCAAAAGGAGGAAGGACCTGAAAGGTTTAGTTGTTGTTGGAATGGAGTATTTTAAGGGTATTGTGACACCATTTAACCTGTTGGTGCTAGTTATAATGAAATGACTGGGTAAACACAGTCAGTCAGTTGAGCATGGGTAGTGTGGTCGATGACTTATTGTGGATGTTTCCTTCCTGAACTTCATGATACTGTTGATTTACTGTAACTGAAATGGAGTTATAGGCCTTCCCAATTTCTTACATTATCATTACAGATTTGTCTGAGTTATGCTGGTTAGGTTGAACAATACATATGCGAGAAGGCCCAGCATCCAAAATGGCTGCAAAGTTGACCGAGTTAGTAAAAACATGACCAATTATTGTTACACAATGTATTTTCTCATATATATGCCCAAAGGCATACAAATACAGGCCTGGCCACTGTTACCTGTCAGTGGCTAACACTGAAGAAATTACAGGCTCTGATCACGAGCGATTAAAGAGTGATATTATATCCTGGGTCCAGAATTCTGCAGGGAAGGGGAGCACTCTCTCAGGCAATAGAAACCAAAAAAAATGTTCCAGTAAGCTATAGTAAACTAATGTAAACTACATGGTAGATGATGCAAACAGGGTGATGGCCCAAGAGATTAAATGTGGGCATGGCCCTCCCTAGTACCCTTGGATCCAGACTGAAAATCATGGCGGTAACTACGATGTGTGTTGGTGCCAAAATGTTTGGAAATAGAAACAAAATATTGTGAAAATGTACAAACATGAAAACTATTACATACACTGAGCCCAAAAATCAATTACATTAAATAAAAAATTTTAATATCTCAATTTAAAATAAAGTAGAGTATTGTCTAACCGAATCTGATACTCGGGCATCATTCGGTTAAACAAACAAATGGTTAATTTGGAATAATGTTCAACAACATCATTTTTGAAAAGAGAATAACAAAATAAGGGTAGGAAGTTAGTAAGTTAAGTTTTTAAGTACAATATGAGCATTAGTTTATGTGTTCCTGAGGTATTACTGAAAATAAGCAATGTTATATACTCTTTGTTTTTTGTTTTGTGATCCCTGACTGACTCATCAGTTTCTGAGGCCAGTATTGTATTTGGCAACATTTTATAGTTGAGGGCTGTTTCATCAGCATTGTATAGTTGTGCCGGTGTTAATTTACATCAGAAATTTTGCCATGAAATTTTATTTTAAAAGCTCCAATACTATTGCCCGACAGACTTTCACCACTTATTGACAACTGACACACACCATGTCTGTCTTTCCATATTGCTAGCCAGTTTATGCTAGCTTTAAAATTAGGATCTCCATACAGCTTTTCATTTAAAGCTAAAGCCTTTTCTATAAGTAAAGGTCCCGATATTGGAACACAACGTTCTTGTTCCTCAGCAATCCAAATAAACTAAGCATTATCTAGAGCCTCGTGTTTTGCCTTTTTTAATATCCCACTATTATAAATACTGTCCTTTGAAACCATTTTGGCACAACAACTCTCTATGTTCTTCCTATTTTTCCAATCACATGAAGAAGCTCTGTCTACCACATATTCTTTAAAAATCTTTTTTATTGATTCACCTTTGTCCATTCGGTTAATTTCCTGTAGTTTTTTTGCGTTGACAAAACAACACTTTTTCTCTTTTCCACCATAGTTCATGAGACACTGGATCACATTACACATGAACTGTACTGTAACCACAGAAGTAAATTATGATCAAAACAGATAGAGCTACTGACAACTACTGAGGGATCACTTGTTTACAAGCGGAAGTGTTAAGCTTACAATTCGGGAAGAGAGTGTCAAGCATACAGTAAATCCAGAAAGGCAGTGGGGCAGATGGCATATGTACAATCTGGGGAAAAAATTACTGTAACTTATTGCAAATAATGTATAACAACATTACTGCTGTCCATTATTTTCACAACAAAGAGAGTTGCTGTTTACATAATTAAGTACATACAGACCTAATGTTTGTTGCTACTTATACATTAACTTTTGAATTTTTTTTCAAGCAATGATTTGGTAGAGCTGGAAATTCGGTTGATTGGGTCTCGTTTAAACGAGACCTTACTGTTTTAGTTATAGCAAGTTGGCAGTTTATTGTAACAATAAGTTGAAAGGTAACTGCAATTTTGCTGTCATTAGGTCTTTGTAGCTCGTTATAAAAAATGTTAACATTATACTTAGAAAAATAATTAAAACTTCAAAAATTACATTAACTTTTCAGAACTTGCTAATGGGTAGGTACGTTATAACCCATAGAGGTGTGGTTAGCACTAATTTAACTGTGCAATTCCACACTTTATTGTAAAATCATTCATTGATATGGTAATTACTTTTGCCCTTTAAGAACCTGTCACCCACCATATTGAATTTATTTATTTCTTCCCGATTCAAATTTAGGAGGATTTATTGAAAAATGTGACAATAGATACTTAGCTAATTACTTTACCCATCTTTACAGACATATTATATCAACTACTATACCCAGCACAGAACTTCTTGGCTGCTCAGTGTCAGCCTATCCACGAGCAGTACCAAACCCTGTTGTCACATTACCAAGGTACATCGCATCATAATACATGTCTTGTAAAATATGAATTTCAGTAATATAAAACATAATTCTAAACACAAAGAGGGACAATTTTAATATGGTAGACAGAGAATATATTTGTGAGTTTATATCTGTTAAGAAAATGCCTAAGCTGAACAACTGGCAAATTTTTACTCACGTTACGACACTTAATTTACAGATTAGCAATGTCTATTTAATGTCAATGTAATAATTATAATTTCCTAAAAATTGCATGTAACATAGACAAAATCATTTATCTTCTTGCTGTAGCTTGTACTGGCAGCACAAGCTCCTCTTCCCTGCCCACATAGTTGGAATGTCATTCCCTTCCATTACAATCTTCCAACCGCCATTCGATTTATTATAACAAAAACATACATGTTTCCACAATTTTGCTATGGAACTTGTTAAAACACCATAAACTAATTTTTTGCGTATAGCTATGAAGAATTTTTTGTTGGAATAACATGTTATCTTAAAAATCTATACCTCATTTTGTGATTATTTTTTTCTAGATAGCACTAATATTGATTTTTATGTAGATGTAATACTGCTCTTTCCCCTTCCTTGATTACCCATTGCACTTTACACTCATCAAAATCACACGTTCTTTCTGTCAAACTGTTAATTTGTTTGAAATTTTTACTTTCATGAAATTCTTTGATGATTTAGTATAAAAATGTACACTAAACATTATACATCAGCCTTGTTTGTGAACCATTTTCCTTTGCAATTGCTGATGTTAACACAAAGTTTACTTAGCGCCACACTTTCACGAAAAACTTGATATGTGAACAAATGAAAAACAGTAATAATCAATCAAAGCCCGTCGCTGTACTGAGGCTAAATGCTAGACGACACTGGGTGAAGTGTTACAAATTATCTTGTGTTGACTAAGCATGAGCAAGACTTTGTTATCGACTGCTTCCACAGCAAGGCATGGAAATTTTGATAAACGTACAAAATATGGTTTCCTCTCAGGTGAAGAATGAATTATATCCTCTATTATCAAAAATTGCCATAAGTTTACACCAGCTGTCACACACATTCCTTAATAACATAAATCACGAACGGATAAAGCTACAGACATAAAATTTTCACCTACTTATTCAGCAAAATGCACCTCTTGTAAAAAGTTATCTAATTTTAATGAAATATTCCATAATTTTATGAGCGCATCTGAGTAACATGCTGTTTGACTTGCTGCGGACACTGAAACATTGAACTAGGCAATAGTATACAGCAGTAATAGGCTACTGGCACCTGCTAGTGGAAGGAGCGCCGCTGATTGACTGTCCTTGAGCGGCCGAGAAGTTCTGTGCCTGGTATAATGCATATTTATGCAATAATTAACTTAATACAAAATATTATATATTAATTCATTTTCATCTTTTAATGACAACCAGGGAACAGTTATTAACAATAAGGAGGTACAAAAATTTGCACAGAAATATGAAATATAATGCTTCTATGATGAAACACTTTCCAGTAATAACCCTGACACTTCTGTTACGACACCAAAACAAACATTTTCTGTAAAAGGGGTTATGCAGCCTCTTGATATTATATTTCACACCACACACAACATTTACACTGGGGTTGGTTGCACAAGATGCTGGGAGGGTGGAAAGGGGTCATGCTAAGATGTTGTAACACATCTCAGGGTGATGTCCCTTCAAGTGCACTCCAATTGCTGTGTCTCTTGAAAGCAGGGGATATTCTCTGACATTTTACCGGCCTGTGGCCTATACAATTAACATCCCCCAAAGTTACCTTTTGGGCACATTTAAGTGGCACAGTAATTTGAACTCGACTGCAGCTCTGGCAGTGGGCACTTTCCATCAGCATCTTTTCACCTGCCAAGGACTGAACCATTTGGAATGCAGTAAGTTCAGCTGTCAGTGCAGCAGTGGGATGAAAGGGCACACAGGGAACAAGCAGCACACGTTAAATTTGTTACAATTTTCAATGGTATACCAAGATGGAAAACACAGTAACTGTTATTACAAGAGGATGTATTCAGTCTCCTTTGCCTGAGTGCATGAGTTTACTTTCCACAACATTAAGAGTTTGTGATGATCATCCCACCATCATGCCAGGAACCTGGTATGTCTTGTTCATGACTGCTGTCTTGAATCTTAGCATTTTGTAGTTTTATTGATTGATGGTCAGAAGATTTCGAACTGAACATATATTTGAAAACCAGAGAGTCTACTTTATTTATCATTATGAGACTCATTGACAAAAAGTGATAAAGTTTATCTTTTTGCTATGGAGGCTGAATTATACAACTTGATTCATAAAGATGTGTAGAAACTAGTACACGTTACTTGTCACAAAAAAAGTAGACATATTGATATTCGACACCCATGGTCATTCTCAAATATGAAGGACTGTAGAAACCCTGATAAGTGGAGGCCAAAAAGTTTATTATGTGATATATTATGAAAAGTACCTCAGTTTGAACAACTAAAATTTGTATACTATCTATTTAAAGCAAGATCTTTAATAAAAAAAATTGGTATCGTACATCAAACCCATCTTCTTTTGTAGGAAAAAGGTGTTGGTACCACTGTTTGTAGAAACAAATGTGCAATACAGATTATTACCAGTGTCTGATAGCAGAAAATTAAGCACAGGTTACAAATAAACAAAAAAGATTTTGAGGTGCAACTCTCTTTGATGTAATTGCCCATTAGCTGCGGGCAATGGTTGTGTCTGTTGTGATGAAGTTACTTAAATTATACCAAGAAAAATGAATGTCAACTGCTGGTTTATTTAGTTAAATGATGTCTGTAACAGTCAACACAGATTGCTGTAGGTCACAGCGATTATCACTTCACTCCTTATTTCTATGACAGTACCCTTCCCAATCTGACACAATTGCTTAGTATTTACGGCAGACTGTCATTGCTTTGCTTCAATACTGCAAGACAACCATGAATGAGTCAATGAATTCCAAGCTGATGGGGACATGATCCTGGTGTATGGTAAAGTTAAAGGAAATAGAAGGGAAGCTACATGTGTTTCCACAACATTTCCTACATTTCAGTTAAAAAATCAGATTTTTGGTATCATCAGGCAGTGACTACCAGAAACAGGCATGGTCCTACAATGAGACAGATCTTGTCATCCAAGAAACATTTGAGATCCACTTAGCAAATATGTGGTATTCGACGGTGCAGAAGACATGGCTTCAACAAAACCCCATGTTATTGCACATAGAATTGGTACCTTGCAAGCCACAGAGTGGCATTACGTGTATGAACAGCTGCTGCGAACATGCCATGCACAAAATGTGCAGGCTTAAGACCAATGGATTATGCTCCTCTGCTATAATTCTGCCAGTCGTGCATACAGCAGTGTGTAATTGTTCATGATTTCCTCACAACAATAATGTTTACAGATGAAGATACAGTTCCAATACAAGCATAGTTCAACAGTAGAAATAACCACATCTGGTGTGATCCAAACCTCATGCAAATTCAATGAGGGGCTACCAGCAACAGTTTGCTGTTAAAATTAAGGCTAACATAATAGGTGGCTATGTGTTTAAGCCATACTTGCTGCAGTAGTATCTGACAGGCTACATGTACTGGCATTTCTGAGGTTCACATTACGAGAGATCCTGGATGATGTACTGCTCACCATCCAAGAATGCATGTGACTACAGTATATCACACCACCCAATTTCACAAGAACTATGCATGACCTCTTTAACACAAAATTTCCAGCACTGTGGATTGGAACAGGCGAACCAGTTTTTTGGCCACCACACTCACTTGACCTAATTCCATTATAATTATGTCTGTAGGGATTTTTGAAGTTGTGCATTTATAAAACACACTGAACCTGAGAAAGATTTGTTAGGGAGGATCTAGGCTGTTTGTGATAAGTTAAAAGATATACACAGTATTTTTGAACGAGTGTGTCAATTACTAATATGCCACATAAACTACTGCAGTGAGGTTGGAGGAGGTCATTTTTACATTTGCTATAAAACTGCATGTGCACAGGACAGTGAATGCAATATCTGACATGTCCATTCAGTTAGTGCCATCACTGCAGACACCAACAAGGCAGAATGTAATGTATGTTAAGACATTGTTGGTACTCAAAGCTTAATAAATGCATTGCTATGAACACATGCAACTGGGCCAATAATTATTAAACCCTACTGTATCATGTCATACAAACAACAAAATGCTTTACATCTGTTACAGGAAAATGCTGGTGTTTACATCATATATTCATGCTTAGAAAGGCTTAAGATGATGGAACTTCCATGATTAAATTGGGCTCTGAACCACTTGGAGACTGACTCGGTGCTCATATATGTGTGTCATGCTAGGGGTAGTTATTGAACCTTCATTGGTTCAGCCTTCTTGCCACATGAGTGTGATGCCCCAGCAATTAGCCCACCAAGGCATTTTTATGTTGTGGCAAAACTAGGAGGGTAGTGATGCAAGAAAGATCATCCCTTTTTGAAATTCTGTTAAATCGCTTCCCTTACCCATGACAGCAGTAAGGGCACTTTGTACAGCCAGCCTGTCTGTCACATTATATAACCGCTTCACCAGCCCACATCACAGGCCATACATCATGGGATATGCGCGGGATATGGCACTTCTAGCAGGTGGTTATAATAATGTGATTCAACTGTGTATGTGGATGATACATTTGCACAAGGTTGATTTTCTGCATAGCGAATGTTGAGAGGAGTTCATCAGGTTTCTGCGCCTTGAGAATTACATGGTTGCAGGGAGCTGAAAGTATCTGCAAAATGCCACTTAAAGGAACGGCAGAAATGCCATGCCACCACTGTCTTGCATCACTACTGAGACGGTCACCCACACAGTTGGGCCAATCTTCCTCCTCGACACCATAGCGCTGCAGTCTGAAGGTACAGTCGTGCAGGAAGGCAGAGGGGTATTTTTATGTAGCCCTTCAAACCCAGGTAGGGATTGGAAATAAGCAGGTGTAGACGCTGGTGCTGCTGTGGAGAGAGTAGTGGTCGTGTTGTTGCTGACGCCGCTGTGGGCGTGGCGCCATGCGGTCTTGCGGCCACGTGGAGGAGTGGTGTAGAATGCGCTGGAGGCATGACGGGTGGCAAGGTGTGGCTGCGCAGGCCCTGGAATGCATATTGCAGAGATGACAAGCGGAGTTACGGCGTGAACTGTTTGTATACAAAATGCTCCTTCCCGGGATCACACCACTCACTCGCGGTGATGCACTGGTGATGGGCTCTCAATTCACAGCTGTCACAGCACAAGCTCTGAGCTCATTCCTTGGAAGACAGTTTGTTGACATCGCTCTGGAGGGCTTTGGTTGGGGATACCGAAGATGGCTGGTTGTTTTACAGGAAAGAAACCAGGTGGCTTCGGTGGTTCTTGACATCGCTCACAATGAATAAAGTTCTCAGAAGTTACAGTGGCAAGTTCCTTCGGTGTCACACACTTGTCATGGTACACTCTATGACACAGAGTACATGCAAGGGTGGCTCGGGAAAGTCCGTCACACCAGCGCACATTGATACATTTCTGTACTGTTCTACGGAACTTGGTCAGTGTTGGTGGTGATTTGTTCAGTATGGTGTAATTGCAGCATACTGTGTCGTTGACAGGGCCGATAGTACCCCGGACCTGACGAGGTCTAACACAGCGTTCACGCAGATCGGCCAATCGGCCTGCACCACTGATTTGGAACAGAGTTCATCGTTTATCTTGTCAATGTCCTCACACAGTTGCTGGACTTCCGCGGGAATAGCACATTGACAGGTGCTAGATATCAGTTGCACTAAAGCGAATGGATCTGGGTCCGGTAGTGGGTGCACACACTTCAAGCACAAATGTTCCATAATACCATTTGAGGTGTGCTGGTCTATCAACCTGCTGTCACATTGCGGCTGGCTGGTAAATTCCATGTTGCTCAGCTGATCTTCGCCGGGGTCAACGGACCATGCGGCCCACGGCTGCCTCCGCTACGCCGCATGCGGGAGGGGTAAACTGTCCAAGCAGATGGGGGATGGTGTCGCCACGCACGCAAACCACGCACGCTATTGGCTGCTGCCTCCCTGTCTCGCCCGGAAGGTTGAGAGAGGGGTGGGTAGATGTTGCTTCACAAAATGGTGGCAGGAGATTCCGTGGCCGGCTTTTCGCTGTGTAGCTCAACAATGGTATGGCTGGCTGATGATCACCATGTTGCTGGTGTATTTCCCAATCTGATGTGAAGTTCCATGGAGTTCATGTTGGCATGGTCCCTTATGGTGTGGAAAGGAAGGGTTTAAAGGTAAAATTGCAAGGAACTTGAATTTGGCAAAAAAGTTACGGGATTTTGACAAGTAAAAGAAAATTGCACTTGCAACAAGGATGGGTACATCTCTAGGTTAGGCATACAGGCAGATAGTTAGGTTCGGGAGAAAAATAAAATAGGAAAATTTTGCGTGACCAGGATTTTAGACAAATATATAGACACACGGAAGGGCGACACATGACGGGTTGTTGTGGGCTCAGGAGCAGGTAACATGTGTTGAGGAATTGCGATGGCAGATTTAAGAAGGTTTGTTTTAGGACAATTTGGATAATAAGGATGCCAGCTCGGTTGAGCAGACACTCTTCTCTAGGGGCAGGCTGTTCACCCGCATGGCTGCTCCTAGACTCACCCCGCGCCGATGATGATGTCGTATTGTTAAGAGAGTAATCTGTCTGCCTGCCTAGTGAGGATGTACGCCTCCCCATACACTGCTAATTTCTAGGTGAGATTGTTAAGGCCATCTCACATGCTGATAAAACTTACATGCGCAACAATCACGTCTCTTATGGGGTGCAGTGGTTAAGTAGGTAGATTATCCTAAATTACTTGGCCGTGAAAAAGTTGGTAGTAAAATAAAGCACAATTTGTAGCATAGGTTATTTTACTTACTACAATAACCCTCATGGGAGGCACTTACATGTTTCCCAACGATTACGGTGCATTGGCAACCAATATGGTATAAAAACGGCACGTGGCCGATAGACAGATTACATGTTGAATACGGTCCTGGCGCTTTTGAGCTGGCAGGACGTAGGGGTGGTGCTGCCTCTGGGTGACGAAAATTAAATTAAGGTTCTATATTAAAATAAAATAACTATTGAATACTAAATGGTGGTTGATGTAAGACAGTGAAGGCCCAGAGGCACGTGACGCGTGACCACTCCCGGTGAGTGCTATCGACCAACTGAAGAAAATGGCAGAGCCCCGCCAAGAGCTCAGCCCAAAAGCAAATGAGAGATACTGAAAAATACAAAACATATATTACAAAAAGAAAAAATACACCGAAACACCATGACCCTGCATTACAAATCAAAATAAATAAATAAATTAGCTTTGACAAACAAATTACATAAGAATACAAAAATGTTTTGTCAGTAAACATGTTAAGTCACGTATTGTTAAAAAGCTCTGGGGCTGTCTCTCCCAGTCCATTGTCTCATTCATTAAATTAAAAACACAATTAACACTGCAATAAAGAATTTACAAAATAATTACAAACTCTGATTTTTAATATAGTAAAGTGGCATCGGGTGGCTCGAGCTGGGCGAGTCCACTTTCACCCCAGGAGAGGTGTGGATAGCCATGCCTGAATGGCTATAAAATAATGAAAACTTTTTGCCAAGACTTTTTAGGCTAAATTTGAAAATGACCAGATATTCGGAAAAATTGCCTTTATGTTAGGCCGCACTCACACTGACCACACATGCACACACAGGGATGTAACACATGTAGAGAGAGCGCACGAAGGGGAGTTGCATAAACTCCGGAGCTGTTTTTGCCCCCTCGCTGCATTCATTTCCCCAGTGGCAACTTTATTGGGGGGTGGGGGGTGGGGGTTGTATGGTGAAAGTGGTCGGCCCGAATTAATATGCCCTCAAAAGTTGCCTCTTGAGGACATTAACGTGGGACGGTCGCCTGACTATGGCAGTTCCTCGGAAGTCGTGCAGGTAATGTGCAATCCTAGTACACTGTGCCGAGCAGGAGTCGTGGAGGTGTAACCGCCACATTTGGACCAACTCCCCCCAGTAGAGGGCACATCCCAGCTGTGCAGACATAGCGGGACAAATGGGCTAAGGGAGGAGGGATGTGGCATGCATCAAATGTAGTAATTAAATTATTGAACTTAACAAAATAGCTTTTGCCAACATTTCAAGTCAAGTTTCAAGTACTTTTTAAGTAAAATTTTAGTAATAAACATAGACAAATGGACAAACAAACTAAAATTTTAATTGTTATTCACCTAAATATACATTTCACAAGCACTGAATATTCTGTGAACTTCAAATTAATATTTCACCTATATCATATTTTTTTAATAATCCTGCATAAAAAATGTTGTGTACCAAACATTTTTATTGATAAAGAGAATTATTTTAACATGGTAATTTCCTTTCTCATTCTCTATTTTATGCTGTACCAATAAAATATAAATTTTTTGTATTCACACCCACACAGCCATTTATGCTATCATAAATGTTACAATTAAATTTTATTTTATTTGTTTGCTGCTTACTTGATGATGGCTGATTAATTATTAAATGATTTGTTTTTAACTTAATTTTTCTCCTCTAGTGAGAAATGCGAAAAATAAATAGCTTGTAAACCTGCCACATTCATTCTGTTCATGTTAAATTTAATTAAAATATAGTTAAAGTAGCATAGCTAAAAACCTCTTAATGCATCACTTCACACCTGAAGTAATCACCAATATGACAAAAGCATAGCAATATATAGATCTGCACCAGTTGCTTGTTCCACGACTGCCTGTAAGGACTGGCAGTCTTGCGGCCCATGTGCGCGAAACGCAGACCGACCATCTTTCCCTGCTAGCGGCATTCCCTGTCCCAGCCACTGGCGGCATGCGCATGCGCTAGCGAGGCTGGATGGGCTGCTTCCGCCGCAGCCCAGCCACGCGGCCCCCAAACCTAGCGCTGTACAAGCTACATAAGCATGCGTTGCTCAGTCGAGGTGATCAGCCTAAGATCGTTGGCAGAGTTGAAAGCTGGAAGCAATTCTAATAATGTTTCTTTTAAATTAAGAGCAGCTGCAACATTAAAGATTGTTTACTGTAATTCTCAAATAATTCAGGGGGGGCTGCAGCCTGCAGCCTTATAGCAGGAACCGCCACCGGTTGCATTACTGGTGGGTGTTTTGGATTTGCAAGGGGTCTGACAATCAGTTGAAGTTGAAGCAATATCAATTGACTTTGAAGCAAAATATAATGTCTCACTAAGCTTAGCAGGCATAGACTCTTTCTGGGTGCTGTGTTCTGTAGCTTTGGCCACATAAACCATTTCTCCATCCTTAATGTAAGATAGCAAAAACTCACCATCTCTAAAGATGTTTTCATTGAATGGAAATATTCCGGTAACTTGAAATTTTTTTTGATTGTTTTCTTTTGTAAATGATTATTGTAGGTATTTACAATCAATCCACCATTATCATAAATGCTAACTGGTTTACCTGGATTACTTAACATCCACCAATTCATTGCTCCATTATAAAAAGTTTTATGTGGGCCGTACACAGTTCTGTCCAAGGGTTTGAACTTTTGGGATATGTGGGGAGGGGGGGGGGAAGTTATCATTACAATCCCATTGTCCTAAACTAAGTCTAAAAGCCTTAATCAATATGTCGGTTTCATGATTGTCTAGTATTAATAGGAGTGGATTAAATTTTTGATAAAATGTTTTAAGAAGTAGTCAACAAACAACTTTTCATTTGACCACCCACTAGAGTTCGCACATCCAATTGCTTCGTTTGTAGCACCTATCAACATATGTGGTTTGATTGACTCATGGAAAGATGGGCACAGGTGGTACACTATTGGCAATAGCATTTATGCAGGCTATCATTGTTATGTTAAGGACCTCTTTCCCCCGAAGTGAATGAACCAATTTGGTGCCTTTAGCGCAGAAAATTTTTGGGGAGACATGTACAGTGGAATTACCAGTCTCATCCAAGTTGTAGCTACGACTGGCATCAAAATTGTACCTCTCCATGACAAGTTTTAGATTGTTATAAAATAACTGGACATTGACACTGTTGAAACTTGTAGCCCTAGCAAGGCTCATGGACTCTGGTTTCCATAAGCCAAGGCTAGGGTGCCATTTACGAAAACCACGTAACCATTTCAGTCCTGCAGCCTCTGAATTAATTCAATACTATGGTAATTTGGTTTTGCTGTTAGACTGTTCTGACAGTGTTTTTGCATACTGATATATGAGCCGAAGAGTTTCTTTTCTCGATTAGCCATAATGATAAACAACTGACTGTTTAAGATAATCAAATAGCTTTAGTTATTCAGCAGTTGTGAAGATTTTCCTCTGCTTTCTCGTTGTCATCATACTTAAATACAGTTTTGTCTTCATTCTTCGCTAGTTTAAGATAGTTTTGGTAATGTGTACCTACAGTAGTGTTGCTCAGTCCATACTTGTTTGCAATCTGGTTCACAGTCCAATTTTCCTGCAGTATTTCATTTACAGCACTCTCACTGCAGCCGTATCAAACTTCTCTCACATCTTCCCAACCTTGCTCTATGGCACATTTCTGAAAATAAAGGTATTTATTATTAAAAAAACAATTCAAGTCAGTTGGTCAAAAAATTAAGCTGACATCCCATAACACATGCATATAAAAATGTAGGCATTTTTTTCTTCCCTAGTTTTTCAATAAAAAATATTGACTAGACTTCAAAAGTTTTCTTGAACAAAAATTAAATTTTTCACTATTTAAATTTAAAAGTGACGTCTTTGTTTGTTTCCCTTCACAATATATGAGGCAGAAAAATGTAGGTCTACTAGTAGCTTATACATTTTCCTAATNGGTCAAAAAATTAAGCTGACATCCCATAACACATGCATATAAAAATGTAGGCATTTTTTTCTTCCCTAGTTTTTCAAAAAAAATATTGACTAGACTTCAAAAGTTTTCTTGAACAAAAATTAAATTTTTCACTATTTAAATTTAAAAGTGACGTCTTTGTTTGTTTCCCTTCACAATATATGAGGCAGAAAAATGTAGGTCTACTAGTAGCTTATACATTTTCCTAACAATATAATTTTTTTTATTTCTTGGAAACATTTGGTTTTCCCTTCAATTATATTCAATTTCTGCATTGTGCCTTGGGAAATCCCAAGGCACAACAACACATTGATTTAACAAATAAAATGGCATAGACCAATAATTGAAGTTATATATATTATNTATATATATATATATATATATATATATATATATATATATGTGTTGAAACTTAGACAGTCATTGAATAGAGCAGATTCTAAATTAACTTAACTACTCCAAACAAATCTCATAAACACGATTTACAAAACACACAAATCAAGAAGAAGAATCCAAAGTATTTACTTACCATGTGGTATTTTATACTTTGTTGGATAGCAGCAATAACAAACACGCGTTCTTTGTGAGGTGGTTCCTGGTGGCAAAATGAGTAACTACAATATGGTAGTTTGCTGAAGCCACACAATTTTGTACCAATTATTTTTCAAAATCTTACGTGTTAAGATGCATATTTATTTATTAAATAACTAGGTTATGATAATAAAAAAATGGATGTGATAACAAATAATGAACAGTAATATATATTGCTTGGAAAACAAGCAAATAATTTAAAATGAGATTTATTGATTCTTTTAAAATCATGACCAGTAGTCTAGATAAATTATGATAAATTTATCTAAAGAACAAATGAATGATATTATAAATTATTTAGTTATACGAAAAGGTGTTTAACCATATGATTATATTGATAACAGGTAAAAATTTGAAAAAACTGAATTATCAAAAAATAATGAATTCTATAATAATTAAAATGAAAGTGAATTACCCGATGAAGATTATGAAAACACAGAACAAGTATGGAAAAAATTTAATATAAAGAATTTTGAAGAATATGACAATTTTGTTTGATAATGGATGTACAGTAGAGTACCCCTTAACCGGAATTCCCTCGAACGGAACTCCCCTTATCCTGAACTACTTTCCCAAAAAAAATTCAAACGTCGCAAAGTTGTGCCATAACTTTCCCGCGCTCGCAAGAGGTCTTTCATTACCCACACTAGACTAGCACGATGAAGAGACAGCCGGCCCAAGTGGCACAGCTACAGCTATGCCGCATAATGACATAAGTGACAGTGACTAATGGCAATGTGCGACACATGCAATTGGTTTTAGTGGTGCGACTTTCAGAATTTAGTGTTCTAACGTGTTAGTGTACATGTACCGTATTTTGGCGTGTATAGACCGCACCAGAAGTTTTTGATGAAAAATTAGGGATAATTAATATTTCAAGTATAGGCCGCACTGAATTTTTATATTCACGTAAATATTGCTGGGCCTCATCGTGCTAGTGCGGCAACAGCAAACTATGGCAATGTCAAACTAATAAATGTGTCATTGAATGTTATCGTTGCCACGCCGCCTGGCCTCTGCCTGCTGAAATGTAGTAACAGCGTAGTATTCCGCGTAAATAAAACTATTGTATTTATGTTGAAATGCCTCACACTGCGTTTAAATTGCGGAGCATGTGCGCCGTGCGTAGCCTGCCAGCTCGGTCGGTTGTTGCCCGGCAGGCAATGGTATGTTGCATGTGTGCGTGCGGCGTCACACACACACAGCTACTGCTGGCTCACTCATTCCACCAGAGAGAGAGAGAGAGAGAGAGAGAGAGAGAGAGAGAGACAAACAAAAAAGAGGAGGAAGGAGGGAGAAAGAAAAGAAAGGGTCTGAGCAAGCTTGCTTGGTGCTGGGTGGCTGTTGTGGACGAGGGAAGGGGGTGGTGGTGGAAAGGAAAGACGCCAAGTGAGAGGGTGAAAGAAAAAAGAGAAAATAAGTGCGCAAGCTGAATGGCGGCTAGAGGTGATACAAAGCAGAACAGTCGAGGGCAGGCAGGCTAAAGTATGCTGCGACCCATATGCGTTTAAACACACGTGATGAGCTATTCGTTTCTTATTATTTTTTTGACTTCCTTAGAAACTAAGTTAAAACATTAGAGCATATTCTTTGTTGACAAATTTCTGAACATTGTTTAGGGGGAAAAAATGTTTTATGCCAATATCTCGTAAATAACCCGCACCCCACTTTGTAATTTTTTTTAATGTGCAGCCTATACACGCCGAAATACGGTACTTTGTGAACTTGGTCTATAAACATCAGCCCTGCTCTTGTAAATGTATGTTGTGCCGACGTGCCATGCAGTAAGGGAAAACTGTCAACAGAATTGACAATACTTCGGGAAGTTTTATCAGATGCACGTCAACAAAAACAGTAACATGATATCCAGATCTCGCTTACTCATGCAGACACACGCGCAAAGAGATAAGAATCCCCGCTAGACTGTTGAGAATGAAGGTTATTAACGCAGCGCCGGGAGTTTTATTACTCACATTTCATAAACAGTACGTAAAGTTTTTTTTAATGGTTTTGTAACTTTAAGAATAAAACTAATAATTTACACTCATTGATTTCTTAATTTAAAATTATGTGCCAGATATACACAAGTTCAGACTAAAAATGCATTATTTTTCACACCATCCCACCCTCATTTCCCATAACCGGAATTTTCCCTCAACCGGAATAGCCCTTCTCCTGACGATTACGGTTGAGAGGTGCTCTACTGTATTGTTATTAGCAGATATGTTTGAAAACTATAGATATGTGTTTAAAAACATGTAATTTAGATCCAGCTTGATATTTTGCAGCACCTGGTTTAACATGGGATGCAATGTTAAAAATGATTAAACAAACATTCAATTACAATAATGAAATTATATTAATGATTGAAAATGAATTAGATGTGGAATTTCACAATGCTGTAAACAATTAAGGGTGATTATAAAAGAATACCCCAAATTTGAAGGTCTATAATATCAAAATCAAACAACCTACAACCTTGATTAACCCACCAAATGAAATGTGGAACCGTGAAGTTTGTTTACCATAAATTTATAAATGTTCAATGTAACCACCATGAGCGGCCTGAACGACATCTACGCGATAATCAAATTCGTTCCACGCTCCAGCATGTCCAGTGTTACTGTTAGGATGGCATTCGTAACTATCTGTTTAAAGTGGTGAGGAGGAAGCAAGCTCGCATTCAACACATCAATGTGATGAGGACAGTCTGATGTTTCCTTTATGTGCCCAGAACGAGGTAGACGATGCCTTCATGTCTAAGTTGGTTTTTAGCGATGAAGCGACGTTCCATACAAATGGTAATGTGAACTGGCACAACGTGCGGATATGAGGTCAAGAGCATCCACATGAAACCACCGAACACGAGCACGCTTCCCCCAAAGTGAACGTGTTTTGTGCTGAATCCAAAGTCACTGTTTTCAGCCCTTTCTTTTTTCATGAGCCCACTGTTACTAGAATCCCTTATTTGGACATGCTTACAGAGTGGTTGTTTCCTCAGTTAGAAGAGGCAGTGGGGGAAATTAATTTTCCAGCAGGATGGTGCGCCACCCTATTGGCACCTAGCTGTTCGCGGATACCTGAACAAGACATTGCCGCAACGCTGGATTGGTCGAGGAGCAGCTGGTGACCAGGCTCTTCATCACTGGCCCCCAACAAGCCCAGATCTAACCCCGTGCGATTTTTTTCTATGGGGGTACATAAAGGATCAAGTGTTTCATCCACCATTGCCGGCTAACATTGATGACCTCAAAACGAGAACCACAGACGCCATCCAAACCCTAACACCGGACATGCTGACAAGATTGTGGAACGAGTTTAATTATCGCATAGATGTTGTTTCGGCCGCTCATGGTGCTCACATTGAACATTTATGAATGTATGGTAAATTAACTTCGGGGTTCCATGGTTTACTTGATTGGTCAATCAAGGTTGTAGGTTGTTTGGTTTTGATATTACAGACCTTCAAAGTTGGAGTATTCTTTTATACTCAGCATGTATGTTAAAGAAAATAATAAATATTTACAAGATTATAATGAAAATAAAGAATCAAATTTTTTTATGTATGTATTTAGATGCAAATAATTTATATGGTTGGGCCGTATCTCAATATTTAACATATGGTGGTTTTGAATGGATTAAGTATCCATCGTTCGATTAACAGTTTTGGGCAAAATATATATCAAATATGAAAGATGATTCTCGACATGGTTATAGTTTTATAAGTCAATTAAGAATATCCTCAAAAATTACATAATTTGCAAAGNAGTATCCATCGTTCGATTAACAGTTTTGGGCAAAATATATATCAAATATGAAAGATGATTCTCGACATGGTTATAGTATATTATAAGTCAATTAAGAATATCCTCAAAAATTACATAATTTGCAAAAAAAAATTTCTATTTTGTTGTGAAAATAAAATAATACCAGGGACGAATCAATCGAGATGAATAATAATCTAGACAATANAAAATTTCTATTTTGTTGTGAAAATAAAATAATACCAGGGACGAATCAATCGAGATGAATAATAATCTAGACAATAAAAATTAATATGTCAAACGTTAGAGAAATCTAAAGTTTAATCAATCCAATTGGCTAAAGAATTATACTGATTTGAATACACAAATAATAACAAAGGCTACAAACGATTTTAATAAAGATTTGATAAATTAATGAATAACTATGTTCTTGGTAAGACAATGGAAAATATAAGAAACTGAATTTATTTTCATTTAAAATAAAATGCAGAAGGTGTTGAAAAATTAATTGCTAAACTAAATTTTAAAGCAAGAACTATATTTAATGAAAATCTAGTAGGTATTCATATGAATAACACTAAGGTTAAATTTGATATACCTATATATGTTGGTATGTCAATATTACATTTATCTTGACGTGGGCTTGTCTAGGCCCCACAGTTGGTCGCCAAATTTAACTTGACGCTACGCTACTGTGGAAGACAGGGTGGCATGTAGGGTCGTAGTTAATTCCTCGAAACACATACTATAATGTGCCTTGAAGGTTGAGGGTATTGCAATAAAGTAGTCTTTTGCTGTTTCATTTTGAAGGACGAATATATTGTCTCGAGGTTAACACAAACAATCTACAGAAACACTTCCGAGGTGTGGTACTCTAATAATTTGGCTACTCGGATTAACTGCGGACGACTTCGTGATGGAGGGGGGGCCTTCTCTGGACGGTGATTCATATGAATTGAGACGACCATACTACAGGCGACACCAACTCGAGGCAGCAAGTGGGCGGCCTTTGGCAAAGGCCAGCTGGGTGTCGTCGTCTCCCCTGGACTGCTCTACTGACGTACTGAGGTACTGTTGTGGCCGGGAGTCCGACTCCTACCCTCTCGACTGACTGACTCCCTCTCCCCGCGGGACTCTAGAACGGCCTGATTCCTCGAACTAACGTCTCTGGGAGGTAATAATTGACTGACTCCCCTCTTCTCTCGTAAAGGGCTTTTATGGTCGCCAGCCTCCCCCTTAAGTGTCGGCACGTATCGCCTTGTTGGGGGAAGGGGGTGAGGTGGTAGAAAGCAGAACAATGCCTTTCAAAACAAGTGCCCTGGTTCCTGAAGGTTTGGGGGTGGGGGGGGAAGGTGGTACCTTGCCCCTAGCTTACTCTCGTCAGCTATTCCTTCGCGGTGCGTGTTTTCTGAATTAGGCGAACTGCGTTTCTCTATCTCGTGAAACCTCCGCGCTCAACAAATCTCATGGGCTTGCAAGGGCGTAGGGGGGTGGGTGGNGGGGGGGGGGGGGTTGTGGGACAGCGCCGCTCTAATACTTCTAATGCATCACACGTCAATCTAAAGAAACTATTGTATGATTTTCACTATAAAATAATAAAACCAAAATATAATGATAATATTGAATAATGTTATCAAGATACTGATTCTTCAATATATAAACAAAAGATGTCTATTCTCATATGAAAACAATGATAGATGAATTTGACACTAGTGATTATACAAAATTTCATATATAACATCTTTAGGAAACATGTGTACAAACTTGGGCACACGACTCATGACCGGAAAAGAGGAAGAATGATATAGGACACCCATGGTCCATTTCAAATAATAAGGGCCGTAGAAGCCCTTAAAGGCAGAGGGCGACAAGCATATTACATGGGATATTATGCAAAGTACTTGTGTCAGAGGAACACAAATTGGTATATGGACAAATTAAACCAAGATCTTGAATAAAAGGAAGGTATGGTACATCGTACACACCCCCATCATGTAAATAAAAGGGGTTAGCTCCCTTTGATTGCATGCAACATTTACACCATGAGTTAAATTGATTGTGGATACCATCGGATGAAGCAGGATGTCATAATGAGAAAATATGGCCCCCTTGTTGCAACGCTCTAGGACTCACTGTTTCCAGTTAAATTGAAAACTACATGTTTAGTGGTAGCAATACCATGGCCTGGTGAGTAGGCAACCCTTCCTGCACCCGGAGGTANGAGTAGGCAACCCTTCCTGCACCCGGAGGTATTCAGCAGGAATTACCCGCCAAATGAGAATGGCCAGGAACCAACACACAGCATACAGATTAGCATTAGGAAATGTACTACACCAAAGTGTAGCTATGTAAGTGGCAGATTGTGCAGCACAGGGTAGAAATAAAGAAAACAGTATGTTGGTTGCACTGGCTAACTGCGACCGTATCTGTGATAAACACACATTTGGTGCATCCTGTGATGATGTGTGATGTACAATGCAGTCCATGTTGTGATACTTTGAGAATAGTGATAATGACTTAATGAGCCCTGCAGTGTGAGACTGTACTAATGAGTGTAAACACATGCAAATTATGTGATGTAGTAATGCGTCATAAGTACTGAAGGCACTACCTGAGAGCACAACAGAAGAGAGACTGCAATCATTCGAGATTATGCAGGTGGCATATCACAACCTATTTCACAACAAATGTCCAAAATGTACCCCTCCACTGTCAATGCAGTAGTTCATACGGTGTATTAGGGGCTGGCGGACACATTGAAAAACTCCTAGTGTGTCTCGCACTTGATCGCAGGCAGCCATGACCATTGCTTACAGGCCCTCTTCAGATGACACGGGTGTCTCGTACACACACCACTTAAGAAATACCCACAACCAGAAGTCTAATGGCATAAGGTCTGTGGAGTGTGGTTCAGCAGCAAGAATGGGCCAAAAAACATTGTCTCCAACTATGACGGCCCAAATGTTGATGATAAAGCGGTGCTGGTAGCATCTCATTACAGTTGCATGTAGGGTAGAGTCATCCCACATGTGAACATTTCTACTGTTGCAAAAGCCTTCCTGTATAAACATGGCTTTGTCTGTAAACATCACCATCGCTGGCAAATCAGGATCAATTTCACACCGTTGCATGAACCACAGGAAAATTTCTAGCTGAGGGGCCTAATCTGCTGGTCCCATTGCTTGTACTCTATGCACATGGTATGGTTGCAGCAGCTGTTCATGGAGGACATACCATAATGTGCCATTCCATGCATCCATTCAATGTAGTATCGCGCGGGTGCTCGTCAAAGCATTGCCTGCTACAATATCTAAGACCGCATCTTCAAGCTGTGGAATGGGGACGGTTCTCTGTCGACTAGGTCCACATCAATGCTGAAACATGCCTGTATCCCGTAGTCACTGTGTAAGGTGCGCGAATGTCTGGTGGTTTGGCTGACGTCAGGCGGGGTATCTTTGGCTGTACACATGCGCAGCTGCCCTCCCGTTGCCTCTCACTTCACCATACACCAAGACCATGTCAGTCATTTTAGAATTTATGTACTCGTCCATGTTCATGTCTGCAGTACCTAGTGAATCAAAGCAGTGACAGGCTGTGAATAACAGGTTGCTCGGGCAAACGGGCCTGGAAACTACACTGCTCAGAAGGGGTGAAAGAGGAACTGGCTGTGACATGTAACACTGAGCATCATACCACCAACATGTGTTCACTACCGGGTGAAGGACATGTTGCCTACCCAACAGGCCATGGCCTTGAAACCACTGTACCATTCTTTGCATTTTACATGGAATTGGTGGGTCCTAGAGAGTTGCAACAAGGGAGCCTTATTTGCTCATTACAATGTCCTGCTTCATCGGATGGTATCAACCATCAATTTAACCTCACTGTATAAATGTTGCATGCAATCAAAGGGTTCCAACCCCTATTATTTACATGAAGAGGGTGTGTACAAGGTAACATACCTTTATTATCCAAGATTTTGGTTTAATTAATCCATTTACCAATCTGTGTTCCTCTAATGCAAGTACTTTGCATACTTTCCCATGTAATATGCTTGTAGTCCTCCGTCTTTAAGGGCACCTACAGCCCTTATTATTTGACATGGACCATGTGTGTCCTGTATAAATCTTCCTCTTTTCTGGTCACGAATCACGTGCCTGAAATTGTGTACATGTTTCCTAAACACCTATATAATATAACAAAGTTGCAGCCAATGCATTTGGGTTTCACAGGGCAGTGAAAAATAGGAAGGAACAATTATTAGAAAGGTAGACACGACTAGGCGCCAGACTCCATCGTCAGGCAAATTCAACGGTGATGGTGATCTCAAGGCAGTCTAGGCCGTCTGCCCGGATGTACACATTCCCTTGGTAATAAATTAGAGTTGAGTTGTCCCAGTATGAAACAGCAGTCAGGCTCTCCTCGTACCTGATACTTACGTACGCGGTGTCGTGGGCCTATTCAGGCTGACCCACATGCCTGAAACGGTGATATAATATACTTTAACTGAAAACTGTGCAGAATTAAGGTACTAAAATACAGACTTTGGTACGGGTTGTGGGGGACCCGTGCCCCTAAGTGCTACGAGGGCCGTGCTCTGAAATNTACGGGTTGTGGGGGACCCGTGCCCCTAAGTGCTACGAGGGCCGTGCTCTGAAATAAAACACGTAGTATGATAACTGATGTACAGTTGTACTTGCACATACAATTACATCACTGCATGGTGACAACTTAAGTGGATCCTTGCAGTGGAACCACCCGGTAGGCTACACTAAAAAAACGTGCGAACTCGTGTTACAAATAATTAAGGCAAAATTAAGCTCCCCGGGGATGTAATTCCCAAAGAGGAAGGGGTGGCATCTCCGGGTACTGAAAACAAAAAGATTCTGGTATACAACTTACTTCTATGAAAGACTAAGTGATTGGGCCAAAAACTTGAAGCGCACCCGGAGCGCAACGCGTCGCGGCCTATCCCCTAAGACTCTGGACGATGACTGAATCATGGCGGGCGCATGCAGCCGCGGCATGGTGGCAATCGCGCTACGGAAATACTTGCATAACAAATTACCTGTATAATAAAACAAACAATTAGCATTTGCAACAAATATCTTAAAAATTCAACATTATATTTTTTAACACTTAACACTTGGAATATCACTTGCATGATGGAGTGAATTGAGAATGGCGAGGTGAAATGAATACAAAACATTTATTAACAGTATAACACAACACAAAATGTGATTTACAAACACTAAATGTGATTTACAGGGCCATCCCTTGTATAACCGTGCACCTCTGCACCTTTTTAATTGGTTTTAAATTCACTTTACTCTCGCCCTGCAATTTTAGACAACATTCTCCATAAACCCCCCCACGGTGAAGCCGCCAGGCGATGGCAACACTGCTCTGCCCACTCGCACACTACACTACACCAACTTGCCCTTGCACAAGTGCATTTGGCGCTCGGGAAACAATGTGTGTTGCTGTGGTGTGGTTGGGCGCGCGGCATGGCAGATAGTCTAAAAGGTCAGGCAGGACGTCGTCCTTCGTCAAATGCCCCCTCTGCGGAGACCGTCTGTACACCGCGTGCTGTCAGGCACAGCAAGGGCAGGCCATAATTCTCTGGCGCGGAAGCTGCATGTTATGTGGTGCTCTGTTCCCATCTTGGATGTAGTGGTGCCGTCTACTGCTCTGGCGTGAGCGGTATGGTGCAGTGGGTGATGCTGTAAACTCACTGCAAGCCAGACACGCCAGTGCTGTACTGCATTGTGGTCATCGTGAACGGTGGGCAGGGGACGAGTTGTCTGCATTGCTGTCCTCACTGCTGCCTTCACTCCTGCTGCTGCTGCTGCTGCTCCACCGGCCCCATTACTGCCAGTAGTGACCCGGGCTGGCATTGACCGAGGGGTGGGACGGGTTGCTCAACCTGGGGTGTCCCCTCAGCTGGCGGTGACGTCTCTGCTATGGCACTGCTCTTGTGCTTCATCTCCTTGTCGACAGTGGACATCACAAGAGACAGTCCTGACGCTTCCCTACAGTGTGTCAGGAGGTCCTGGGGTGTTACCTAGAGCTGGCGTACTGAGGGGGGGGGGGGCCGTCACAGTGGGTACCACAACGCAGGCAGGCTAGTTTGTTACTCCTTCTTGCTTGCTTGATGAGGCCATGAATGATCGATGTGCTGCTGTTTGTGTGATGCGGTGATTCCCATGTGCAGTTTTGCGTGAATTGGAGTGGTGACATACGTACTTGCATGCGTGGATGATTGAATGAAGGGCCTTGGGGTGGAAGGAGGGGTGCGGTGTCCTGCCCGTCGCACCATAATGGAAGGCAAAGTGAGAGAGATAAAGCATAAGGCCACATGAAAAAAGGGGGGGGGGGGAGATTGACTTGCTGCCCACTTCCTCTGTCACATGGTCGATCAATAATAATAATCTTGGGCCTAATGCACACAAACACATGTGGCTAGCAAAGCATGAACAGAAAACAGCAGGGGTGGGTGATTGATGAAATGATGTTCACTTGTTGGGATGTGAATGTCTTGCCGAGTTTAGAAATGTCACTATGTTTAGAAACATAACACCAGCCTGTTTGCGCAGGTGGTTTGCACACTCACTTGATTTTAACCCGGAGGCATCATGTTTTTGTAGCATTAAGCAACTTGAACACTGCTACAAACAATCAAATCATACTCTGAGTTGAGCGTTTTGGCAATCTCGTGCATAATTAACACATGCAGTTCCTCACGAATTCACATGCAGATCGTCTGTTGTGACTGTTTATGTGTTGACCGATGCTGAGATTGAGGTTGCATGTGTTGCGAATGCAGAAAGAGAGCAACGTGTCATTCACATTGCATTGTTTAAGCGCACACACTGCTGCGGGTGGTACACACACTGCACTGGAATCGTGTGAGAAGTCATGAGTTCACACGCTGGCAGCGGTGGTGTTGCTATCACTTGTTGACACACAAACAACAGTCCTGGTTGGTTAGTTGTGACATTTAGTGGTTGCGCTTGTAAGGGTGTTGTGTTATGTCACTCTCTCGTAGCAGATTTGTTACGCTGGTAAGACTGCTGGTTTTGCGAACAGGTTTCGGCTGGTTTCGGCACCTACTATACCAGTGGTGCCATATTGTAGTGCAGTATCAGCAGGGATACGGTGGACGTGTTTTCACTGGTGTGTTACTGTCCGCTGCAGTCATGCCAAGGGTGGCGGGAGAAGGGCCGTTTTGGAGCGCAAATGATCATGGCCACAGCGTGCCAGGTGTCTCTGGTGTAGATCGGGACGGCCGGCCATGTGGCGCGATGTTTACATATGATGAGGTAGGCCTGGTAGAGCATAGCTGTGTGCTAAGCAGTGAGGGCTTGCTTCCCAAGGTTGATAGGGGTGATGCAGCTCTCACGTAATGTGACAATGATATCAGCAAATAATCTGGCCTGTCAATTTGCACTTGTTGCTCTGGTGATTGCACTTGTGAGGACACAGGCAGAGAAGGTGACTGGAACAAAGAGTCCAATAAGAGCAGTAATTCCCTGTCAACTGTAGAAATGTATTTTGGGTTTGAGAGGCTGAAGCACTGGTGACACTTAAAGTATTTCCCGCTGATGGTAGCGAGTTCGACCGCAGATAGGCACACTGCACGGTAATTCTGTGTACACAAGTTGCTTGCACTAGGCTTGCACACTCTATTCTGTTGAGTGGGTGGTAAATATAAATATTTTGGTTATTGTTGGAGAAAAATTCTGATTCAAATTTCATTGGCATTTTATTTTGCATTACTTTGGAGTTGTCCATTTGTTTGTGGTTGTTAACGGTGCGGTTGCTAGTGAGGCTGGTCTTAAGAGTGCATCTACAGTAACGTGTGCCTAATTCATACTTCCCTACCACGTCTTATAGGACGGGGCGGAAGCACTCCAAATACAGAGGCGTCGGCACACCTGCATTTGTTAGGCTAGCCATTGTGACGTGCGTGACATGGCAGCCAAATCCAGCAGTGGTGTCAAGGTCTCGGCCTACCCCTCATGGAAAATCCTCCCTGTGGAGGGATGTACCAACCGGCGGTGGAGAGGTGTGCGTACCTGAGCACACGGCCCGCTGCATTAATCAATACTTCCCCGGGTGGAGAAGCGGTGCTGGAGCAGGGGAGGAGGTGAAGGCAAATGCTCTCGCTGCATGGAACCAAGGCGCTGGCGCTGGTGTGGGAGGGGTGGTCATGTCGCACTGTCCCCAAGATGGCCGAACTGCTGTTCTTGTCCTGTGCNCCTGTGGAGGGATGTACCAACCGGCGGTGGAGAGGTGTGCGTACCTGAGCACACGGCCCGCTGCATTAATTAATACTTCCCCGGGTGGAGAAGCGGTGCTGGAGCAGGGGAGGAGGTGAAGGCAAATGCTCTCGCTGCATGGAACCAAGGCGCTGGCGCTGGTGTGGGAGGGGTGGTCATGTCGCACTGTCCCCAAGATGGCCGAACTGCTGTTCTTGTCCTGTGCTATAGACAGAATGGCAGGCTGCAAAATCTGGTTTTGGTGCGCTTTTACTTACGTGCTGTAGCATATCTGGGCATTGCTCTGGCATTGTGTTGGCATCATATTGTTATCCCACATTGCTCACGGTGCTCCCAAGACGCAATTTTGAAGCAGTCTGGGGGAAAAGGATGGAAAATTGCTCAATAAAATTTGGAGCAACTGTAAAATTAGGGAGTTTCGGGGCCGAATTTTCATGATGAATGGAAAGGGAGGAAAGGGTACGCCCCATGGGAGGACGACAATTAATGCTGTTGTGGACAGTGCATTTGGGTTTTGCGGGATGGTGAACAATAGAGAGGAATCATTACTGAAAAGGCGCCAGACTCTGTCCTCAGGCAGAGTCAACGGTGATCTCAGGGCAGTCTGAGCCATCCACCCGGGTGTACACATTCCCTTGGTGATAAATTAATTTTGAGTCATCCCAGAATGAAAAGGCAGTCAGGCACTCCTCGTGCCTTATACTTCAGTGTGCAATGTCGTGGGCCTATTCAGGCTGACCCACATGCCTTAAACCGTAATATGATATACTTTAACTGAAAACTGTGTAGAATTAAGGTACTAAAATACAGACTTTGGTGCGGGTTGTGGGGGACCCGTGCCCGTACAAGCCACAAGGGCTGCGCTCGGAAAAAAAAAAAAAACACGTAGTATGATAACTGATGTATAATTGACCCCTGCACATACAATCACATCACTGCATGGTGACAACTTAAGCAGATCCTGGTAGTGGAACCGCCAGGTAGGCTACACTGAAAAAACATGCAAACGAATGTTAAAAAGAATTAAGGTGAAATTAAGCTTCCATCTGTGATGTTATTTTTGGGGAAGAAGGGGTGGCATTCCTGGTGCTGAAAACAAAAAACTTTTGGTATACTACTTACTGCTATGGAAGACTAAGTGATTGGCGCAAAAATGTAATGTGCACCCGGAGCGCGACGTGACCCAGCCTACCCGTTGAGACTTTGGACAATGATTGAGACATACTGGGCATGCGCAGCACCGGCATGGCGGCAATTGTGTGCCGGAACTACTTGCATAACAAGTTACCTGCATAAAATAAACACTTAGTCTTTGCACTAAATATCTTAAAAATCTAACAATATATTTATATGCACTTAAACACTTGCTATATTACTTGGATGATGGGGTCAAATGAGGGTAGCAACACGAAATAAAAACAAAACATTTATGAACAGTAAAATCAACACTTATGTGATTTACAGGGGTGTCTCTTGCCTAACCACGCATCTCTGCATCTTTTAAATTGGTTTTTAATTCACTTTATTCTCGCCCTGCAATTTTACACAGAATCCTCCATAGCACCCCTCTTGGATGGTAAAGCCACTGGGGGAAGGAGGGAGGATGGTGATACTGCTATGCCCACTGGCACACTATACTGCACCAACTTGTCTTCGCATGAAAGCATTTGGCGCATGCGCAAGCCTTGTAAGTTGCTGCAGTTGGGTTGTGTGTGCAGCCTGACAGACGGTCTAAAAGGGCAAGACGTCGTCTTGCCTCAAATATATCACAAATCAATAAAAAAAATTATAGGCAAAATGAAAGATGAATGTAATGAAATAATAATAAAACAATTTGTTGGATTACGATCAAAGATATATGCATATAAAATTTATAATAAATAAGGAAAGAAATCTAAAGGCGTGAAAATACGTGTGGTTAATAATCATAAAATAATTGTATTACAAAGTAATATAGATACTATACTATATGGATAAAAAAACTTATAATAATTAATTACTATTTAAAGCCATATTCTGTGATAAATATAGTTTGTTCACCTATTTTAAAGAGGGGTAGCAATTTGCTTCCTCCTTTAAATTACTATAGTTTGCCTTATCACCATTATCTTAATGTTTTTTAATTGGATATATAATTAAAAATTGAAATATATATTTCAATAGATTTAAAAGTTTAATGACAACTTTTATATTTAAATTTGAATTCACGGTTATAACGATCTTGTACTAGATTAAAAATTTTAAATCAATCACATGAATCCAAATCAAATTATTCAAATTTAAAGTCTTCCAAAAACTTTGATATCATAACATTTTATCAACAAACATAATAGTAATGAAGAAAACTAAATTTTCACGAACAAAACAGTTGGCAGAATTGAAGACATAATCAATACTGAAATAATATAATTTGTCTATTACTTTTTCTAGTTATATAAATTTTTTTTTTTTTAAACTGAAAATGTTTCAGCCAGATTGCTTATACTTGCTAGAATTATATTTTTTTAAAGATTATTATTAGATAATTTCTATTGTTTTTAAATTTTGAGGATATCTCAAAAGAAAATCAAACTTTACGTGTTATAAATATAAAAAAGTTAAATTTTTTTAAGTGTCTCTCCCAGACACTCCCTTATAATATCTAAATATCTTTCATTTCTAAAATTACTTTAATATCTGCATTATCAAACTCAATTATATTATTAATTTCAACTCTCATTTCTAAAACAATATGATTAAACATTTGATTATTAATTTTATAAGATAATGGATAAACTGATTCATATACAATAGAATCACAAAAACCAAACATTGTTTTTGGATCGAAACTAGCTACCATATCAGTATCTTGATTATTTAATTAAATACATTTTATAAATATTTCATAAGCCAAATTACAGTGAATATTAATATTTTTAAACTAATAAAATCTGGGAATTTTTTTAAGCCAATTCATTTTTAATTATTTTATTTTTTCCCAAATCATAAAATATTTGATAATCCATCATATAAATTTAAATTATATTTACTATTAATGTTTATTCTGTTTGTTATACTATTTATTTCTAAAACAATATTATCGGTTTTAAATAGTTCACATAAATGTATTNTTAATTATTTTATTTTTTCCCAAATCATAAAATATTTGATAATCCATCATATAAATTTAAATTATATTTACTATTAACGTTTATTCTGTTTGTTATACTATTTATTTCTAAAACAATATTATCGGTTTTAAATAGTTCACATAAATGTATATTTTTTTTCAATGATTCATTGTATTAAACTTTAACCTTTCAGAATGATAATTTATTTCATTTTTAACAACTTTGTGTTAAATATGTTGAATGAAATCTAATTAAATTAATATAATGTTCATCATGAAGTATATACTAATGAAGTCTTTTTCTTAATATATAATTATTACTATTGAACTTGAAAACTTTATTAATTTATATAATAAAAATTTAATTATTCAATTAAGAAAGCTTTTTAGGGAATTGGTGTTTTAATAAATGAAAAAAAATTTAAAAAAATATGAATAATGGTGATTTATTACCAGATAATATTATTGCTATAATTGTTGGTCCAAGTAATTGAGGAAAAACAAATTTGTTGGTTAATTATATATATATAAAATTAGTGGCTTAAATTTTAATAAATAATATGTTTACTCAAAGAGTTTAAAATCAGAAAAAATATTTTTGACTAATTGATGATTTAATAATTTTATCAAAGATAATGAAATAATAAAAGAAATATTTTTTAATAATCTCTATGAGATAATTCCTTTAGATGAAAAAGTAGATAATTCTGTGGTTATTTTTCAATGACATTATATTACTCTGTCAAGTTTTAATTCAAGACTTCTTCACCAGAGGAAGACAAAAATATTGACTGTTTTACTTTAGCTCAAACATATAGTAAAATTCCAAAACAATTAGTAAGAGATAATACACATTTTTTATGTATTATTCATTGAAANCCAAAACAATTAGTAAGAGATAATACACATTTTTTGATAAAAATTTAAAATATATTTATAGTGATAATGTTGGTGGAGATATGTCTTATGATAAATTAAAAAATTTGTTCTGAATGTTGAAATAAAGAATTTGGATTTATTACAATTGGTATAAATACTAAAAATTATGATGGTAAATATAGAAATCAGATTAATGATTTTATTATTGATTAATAAATTAATATTCAAAATACCAAAATACAATGTAGAAAATGAAGAAATGTAAAGAGTAAAAAATTAAATTGTAAATTTACATATCACTAGTTGTGCCCACAACTTCGTTCGTGTGGCCTACAGAATTATTGTTAGGTTTTTTTTTTAATAAAGTTGAATTTTAATTAGTGTTAATCTTCTATACTCTATGCATATTATAAAACTCAACGTGTGTCTGTTTGTCTGTCTGTTAGTGCGCTTATCACCCGAGAATCACTTATCCAATTTACATGTTTTTTTTTTTATTCATAGCTATGTTTTCTGGCCAGGTTTTAGTATATATTTTCTTATGTAAAGTAACATAAGGAATAAGCAGTGATGATAATAGTGAATCAAGTCGGAAAAAAGTTTGCTGCCAGCGCGCTCTCTTGCAATATGCTGTCTAAACTGTTAAAGATGGAACAATATCGTGTAGTAAAAAAGAGTGTAGAATAAAAAACCTAAAAAAAACTCTGCAGTAGCATATATCTATCTATAACAGAGAAATACTAATAAGCATTGCGGTGGTGTGCAATTCTAATCTATTATATGAAGTTTCTCTGATGTCATTGTTAACGGTTGAATCTACTATGTTATCTGGTATTGGTAGACCCATGCTTTTTATACTTTTTCCTGACAATGTCTGCACTTGTTTTTCAATTTTAATGAGTGCAAGGTGAAAAACTTCATAATTGAATGTTGCTTGTGAATTAAATGGTAAAAACGCTTATTAGTGGCATTATAAGAGGCATTTTGCCAGTGCAGTAATATTTCAATATATCAGGAGAGTGCTGGGTATTTAATGTGCAAAAGTGATGACAAAATGGGATAGGGGATTACAGGATCATTTTAGAGTATTGGCTATCTTAAGGTGCCAATAAAAGATGGCCAATGGGAACTACCAATCCTGCAAGGGTTAGTTGGCATACACAAAGAGTATGTACATGTTTTAAGTGAGAAGTCTAGGCAACCTAAACAAAACCATTTTACCAAATATAGGGTTTTATAAAGAAAACAAATTTAGTTACTGCTGTCAAACTACTTATACATCATGTTTTATGAATAGTGCTTTTGTTATCAATGACTTAGGAAAGACATGGTGTTGTTTTAGTGACAGAAAAAGTAGGAAATGTAAGAAAAGTGGTTAACTAAGGTAAAGAAAGTGTCACAACATTGTGCCTTTAACAAAGCTATTTTTGCCATATCTCATCACACAAATCGGTTCTTTACATATCAATGGACTTGTTGATACAGGTTCAGTTCACAGTCTCATGTCAGAATCTGTTCTTCGACAATTAAAAGAAAAATGATTTGTTAAGAGTACTGAGCCAGTAAGTTTAAATTGTGTTACTACTTCAGATCATTAATTGCAAATACAAGCAGTAATTTTAGTGAAAATCAGGATTGATTTGTTTACATGGGTTTTTTTTCCATTTCTTGTGTGTGATGATCTAGTGGCAGATCTTATTTTAGGAACAGATTTCATTTCTAAGACACACATGCTTATTGATCTGAAAGCAATATGTATCATGTTTTTAATCACAATGTTTTAATATGATTTTCTGTTTACAATCACCGCACCAGTGAGGAAGTAAGTGTATCAAAAGTAACAAGCAATTAAGAATTTATGTGCAGACTTTTCCAGATGTTTTGAGTCCAGTGCTAGGGCGCAAAAATCTGATTGGATAATCTCCTCAACAATAAACCTGTAAAATGTCATCCCTACGATTTGGTACCACCGAAAATGAAAACCACGCGAGAGAAAATTCAGCATCTTTTGGACACTAAAATCATTGAGCCCTCAAAATCATCTTTCAGTTCACCTGCTTTTCTTGTGCCTAAAGGTATGATCATCATTTGGTAATTGATTACAGTCATTTAAACCAACAAATTGACTTTGAAAGAGTTCCACTTCCAAATCTGAATTCTGCTTTCCATTGATTTAGTAAAGCCAAATATTTTAGTGTTTTTGACATAAATTCAACTTATCATCAAATTCCACATACCAAGAATTAATAACATGTTTCTGGTTTTTACATTCCATGAAACCAGTACCAATACACTGTTCTGCCATTTGGCCTTACAACAAGAGCTCAGGTCCTAACCCATTTACTCAATTAGGTGTTAGGCGATGTTAAATTAAATTTTCTGTACAACTATCTGGGCGATTTGGTTGTATACTCAGACAGTTTTGAGGAGCATGTAGCTCACTTCAGAAAAGTTCTTGAGAGATTGCTTTATGATGAAATAGGTGAAATTTGCAGTTTGAAAAGTTTTCCTTATTGGCCATGTAGTTTCACAAAAAGGAATTACAATTGACCAATTGACCCAGACCAAACCAAGGCTTTGAGAGATTTTCCTCCTCCAAAAGGTTCAAAAGGTGTTTATCAATTTATTGGCATGGTTAACTTCTACTCCAAATTCATTAGGAAATTTGCTGAACATGCAGCCCCTTTAAATGCATTGAGGAAAAAGGGAGCAAAATTTGTTTGGGATAAAGAGCAATAGGGTGCTTTGTAATTTTTGAAACAAGCTATAGCCTATACTCCAGTTCTTAGAATAGCTGATATCTCAAAACCCTTCATACTCCACACTCATGTTTCCAGCACAGCACTTGGTGCTGTGTCATCACAAGAAATCGATGGGCAAAGGCAACCCATCGATTTTGCATCACAAACACTCATTCATCAGGAAAGAAAGTCTTCAGCTCATCAACTAGAATGCTTGTTAGTTGTTTTCGGAATGGAGAAATTCAGACAGTTTTTGGAACATCAGGAAATTTTACTTGAAACAGATAATCAAGTTTTTCCATTGTTACTTGCTCATCCAAAACAACTCAGAAAATTAGGACGTTGGATAGTAAAAATTTTATCACTTAAATTCAAAATCCACTATATTCGCGGAACCCAGAACATTGTTGCTAATGTGTTGTCCCGCAGAACCTGAACCTGAATCCATTGCCATTAATTAATGAAACCCCATGTTAGTTGTTGCCAAATATTTTTCAACATTAGATTGCGTATCTGGGAACAGGCAAGTCCATATAATGCCACAGGATCAGGAGAAAACAGGCTTCTCCACTCCAGATGGCCACTACCATTGTTTGAAAATGCCATTTGGTTTGGTGAAAGCCTCTTCCACTTTTGTTCGTTTGATGAACAATACCCTAGCTGGGTTAACAGTAAAGGTGTGTTTTGTCGACATCGAAGGAAGAGCTCTACAATAATTTGAAATTGGTTTTTGGATGATTGAGGGCTGCCAAATATTTAGGCCACATTATATCCGAGGATTGGATACAGCCAGACATAGAGAAAGTTAGTGTAATTCGCTCGTATCCCCCTCCTAAATATGTTAAGGAAGTGAGGCAGTTTATAGAGTTAGTTGGTTACTATAGGAGGTTCATCCAGAATTTTTCAAAGTTAGCTCAGCTGCTAACTGAATTAACCAAGAAGGATGAAGAATTTGTGTGGACCGGAGAATAGCAAACATCCTTCAAGTTATAAAGGGATGCCTTATGTGATAGCCCTATTACAAAGTATACAGACTTTACCTCCCCTTTCATAGTAACATGTGAAAGCTCCGGGAGCGCCATAGGAGCAGTGTTCTCTCAGAATATGAATGGTGCAGAAAACCCAGTCTATTACATCTCGCGTCATCTTAACAAAGCAGAACGTAATTATTCCACTACGGAAAGGGAGTACCTTGCAGTAATTTTTGCTCATAAGAAATGGAGATATTACCTCTATGGCCGTAAGTTCACTGTTGTGACCGGCCACAGGTCGTTGTGTTGGCTGCTAAGCTTGAAAGGGCCCACTTAAAGGCTAGCGAGGTGGGCTCTGTTTTTGTTCGAGCACAATTTTGAGGTAGAACACAAGGCAGGAAAGGCTAATGTTAATGCAGATGCATTGTCTAGGATACCAGTTCATGCTATTTCCCCTCCATATATTTCCATATGGGACAGGCAGCGAATCGGAGAGGAACAAAAGAAAGACCAGGCAATCAGCAAATTAAAGATAAAGATAGAGGCAGGAGAGAAATTTATATATATCTTTAGATGAGGATACATTACTGTACAAAGATAGGTCAAGGGATGAAAGGGAAGACAAGCTAGTGGTCCCCGAAACAATGAAATTAAAAGTGATTTCTAGTTACCACGATCTGCCTTTTGCAGGACACCAAGGCATTAATAGAACATATGATTTAGTGCGTTCTCTTTTCTTCTGGGAAAATATGTATAAGGATGTTGGAAATTATTGTCAGAGTTGTGGTGAGTCCTGTATCACTAGAAAGAGAGCACCCGATAATAAACGCGCAACTTTTCAAAGATTTCAAGATGTCAAGTATCCTTTTCAGCAAGTAAGTATGGATGTCATAGGACCCCTGACCCCTACAGATAGAGGTAATAAATATATCTTGATATTCCAAGATGCCTTCTCTATGCATCCAAAAGTAATCTGTTTATTGGACCAGAAGGCCGAAACAATAGTGAGAGCTTTTTTAATAGAGATAGTATCTCGACATGGTGCCCCAGGACAGCTTTTGATGACCGAGGATCAAATTTTCCTCCTTAATTGATGCAAGAAATTTATGCACTTTAAAGAGTTAATAAAATGCAGACAATGGCATATCACCCCGTGTGTAATGGACAGGTAGAGAGGAGCCACCAAACTGTCATTACAATGATATCTCATTTTGTTGATAGGGATCAGCGCACGTGGGAAGACTGGGTGACCTACGTGTTGTTAGGTTACCGCAACACACCCCCTAGCTCAACTGATGAAACCTCCTTCTTTTTGGTGCATGGTCGGGATATAAACCTTCCTTTCGATGATATTGTGAAACCCAAACGCATTGATTATTCATTAGAAAATAGTTATGAGAAGGAACTTTTGTTGCGCTTGCAGGAATCATTTGAGGTAGTGAGGGGAAATCTTAGGAGAGCAGGAGATATCAGGGAGTATCCATTTAATAAAAGGCTAAAGATATTAATATAGAGGTTGGTGACAGAGTTTATTTAAAGAATGAAGGAGTGCCACGAGGCTTAAACAAGAAATTTGTTTAAAAGTGGTTAGGTCCCTACCGTATCGTTGAGAAAACTCCTCCAGTTAATGTTAGAATAAAAGCCATTTAAGGTAATCAAACTCAGCACGTTCACGTTAACTGTTTGAAAGTTTATAAGGAGATACAATTTGTACAACAAGGACAATATGACAAGAGAAAATGAGGAGGGGATAGAGGAAGATGGAAAATATGATAACCCCCCCCCCTCCTTCTAATATAGCTATGCCTTATCAGGAAGCAGTTGAGCCTCCATCACTTGTGGAAGAATCACAACCTGAAGTAGATATTGGATATGTTTTATAAAGCAAAGGGCCTGTACCAGATTTGCCATGGGTAATGCCTTAAGTATGTGAAATAATGTGTATATTTTTGTGTTTGTAGTTGTTTGGAGCCTAATGATGCGGAGATGTGTGGATGCAGTCGACCAAGGAATCACCAATGCAGCGGACCAGAAATTAACGCAAGGGATAATGCTCATAAAGCAAGGTACCGTGTTGATAACCGGAGATAAGTGGGTCCTTGTCGTCAATATCGATACCACTTACTACACTGCAGCAGTTGAGCAGTTCCGGTACTTTTAAGATCATGTAGCGCAATACTATGTAACAAATTCAGAAATTTAAAGTAGAAATTTAACCACATTTGTGAGGAAAATAATTTTGTGAGAAATTGAGGTATTAGATACAGAAGCTGAAAAAATTCTTCATGCAATAAATAATGTTAGGAGCACTTTGCAACCATCCAGTAGGAACATGCATGGATTAATAAATATAGGCGGGGAAATTTTAAAAGTGTTGTTTGGACCTATTTTCAAAAGTAATTTTAAAAGTATTAATGAAAAGATTAGTCAGTTGACAAACAGTAACAAAGAAATAGTCTTAGTCGTAAGAGAGCAATTAACATTTCTTAATCAGACATGCAGAGCATTTATAAGGCATAGGAAATTATTACAGATGCTGGCATTAACAACAAATGCGATATGCACCAGATTGAACAGTTTGCAGGAAGCCTTTGAGAAGAAAATTAACAACATTCATCAGCAATTAGGCATTATTTATAACTTGAATTCCGCAATGAGAATGTTAGAAACTATCCTAGGAGATATTCGCGAAGAAGTTACACTGTTTACTCAAGCGCTAGACGTAACTAGCCTGGGAAAATTATTGTCTTATTTTCTAACACCAGCGAAGTTCGTTAAAATTCTAAGTAGTATCAATTTGCCTGCAGGATTGTCATTACTAACTAACCTAAGGACAGACAAGATTTACCCCTATTATAATTTAGCATCAATGCATGCAGCCACTACAGGTACCCTCCTAAGATTATATATGTAGAGCTATCCCTTAAGTCTCAAAATCACCTCTTTACATTGTACAAGGCAGTAAGTCTACCTACTTTAGCAAGTGATAATAGTACATATTTGCAAATTAATAGTTTAAACAAATATTTAGCAATTTCTAATGACAAATTATTATTTCTTGAGCTTATCTCAGATGATTTAAGAAAATGTCAGGACTGTATATTGTAAAAATTTGCCCTCCTGAAATCTCATAAGGAGTCATGAAGGATAGTATTGTTTGTATAACCTTTTTGTACAGAACCGGGCATTTATTCTCCTGTATTTTATTGAATAACTGAAACCAATGCCTGTATTCTGTATTTATAGCATTAGACATCCGTCAATGTCATAATTGATTGTGGTGTTCAACAAAATAAACCCCCAGAATCTAAGATCCCAGAATCTAAGATGTTGCATGATAACGGTATTGTTGAATTACCTTAGGGTTGTAGTCTCCACAGCAAGGAATTTACTTTATTACCCCATTCCTCAGGCCAGACCTCAGTCGAGATGATTCCAAATCAACTCTACATTCCATGTATCCTTAATATGTTCCAGAAGTTGTTAAATGATGTGAAGATAGGGAGTGGATACGATAATTCAACTATCGTAGACATTTTGAAAGAATTAGAAAAAGAGAAAATTCCCCACAGTAAAATTTATTTTAATCAATTAAAGGAGGCATTCAGTTATAAATCCATAAAAAATTGCTGCGAATGCCATCATGATTATTTGATGTTTGTTCTAACATTATAACTGTCGTTGAGTATGATATTAGTGCTGTATTGTTCATACAGGATTTCTAAGTGTTATAGAAAGTACCTTGTGACTAAGCAACGCCGAGGCAATCCCCATGACGATGCGGAAATCTATGTCTATGAAGAAATGCTAGCTCTCCCCAACTTCAGGGAGAGAAGGGAGGCAGGCAAAAACCGTGAACCCAGATATGCACCTTCACCCATAAGATGAATCCATGAGGCGCAAGTAGATCCTATCCTTGTTTGTAATGAAAATCCCAGAAATGTTGCTGATGAAGAGAGAAATTTAAATAATGAAAAGGAACCTTCTAATTGTTGAAGGAAGAAAGAAGTTTAAATAATTGAAAAGAGTTTTCAAAAAGTTTTCTAAATGTTAAAATGTTAAAGCTGTGAATTATGTCATGGGGAAATTGAGGCAGCATTTGTAATGGATTGTTTGTCCAATGTTAAAACCATGTTTTGAGCTATGTATCGTTGAAGTCGAGGTTGTAATTTTGAGCAATGTAATTTTTAAAATTGAGGTGTTATTAATGCAGATGTTCTAAATTGTGTAAAATTCTTGCGGATTTGAAGTAAGAAGATGATGTACAAAAGACAAAGTAATATAACATTATTTGTGAAAGTAATGCTGAGTAATTGAAGGAAACACTATACACAAGATGAAAGTTATTTGTGGATGTAATGTGGAATATCGAAAATTAGTAGATGTTGTAAGTAATGCAAATTTGTGGAATATTGAAAGTCAGTAGATGTTTTAAGTGATGGAAATTTAGTTTAGGAAAAGAAAATATATTTGTGGTTGTGAAAAGTAATATTTCATGAAGTAATATTTCATATATATATA
>NQII01000070.1:1445-37318 GCA_002778355.1 Clitarchus hookeri | reverse complement strand
TATATATATATATATATATATGTGTGTGTGTAATGTGAGAAGATTTAAATTTCATGTAGGTTATAATGTGAAGTATGTGCAGAAAGTATAGGGTGTAAGCAATACATTTCTTCCTCTTCGCATATTTTTCCTATATAGGATTTTACGACCAATTTGATTCCACCAGTCTTATACACAGATACATTTGCAGTCTTGAATGCTCTTTTATCTGTACCTTCTTTGAAATATTCGGTTTTGCATAATCGCACTCGAGCCACATATTAAATTTAATTGGACCCTGTACTCATACTTCTTTGGTGAGTTGTCGGACGATATTTTTCTTCATACAAGCCAAAAATGTAAAAATATATTTTGATGATGTGCTCTTGTTGTGTGCGACATACGTCTATAAATTGCGCTGGAAAGCAGTTTCGGTCTCCACGAAACCATTAACCTTCTCAGAACCTGTCAAAATTTTTGGGTGTGGCTGATGCTCATATGATGATAGAGTATCTTCTAGAGATACTGGTTTAAATGATGATGGAGACAGTAAACGTCACATTTTGGTAGGCAAAGGACCTGTAAACTTACAAGTGTTCACATGTGTCTGCACGTTATCGCTCCTAGCAAATGTTATATCATAATTTCCCCATTTATATGTAATTTGGTCTGCATTAATCTCTCACTATCTCATCAACAGATAAAAACACATTTAATCCTATTAGCACCAAACTGCAATCAGCAAACGTAGATTTAGAGCAAGTTGTAAGTAATATGTACGGCTATTTATCAGACCTTGTTGCAAATTTAAGAGACACTGTAGTCCGGGACCATTATGAACGTCTTGTAATATCCTTGAAAAACCAATAATTTTACAGAATTGACTATGTTGAAGGGGAGGGGGAAGTGGATTATGAGGCCTGATGAGACTAAAGCTGGAGAACTAATCTCTAAGACAGGTACAGATAAATACAATGTCAGTGTACATAATCTAATCCTGGATACGCAGAGAGCAAAGTTTACAAATATAACGTGCATTGTACAGTTCCGCCCGTATTCTCGTTAAGCTAATATTTAGAATATTACAGCCTCACAGGTGGACGCCATGTTGTTAACGTTCGGCACTTGTTACTGCCGACTGTTTACGTTGCCACGGCTTGCTCTTGACTAGATCAGAAGGTAGAAACACGAGACTCAGTTAATTGAACACCAGTTATTTAAGAAAGAAGTTCCAGATTAGTTTGATATATATATATTTATTTAACATTCTGCAACACAGTTCACAGACGCACAGACGGAGTTTCAGTATGCAGAGTACGAACCTTTACCATTAAATATACTATTGCAGATAACAGTGCCACAGTCGTTTACTTAATGATGTTCTTAAAAAACTGACCCGAAGAAAATTAAAATGTGGCTACCTCCCACACCAGCTGAGAAATGATATATTAAAGTCTAGTTGCCAATGTGGGGGTTCTAGTCCTGCCCGAACGCGGCCTAGGCTAGCATTGCATGATACTTCTCGACTGCGCTGACCTGCCCTCACGGGCGTCGTGAAGTAACTCTCCCTGACGACTGACTTGAATAAGACTGCTCTAAGGGCGACAGACAGACGCCTCTTTTTGTGCTGCTTATCACCCCCCTCTCCTGAGATAAGCGCCCGGCATCTGCCAGCAGCGTCATCACAAACTGTGCTGTGTCCCGCGCTCAACACGTTATCGTAACTGACTGCTCCGCACGAACTAATCCTGCGCCGTCAACATAAACTAACCTCTCTTACAACAAAAACTTGTTGACGTTGCCTGAAAAATGTGCTGGAGGAACTAAAACTTGTCGACGTTGCCTGATCCACAGAAACGAACTAATCTAATTAATGCTGACGCTTCCCCAAAAAACCAAAGTTCGAAACAAAACACAACCGGGACTCCTGATAAAACGTAACCCGTCAAACGTCCTCCCGATAATCTACAAACGCACACGTCTGNTCCTCCCGATAATCTACAAACGCACACGTCTGCTGCCGGATAAACTATCACGGGAACCGAGCCACCACGGCTTTAAACTTGAACCCGATAAAAATATTACCAAGCTTTCCAAAGCTTCAATACACACGAAAGAATTTTACACCAGAGTCCCGAAAAATTACGAATATTGCATCATTACATTATCCCCCTCGGTTTGGGATAGATGTGGAAGAAATCTTTCCCAAAGCGAAACCTAACCTGTATGATGCTGTTCTGTAAACCACTGTGCCTCTGTTCCTTGAAAACAATTTACATATAACCTGGTAATCATTTCATCACAACAATATTTACTTATTTAATTCTTGACAAAAAAAAATTATTTACTTTACTAAACTCATAACACTGTTGAAGAGTGACAAGCTATTGACAAGCATGCTGCAAAAAAATTACACCTTACTGGTTTCAATCAGTTACTGGTTGTTTCAATTTTTGTGGTTGAGGGTGTATTTCCTACCTATGCCATCGATTCTTCATTTTGGGTTGCTGCCCTTTGGTCTCTTGCTGGGATCAGCACACCACTTCTCCAAAAGGGGACCCAGGTCTGCCCAAAACTATAACAAAGTCACTGCAACTGCCTCTCCCTAGGCCAGTGCTGACAAAAATTCTCAAAAGCCAATGCGACTGCCTCTCACTAGGTCAGTGCTGACAAAAAACATTACACGCCACTGCTACTGCCTCTCACAGGTCAGTGCTGACAAAAAACAAGGGCCCCAGACCTGTCCCAATACAAACACACTTCACTTTGTGCCACTGATCCCAGGACACCATACACTGCAGCAACATCTCCTACTATATGTCAATTATTCTTAAGGCTCAATACCCTACAACACCTCAACCACTTCAACCTTCGGAAAGTTAAGTACCATTTAATGCATCCTCAAGTAATCTTCCTTATAATTCCTATTGTCAACTATGACTTCCAAACTCACATTAATTATATGTTAATGTAAAGACATTAACACAGTTTTCACTTGAAAATAAAATTTATAAACCTTCATAAAGCCCTTCCGGTTCTGTACTCTGCATTAATTATATCACAATAGTTACAATAACACCATAGCCCATGACAGCTTGAGCTTCTATTACATAACTGCAAAGGTATATTTAAATTCACATCATCTTCACTTATACCCTTTACGGTAATTATAATATTTAAACATTTTCATTCCATTAATTCGCAATTTCTACAAATGTTTTTCTTAAGGACTTACCAATTGCCTTATCTACAATTGAAAGTGGAAGTAATTAAAATAGAGAACATGGTAGAAAATTTTATAATATTAACTGCAGTACATATTTTGAAATAAAAAACTACTTATATTTAAAGAGAATTCACAAAGTTCTTTCATAACACACTGCATATTTAGAAAATTCACAAATGTGCTTTCATAATTTAAAACTGGCATATATATGCATAGTATAAGATATATACTGTTTAACTAAAATTTTCACCAATTGCAATGTCAAACTTACAATTCACACAATCATAATTTCACATAAAATGCTCATCAAACAAAATACTCAGACGTGTTTTGTGTTTTTACTCAATAAGTAATTTCATAATAATTTTTTAAAAAACTGAACAATTATTTTTTCAAGACAAAACATACTGAACAAACTGAATTACAATAATGCCATGCAAAAGAGCACACTTCTCCACCTGTATTGCTAATTTCACTTACAAATTATTATGATAATGACCATTACAATCTACTACCTACTACCACAACCTCAATTAGTAGCACAAATAGGCTTTGTGAGAACAGAAAAAAAATTTCTGCAACACTAAAAAACAAAGAAAATCAAGGTGTGCCATTACTGCACAGCTGATGTACATATTTAGAGCCTTTATTCATAGTTGAACTTAGTACATTTGAGATGAAATATCAGCTCATGTCATTTTTATTTTTTTATTTTTTTTAAAGAGACAAGCACAGTGCATACCAATCTCACATCACAGGAAGAAAGTGTCAGCTTCCAAATGGACAATTAATAAACCCACAAATATATGACACACACAAATATAAACATGAAATGCAATTTACGACAGCCTTCCTGAAATGATGGCACATACACATCAGTCATTTCTAAAATTCAACATTCCCACTGTATGTACTTCACATATAACTTCAACTGATTAATTCATAATAACAGTGGCTGCATTTATTAAAACCCTTCATACTTTTTCCTTTACCTACTTCCAATTTTGGAGCATGTAAACAATTAAATCAACTTCAGATTTCTGTGTCCCCACACAGTTTAATTAACTTAAAATTTCCTTTTCCTTACCAGTTTCACTAAAATATCAATGACTGTACTGTATTTACTTGTTATAAAATNAAATGATTCACTGTTCTTAAACAAACACTCTCTCTCTCAATTATTAATTTTTTTCCAAATAACATTTTCTAGGTCAGCAATATTAACTCTTTTCTTCTTAATAAAAACAATTAGTTATCTCTTACCTTATTATTATAGTATATAAAAATTAATACAAAATTAAATATCTAACTTGCAGTCTCTTTCTGCTATACAACATTTTTTCTTCTTCCTTTTCCTTGTCCTTCTCTCCTTTTGTCTTAATTTCCTTCCCTTTTTCCTTACTATCTTTCTCATACTATACTTTAGCACTTTCTTCCTCTTCCCTTCTGACCTAAATCTCCCCCTCTTTCTCTTCTTCCTCTTCTCTACTGTCTTACTCCTTATATTTTTTCTGGTTACTTTACTGACCCTTTCTTTCAATTTTTTCTTCTTCCTTACAAAACATTGCCTGAAAACTGCATAATGTCTACGATACTCTTTACTCTTAGCAACTCTTGCCTGCTGCACTTCATTTCGCAGCTTAACTTCACTATAACCCTTTAGTCTAACCCCCCTAACCTTATTTCTCTTTTTCTTTATTACCTTTATCTTAGACCTTTTAACCTTACTCTCCACTAAATTATCTGCACTTCTATCCTCCTCATTAATTATCTCTGTCTTACTATCTTCAACAATTAACTCTTTACTCTCTTTGTCACTGCCCATAACACTTTCATATTTAACGTCATTGTTCTTTATATTATTTTTACTCGGGGAATCTATGGTTGGATCCTTTCCTAATATCTTTAGTGGTTCAACCCCTCACTTGTCTACATTTCTTATTAATTCATCAAATTGTTTCTCATTCTTTTCTCCTTGTTGCCTAATGTCCTTTTTAAGCTCCTGTATACACTCCTGTTGTCCCTGTTTAATCTCCTGTAACATTTCCTGTTGTCCTTTCTGCAAGGACAACAGGATATTAAACATTTCTGTTTGTATATCAGTTCCTAATTGCGCCATTTTTATTTTATTTACGATGTCGTGGTAAACAATTAAAAAACAAAAAAAACCGTCGCGAAATTAACACTCTTTCACCCGAAAAAACAAACAAAAAATTCTTCTTGGCGAAATGTACTTTATAATACCCTAACCTGCAATACTTTTGAAGTCTTGAAATGATCGCTTCATTGTTGATTTGATTTCGTACCTTTTACTGTTGATGAGCGAGGCCTCGTACCTGAAAACTTCGGCGTCGTGTTGCTGGGAACCTGGACTGGAACTGCCGCCGGTGTCGTGCTGCTGGAACTGGAATGGAACTGCCGATGTTTACGTGTTGTTGCGCTTCTCGTTGTTAAGTCTTCACGTGTGGTTAATCGTGCCTCGCGGTTTGGTCGCCATATTGTAAAGTTCCCGCGGGCTAGTTACGATATATTATTGCAGCCCCACNGTAATATCCTTGAAAAACCAATAATTTTACAGAATTGACTATGTTGAAGGGGAGGGGGAAGTGGATTATGAGGCCTGATGAGACTAAAGCTGGAGAACTAATCTCTAAGACAGGTACAGATAAATACAATGTCAGTGTACATAATCTAATCCTGGATACGCAGAGAGCAAAGTTTACAAATATAACGTGCATTGTACAGTTCCGCCCGTATTCTCGTTAAGCTAATATTTAGAATATTACAGCCTCACAGGTGGACGCCATGTTGTTAACGTTCGGCACTTGTTACTGCCGACTGTTTACGTTGCCACGGCTTGCTCTCGACTAGATCAGAAGGTAGAAACATGAGACTCAGTTAATTGAACACCAGTTATTTAAGAAAGAAGTTCCAGATTAGTTTGATAAATATATATTTATTTAACATTCTGCAACCCAGTTCACAGACGCACAGACGGAGTTTCAGTATGCAGAGTACGAACCTTTACCATTAAATATACTATTGCAGATAACAGTGCCACAGTCGTTTACTTAATGATGTTCTTAAAAAACTGACCCGAAGAAAATTAAAATGTGGCTACCTCCCACACCAGCTGAGAAATGATATATTAAAGTCTAGTTGCCAATGTGGGGGTTCTAGTCCTGCCCGAACGCGGCCTAGGCTAGCATTGCATGATACTTCTCGACTGCGCTGACCTGCCCTCACGGGCGTCGTGAAGTAACTCTCCCTGACGACTGACTTGAATAAGACTGCTCTAAGGGCGACAGACAGACGCCTCTTTTTATCACCCCCCTCTCCTGAGATAAGCGCCCGGCATCTGCCAGCAACGTCATCACAAACTGCGCTGTGTCCCGCGCTCAACACGTTATCGTAACTGACTGCTCCGCACGAACTAATCCTGCGCCGTCAACATAAACTAACCTCTCTTACAACAAAAACTTGTTGACGTTGCCTGAAAAATGTGCTGGAGGAACTAAAACTTGTCGACGTTGCCTGATCCACAGAAACGAACTAATCTAATTAATGCTGACGCTTCCCCAAAAAACCAAAGTTCGAAACAAAACACAACCGGGACTCCTGATAAAACGTAACCCGTCAAACGTCCTCTCGATAATCTACAAACGCACACGTCTGCTGCCGGATAAACTATCACGGGAACCGAGCCACCATGGCTTTAAACTGGAACCCGATAAAAATATTACTAAGCTTTCCAAAGCTTCAATACACACGAAAGAATTTTACACCAGAGTCCCGAAAAATTACGAATATTGCATCATTCCACCATGTTATAGTGAGCTTCATGAGAGGTTTGATTTCTTACAACAGCTCAGGAAATTAGTTTTGCATTTTATTTACAGTAATATTTTACATAGTAATTAAAATTTTTTAAAATTTTGTTTTCTGGTTCATATATATTTTCTGTTTTACAAACATAGTGACAAATAGTGGAACAAAGATAACAAAATTGTACTGTATTGCTGTTTTGCGTGTTCTCACTCTTGCTTTCCTGTGGCATTGTTAACCTAACTCAGGAATATATTTTGACTACTTTTGGATTAACTTTGCAAAAAACTGCAAAACAACTACACATAAAAGATTTAAAATTATTAATGAATGTATTTTTCTTTCTTGAGGTTGTACCTTATCATCAGTTTATCGAACATATATAAAATGTGATTTAAGCCCCAAATGCAGCATGCATTCCATGGAAAATTGTATATGACTGAAAATAGAATATGATGTCTGAACATTACCAAAAATTATGTACATTTGTATAGGTGCAAAATGGCACTGACAATGCAGAGTATGTGTGTCTATACAGTATGTACAGAATGGAGAGGAATTTGACTGACAAAGTTCATGAGGTGGTGATTAATTATGAAAAATCAAGTAGGAAATATGTGGGACATTTTCTACTTAAACTGAATATTAAAGGAAATACATACCTTAGAAAATCGAGTTTTTTAAAATTTTGTTTTGCTAAATATCAGAAATGCAGTGAAATTAAATTACAACTCTCCAATTGTTGATTAATGTTATCAAAATCTTCAACCTAAGAGCAATCTTTCAGTATTATCATGTCTCTCAACCTCATCCCTCGGCCGGTATAAGGCCGCCAAAGGCAGTGCGGGCACGAAACTCATGCGCGTGATGCAAATAGTGCATGTGTTGTATGTGCACCAAAACCCAGAGGACCCACGAGAGATGATCCAGAGTCTTGTTAGTTTAAGCAATTTATGTATAATAATTTCCCCGTGTACTCTGGTGTATGTTTTTTGTGATTTGAACGGTTATGTTAGTTTTAAGTAATTTCTGTATAATTAGTTTGCCTGTGTACTCCTGTGCATATTTTTTTGATATGAAGGTTTCTGTTAGTTTAAGTAATTTTTGTATTACTATTTTGCTTGTATACTCCTGTACACATTTTGTGAATGTAAGTGAGTGTTCTGTTCCATGCCATTTTCAATTAAGCTCATATTACATCTATGCTTGTGTGGTCCACAAGGCCGTCACTTCCAGCAGCGCACATGCAGTCTGCTTCCGACAGCCATTTGGCAGTCTCTTCTCAGAGCTCATGCTGGACGAACACGTGCCACGAGACCTGCAGGGGGTTTAATTTATTGTGTTCCTGATATAGTGTTTCTGTTTGCTTATATGTTCTAAAACATTTCAGTTTTCGCCTCCGCAGCCGGCCTTTGGCCCCCCTGCTTTTTGGGGCCTCTGAAATTATATTTTCTGCCGCGAGGCTTTTTCTCCATATGTAACACTTTGTATTGTACCTTGCGCTGGATCAGACGAGGCCTTAACTTAATTTGGTTTCAGCCGCATGGCTATTTTGCAGTGTAATACGTTTTGTGTTTAATTTCTGTATTGCCTCCAGTGTTTAAATGTAATTTTTATGGCAGTTACATACCGGATGGCACCTGGTTCAACGAGCATGTAGTTAACTTGATTTTTATAAGTTAGTACCTTTTCCTGCTATGTAATTATGTTAGGCATATTCTATGGCTAACAACAGAGCATAAAAGTATTTCATGTGCGTGTGCCAGCGTCAAGTAAGTAGCCACATGGTGACGTCACCCCCTGGATACAAGTCTTTGCCTACTGCATAGCTGTGCACATATTCACGGCCTAGCTCCATGGGAAACTAAATTACAATCACCACCACCTAACATCAGTGGAAGCAGGTAACAATGTGGCGCCCAGCAAATGTGACTTTCTCCTGTTCCGATGAACACCTGTGGATTAATAAGTGAGTACAGAGAACTGTCTATCCTGGAAGAAACAGTGTTCTCTGTCCGCTGGGCACATGGGCTGCAAGGGTTAGGATTGCAATAATATCTGTGTGCACCTGGCCGCCTGGGTATTTCCGAGAAATGTACAGAATTAGCTCAAACAAGCGCGGGCCCACGTTCATTTACGGTGTGCGGATGCCTTCGCCTGTGGTCAGGCGAACACCGGGCAGACGTGGATGGAAAATTTTGTGTGCGCACCGCGGAGTGTGAGACTAGCGGACAGGAAATAAGCCCAACCTCTGAGTTACGTGGTCAGTGTGCCACACTGATTTGCTTAAGCCTAACCACCAAAATGGTGTGCTGCATAGGATGGCACCGCCGCAAACACTGGGACTGCCTCAACCCAGGCGAGTGCCCTTCCTTCATGCGTGGGTTTTTTTTAATGCAAGGCGTGCTACACTCCACGTGCTAGCCCCAGCACCTTGGTGGTAAAAACGGACATGCTACACCTACAGCATGCACTTCTTAACCACACAACTGAGTCTCGGTTACCAACATTCGCAGGCCACCCATGGGAAGCCCCGGACGAGTTCGTAAAACTGTGCAAAGACATGTTGACCAGAGACAGCGTTTCTGCGAAATAGTGGTCTAGCCAAGCAGCATCTCAGTTCCGAGATAGTGCCAAAGACTGATGGTATCGCGCCAGGATGTATGAACTACTGTGGCTTGAGTTCATCCGTGCTGTGCAGTATCGTTTCGTCGACGCAAAGGCAAAAGTGGTGTGCCGGATGGAACTGTGTAGGCAACAGACAGATGGTGAGTGTGGGGAGACATTCATAAGGGGAAAAGTATGCCTATTCCATAAGCTGAACGAAGGGAAGCAGGGGAGGCCACGATCGACTTCATCCTCAAACATTTGCACCCAGAGCTGCGCCAACGCCTGTGCAAATCAACACACCACAGGGTGGAGGGCTTCATCCGCCAAGCTTGAACAGTGGAGCATGACCTATAGGGGAGCTTCGGATGGCACTCACCCCCCACCACCATGGAGTGCCCCGCTCGGTATCAGTCCTGAGGATACTCTGGGTACACTGCGCCGCCGTCACCCCAACCACCAACTCCAACCCCGCCGCATCAGCACCTGCAAACGACACTAAGGGGCCCATGGGCAGGCCATGGGAGTAGGAGGCAGACGTGGTCAAATGTAAGAAGAGCACCCTCCATCCCCCACCCTAACCCAGGTGCGAATATAGCCTGGAGATTGCCTACCACTGGCATTAGGAGTGCCCCCGTGTGCTTGCTCGCCGGGCTGATACTACAGTGGCAGAAAAGTGGCAGTAGAGGGCATCGGTCCTGCTGGCCCACACCCCCTCCGAGATGACTGGCTACCATCACCGCTGCACAACATCACCACCATTGACCCCTTCTGGAGAACATCACCGCTAGCCACGAGGGTCTTCTGCGCATCCCGGTGAGTATCAACGATTGGCTGAGGGTGGCCGTGATTGACATGGACGCGACGCACAACTTCAATGCCAGCCACCTGGTGCCTGCACACCAGCTGGTGCTGGAGCCAAGACTGCTCCACCTCAACACCTGGGGCTCACAGACAGAGATGCGGGGCCGAGCCACCATCACCATCCAGCTCCAGGACCTGGTCACAATAGCCACAGGCCTTGTGGTGGAGGGGCTGCGGGAGGAAGTCATCCTAGGTCAACCATGGTTACGTGAGTAAAATGCCCATATCGAGGTAAGCAAGGAGAGACTCCATGCCAGCACTGCCAGCTAACGGACTGCTTATGGCATGAAGGACCCCCTCCTTAACATCCAGACGTGTTCTCTGTATCTGACTCATTGCATCATACCACCATTTTCCAGCACGAGATTCCGATGATCACTGACTCCCTGGTCTTTGTGAGGCCGATTAATTACAATGGCCCAACATGGCAGGCTATTTTAGACCAGGTTGAGGACATGCTCAGGGGCAGGGTGATTGAGCCTAGTGAGAGCCCTAATAATTGCCAGGTGAGCATGGCCGATAAAAAGAACGGGTCACTCAGATTTTGCATAAATTTCAAGCCCAAAAACTAGTTGTATACAAATGCAAACCCCTCCTCCCCACACTTCTGAACATCTCTGACACCTTGGCAGGGCTGGGGCAGGTTAAAGTTTTTTCTGCTGTGTACATGAAGTCTGTCTTCTGGCAGATCGACGTGCAGCCCGAGGACCGCCCCAAGACTGCATTCACCATGCTGAGCGGGCAGCGCTTTCAGTTCAGGTCTATGCCTTTTGGCTAGCACGATGCGGCCGCTACTTTAAGTCCCTGATGATGCATGTGCAGGACGGCTTCGTCGGCCTATTCATCACGGCGTACCTCGAGGATGTCGTGGTATGGTCCCAGTCCTGTATAGAACATGCTCACCACATCGCCCTGGAGGTGGAGAGACTCACACACATGGCCTCATGTGCAACCCCCACAAGTGCCACATTGGGGTGACTGAACTCCCCTACCTGGGTCACATCATGGACCAGCACGGTAATTGTCCATCGTCGGAACTGTGGCTAATCAATGAGAAGCCTCCCCCATATGCACAAACAGCTACAACGGTTCACAAGGTTGGTCAACTGGCTGCGGAACTATGAACCGGACTATTCCACCATCGCCGTGCTCCTCCCCAACTTGCTCTCTCCAAAGTATCACTATTTCTGGACAGACGCAGCACCAACCGCTTACGATGAAATCAAGAGCAGGTTCCACGAGTGCTCCCTGCTCACACGCCCGGAATACTCCCGCCATTTTTACATCCAAATTGATGTGAGCCAGGAGAGGCTAGGTTCGGTGTTGTACCAGCTATGAGACCCAGGTGATCACCTCACCATGGATTACGCAAGTGCAAAGTTTGGGAGGGCTGAAAAAAATTACGTAAATGAGAGTGAATGCTTCGCTGTTGTATGGGTGTTGAAGCGTTACCGCCACTTAGTGGAGGGCAGCAAATTTACGATGAGGACTGACAACGAAAGCATGCGCTGTCTGGAGAAGGTTCAGAGGTGCAAGTCTAAATTCACTTGATGGACACTGTCGCTCCAGGTTCTCAAATTCGTCGTCCAGCACGTGCCGGGAAAATACAATGAACTGGCGGAAGAACTCTCCCGCCACACGAACCCCGAGCGCAAGGCACGTGACGACACCACCTGGGATGACATCCTTTCTTCAGATCCCCATTGGGAGTTTGCTGTGCAGACCCCAAGCACAACCGCTGTGGCCTCATGCACAATGGCGCAAGCCAACCAGGTGAGCGTCTTCGAAAAGTTGTGGCACGAGGTGCTCCGTGCGAAGGAGATAGACGAGTTCACACAAGAAAAGCGGGCGGTAAGTGCGGCCGAACACCTCGAGCACTGCCGAACGGTCAACAGCATCCTCCAGTGTCGTGCACACCATGAGAACACCCCTGGAGACTGTTTGTGCCCTGGCAAGCCCATGCGGCCGTATTCAAACTACACCACAATGAAACCTCCATCAGTTACACAGGTGCCGACAAAACCAGATGGGCTGTGGGCGAGCACTTCTACTGGCCAGGAGTCGATAAGGAAACCCATAAGTATGTGTGGACGTGCAAGTGTTACCAGACGCGCAAGACCCAACACCGTGATGGCAGGGAACAGCAGCGACCGAGGGAACCCACACAGCCACCCTCAACATCATAGCCTATCCCAAAACTGCCTGGGGTAGGAGATTCATCGTCGTGGTGACAGACCTGTTAACGCACTGGGTGGAGGCCTACCCTGTGTGCAACATGCGAGTTGGCACGATTGCGCAACTGCTGGACACTGAATTTTTCCCCTGGTGGAGTTATCCCCGGGTGCAGCTCACCGATAACGGCACTCAGTTCGCGGAAATGGTGGTCCGATTGCGTGCAATGGTGCATGAAGCACCACACGACTCCCATATCCCACCCCCAGATCAACCCAACTGAGCACCGGAACCAGGAGGAGAAGGCCCAGTTGTGGATTCGCATAGAGGAAAACCACGCAGAGTGGAACACACACCTACCTTGGTCGTTCTTCTGTCTGAGGAAACGCACCAACACCGTGACAGGAGTTTCTCCAGCGCAGTTAGTGCCGGGGCATGACCTGCCCAGGCTAGGGCAACTGGGGATGCGGAGCTAGGAAGAACTGGAGGAAATCCCCTTGCAAAAGGGGAGAGGCTGCAGCACAAGAGGGACAGGGTACGCGAACACCAGGCCTAGTACATCGCAGGGCACGTCATCACCTCCCCCCCTCCCCAAGTTAAGGCCGGGTCAGCTAGTCTACGCGTGCGCGTACCCCCTGTCGGTTGGCCAGAGGCAGTTTTGCGCGGGATTGGCACCTTGCTGGACAGGACCTGGCGCTATTGTGGAAAGCACCAGCCTAACTTTGTACCTTGTGTGGGTAGGGGGCGGTAGTACTCAGAAGATCCACCACGATGATCTGCGCGCCATGAATAATCTGACAAATGATCCTATTGAGGTAGGCAATGACGATCCCCCCTCCCCCCGCCTTCCTTCCATGGTGGCAACACAGACCTGGGCGCCACGCCCATCACACCTACAGGATACATGGGATTCCTGTAAATATACTACACACCCAGGGATGTCAGACTCTATGCATCAGCACAGGTCGAGGTGCAAACGAACAGTGACTGCATACCTATCACACACACACACAGGGTTTGCGGGGCTCCCAGAAGCAAGTTCAATATCCGAAGATATAGAACCTGACGCCCCGTGTGCAGAGAGGCATTTGACAACACGGGCTGCTCACCCATCACACCTACCGGCTTTGCAGGCCTCTCCCTTAGAGAATCCACACCCACATTCGAATTTCCTCTGTCACGCCTGGAAACATCAGGGGAAACCTGGGCGTACTGGCCACCAGACATCTCGTTAAGCGACTGCACTTTTTGTTGCGAGGTCAAGGATACGGACGATGTGCTGTGCCTCCCGTGAAGTGACAGGCGGGCCGCAGGACGTGGTGATTATGGACTACCCTGAGGACAGAGAAACCGGCAATGATGGGGAGACTGAGGAAAGGGTACGCGACAGAGGCTGCACCCCAACCCCCTGCAGACGGAGGAGAGTTCAAAGAGTGAGGGCTCTGAACAGGAATGAAACACCCCCATGCATCCCAACTAATACTACACCCAAGGGGATATAATTTGCGGACAAACCCTCGGTGATGAGGACACAGTTGGTGCGACCCCCACCCCTCCCTCTTGTACGTTACCCATAAGTCGACATCGTCCGGGGCAGTTCACCTCCTTTACGTCAAGACGCATATGTTTTGGTCTCATGCGTTCATGCCCCCTGGCCTAGTTTGGGTGGTGACGTTTGCCACCCTACCTCGTCCCTCGGCCAGTGTAAGGCCACCACGGGGCGCACGCACACAAAACTCATGTGTTTGATGCATGTGATGTGAGTGCTTCATGTATTTCATGTATGCCGAAGCTCAGAGGGCTCACAAGGGATGATCCAAGGTCTTGATAGTTTTAAGTTATTTCTGTATAATTATTTTGTCAGTGTACTCCTGTGCACGGTTTGGACGTGAATACGTCTTAAAATTTGCAACCGTAGTGGGCAATCCAGAAAATCTATTGATAACAAAATCAGGGGATACAGTTTGGAATTGCAGATCCGAATCTATCGCATACATCTAAAATTCAATTACACCACTCGATTGCCAAAGGATCAAAAAATTAGTTACATTGAGTAAGGAATGTGAAGCGCTGTGCACGGCGGGAATGGGGGCACCGCCATTTTCAATTTGTTTCGCCGCATCTCATAATTTCTGCGTAGTATAACTTTTGACGCAGAGTAGTTACAATGCTCGTTTAAGTTTTAATCAACAGTTCTCATCAATATCAATCGATTGAGTGTATAAAACACTTGTGTGGCATTGTTATGGTAAAATTGTATGAGTTTAAAGTAAAAAAAATTTAAAACTTAACACAGTGTCGGCCTATACTCGTCAAAAAGCCAAGTCGAAATACAAAAATCGTATATGGTTGGAAAGAGCATCTCAAGAGCAATCCAGTGATACCCATGAAATCCCATATGATCGAGTGAAGTGGTGCCGGGAACGTAAAAACGTAGACTTATTCACGCAAAACAAATGGCAGTGTCCCTGACACAGCCACACCCCATGTTTTTGTGATTTAAAGTTTCTGTTAGTTTAAGTAATTTCTGTATAATTATTTAGCTTGAGCACTCCCGTGCATGTTTTGTGAATTTTAATTCTAGTGTTCTGTTCCATGCCATTTTCAACCAAGCTCATATTACACCTATGCTTGTATGGTCCATGGGGCCGCCACTTCTGGCAGTGTGCACACGCTCCGCTTCCAACGGCCATTGAAAAGTCTCTTCTCGGAACTCGTGATGGATAGAAGCATGCCGCGAAGGCTGCGGGGGTTTCATCTTTGCGTTATTGATATAATGTTTCTGTTTGCTTATATGTTATAAAACCTTTTAGTTTTCACCCCCGCAGCCGGCCTTTTGCCCACCCATTTTTCCGTGAGCTTGAAGAAATATTTTCTGCCACTCTTTCCATATGCAACTCTTTGTATTGTACCTTGCGCTGGATCAGACGAGGCCTCAACTTAATTTGGTTTAAGCCGCATGGCTACTTCACAGTGTAATATGTTTTGTGTGGATTGTCTGTATTGCCTCAAGTGTTTTAATGTAATTTTTATCTCAACTACTAGCCGGATGGCACCTGGTTTAACGAGCATGTGGTCGACTCCATTCTTGTAACTTAGTATCTTTTCCCGCAGTGTAATTATGTTAGGCATGTTCTGTGGCTAACAGCAGAGCAGGAAAGTATTTCATGTGTGTGTTCCAGCATCAAGTAAGTAGCCACATGGCGATATCACTCCCTGGATAAGAGTCTTTGCCTACTGCGTGGCCATGCACTTATTACTTATACTGGCACACTGGGAATCTAATTTCATCCACCACCACTTAATATCAGTTGACACCGGTAACAACCTCCCATCATGATAAAAACGACAAGGGTGGCCACACTCTTATTGCATTCAACTTTTTACTATAAGGAATTAAGGACCCACCATTTTTGTGTTAAACTCACACAAATACAGTAATTCATTGCCTAGTACATAGGCAATACTTCTAAAACACTTTTATGATATGCTGTTGTGCTCACTGTACAGTTGATGGTGGAGGACATTTTAAACACTAATTATACTCATGCATCATACATCAATAAGCTTAGAGTACTGAAGCTGCCTGTTTGTTTCTGGTGACAGTCGGTATGAGATTCCCTGCAGAAAGTACTGGTATTGCCTACATGCCTGGAACTGTATCGCTGCCACCAAAAGATTTGTGTTCATGTTACACAAAAACTGTGAGTCCTGGGCATTTGCAAAAAGAGGATTATTTTTGTTATTTGTTAATTTGTATATTTTTGTAATTGGCTTATACTGGTCAATACCCTCATTAAACTTCCATAAATTCTTACGGTAAAAGAGCTGATTGCAAAAAGAGGGTGGCTACCTCTGTTATTTTCACTAAGGTGAAAGGTATTATTGAAAGTTTGCTTTTAGGTTAAATACACTGATAACATAAAACAATGTTCAGGGAATTGTAATTTAATTTCAATTTATTTTAGATATTTTGCAAAAATACTGATTAAAAACTTTATTCCCATTAATATTTGGTTTAGGTAAAAAGCATCTATGTATTTCTCACTTGATTTTGCATAAAGAATTACCTCAAAAAGCTATTGGGCCGAATTCCAGCCCGCTCTGTGTGTGTCTATATACGTTTACGTATGTGTATAAAAACACACACATTCTGCATTGCCAGTGTCATTTATATATTGTGGAGGGAGGGAGGGAGGGAGGGAGAGGGAGAGAGAGAGATAGAGACAGGCACTGCATGTGACATCAGTGGCTTCGTCCAAAGGAAGGTTAGAAGAAATGCATAACAATAAAAATATAAATTCATATAATATAAGTTGTCATAGTAAATTTTAGAATTTGATGACAAGTTAGCTAAGTTACTTCATTTTTGTATTGTTTTGACTAATACTTGTTTATCATTTTCATTTAAGCAATTTATTTACAATATTTTAATGTAATAATTTAAATTATGACAACAGATCTGATCTTGTCACAGTGGACTGTAAAATAATAAATACTAAAAAACAGCGTGGTTAAGGGGACAGCATTTTCCATGGGCCTACATGAGGAAACATGGAAAATCTGGCCCTGCTAAGATACAGAATATTTTGTGGAGACCTTTTTTTGTTTATGATTTATAGTTCAGTTGCAGACATTTTTGTCCCATTCATTTTTTCTAAGACCCACCAATTTTGAGATATTACGTGAAATATAATTTGATTAATAGTGCATAGAATATAGTGATTTTCTGAGTTGTGAATTAGGAGACATTTTATATCTACAATGATCTGCATACCAACTTGTTATTCTGACTAGTAACTTATTGTGTTTTGTGTATCTGTGCTGGTATATGTTATTGATTTGAGATAATTTTCAAAAGATAACTATCAGTTTTATTATAACAATTTTTAGAAGTTTCTAATGATAGGATTCCTAGCAACAACATCTTTTTAACCCTATAATTCCACCTTTTTCTCATGGTGCTTCAACTATTTTCAGGCTCAAAAGCCGCCACTGGAACCTTCTATGCTCACTGGTGGTGTGTAAGAGTATGGCATATGGTAGCATGGAGCTGGAAATGCCCATACTGAAGTACCTGTACAATTACCTGGAGCATGGAGCTTCGCAGTTCTTCATCAAATGCTAGGGTTTGCATGGATATATATCTACCACCATTTATCCACTATATTTCAAAGCTTTGTAAGCAGTTTTAACCCATATTAGTACATATTTTTATTAGTAAGACATATATTAATTGATCTGAATAACGTTTATTGATAATAAACATACCAACAATGTAATTTTACCATTACAGACTGTTGCAATTACAAAGTAGCATTGCAAGAAATTCTATAAAATGTAATTTTTGTCAGATCACTTAATATGTGGAGGCCCTGACCCTTACAATAAACTGTCACACACTAACATATTCGCAAGTGACAGAGGTGTTGCCTACTGATGCAGGCATGCAGCTGCACACTTTGAAAACTAGTGCACTCATTTCTTGACCAACTGGGGGAAAGTTAGGGTGAGAACATTTTTTATGCTATCATAATCTGGCAACCGCAATTTAATTTATTAAGGGGAATGATCATACTCCCAAAATAATCTGATATTTAAAATATCTAATCAAATAAACATCATCAACTTAAAGATTATTAAATTTCATGTACTTTATATTATATTAAAATTAATTCAATAGAAAGTATCTTGCTTTAGGGGTGGATAACTCCCTCTGTGATCAATTTAGGCTATGCATTGTATTATGCTTTCTGTATCATTTTGCTTCAGAAATCACCTCACAAAGTTTGGAAAATACAATCAAGTACATGTTGTATGTATGCCCTTCATGAATTTCTTCTTGCCTTATTTCCTCAAGTTTGATATTAAAAGATATAGTTTTACATTTTTAAACTATAGTACTGGAACATGATGCCGCATCTTGCTAGGAAGCAATGATGAAACTGAACTAGAGCAGCAACTCTGCAACTTATCTGCTGTTATTCAAGCCAGACTTCATGACGTAACACCAGGCTTTCTGGGATTATACACTACATCTGGACAAGGAATGTACATCACATAAAAAAAAAACATGTCTTCAGTCTTTTTGCATGTTAGCTGGTATGTTATTCAGTGGTTTAGTGTTAACTGAAGTTAGTTGACAAATATTTAGAGACTCAGACAACAAAACATGTGTCACAGTAATTGAATTTACACAATTTGAAAATCTACTGAATGACAGGTTGTGGTACTGCAATTTTGAACATAAGTATACAATCTGTTACAGTTCTTTAGAAATACTTGTATTGTACAACTGGTAAAAATTGGTTGAATAGTTACATAACTATTTTATATATAATCAGTCCATGTTCAGCACCAGAGAACATCACATGACAACTGACTGCCACCACAAAGTACTGCGATAGAGGGGGGAGACATGGGGTCAGCATGTCACCACCCAACTGTAAAGGTATGGTTATTCCTGACCAGGCCTATCACCTCTTTACTTATAATGCTTCTTGAACTTGACATGAACCGCACATTCACGAGTCCTTATACCCACTGTGACGGCCGCAGTTATGTCCACACACCAGACACACCACACCGACAAGCAGTTATGTGCACGAGTGAGGGTGTGCATAAGTGTTTCTAATTTATTCAGTGTATTTCATCAGTATAATATCATCAGTGTATTTATTAATAGCATCAGTGTAAATAGTTAATATCATTTGTTTTATCATCATGGGAGACAGTCTGCACAGCCAGAGACATGTGACAGTTTACATTTGGCAATACTGTGGCTGGTACGATGTAAACATTTAGAATAAGTATTATCATTTTTATTGTGTATTATTTTAGGGAAAATTATGTACTCTTTGTTTAAGTTAATTCATGTCCCTTTTCATATCATTATCATTTTTAGTGTGGCGTCGGCATTGCGTCGGCTGCGCTCAGGTAGCTTAAGCCGGCGCACAGTTACCCCGAGTACTCGTCAGCACTTCAATGGACTCGGACGTGTAAGTTCTCTCGCTCCGCAGAAGCCCTAGCAAAGACATCATGAGTCGAGTTGGTATCCAGACACATCGGTCACATTTTAAATCATTATTTTCATATGTTTCATTATTTTGCTTGCATAGCCCCGAGGGGAGAGCGACATTAAGATTTATCGGGAATTTTTAAGTGCATCCGAGTTTCACATTATAAAGACCACGTGGTCACTCGCAGCTTCCAGGCCATTCAGGACACGTGTCTTGTGTTATAGTTGTGTGTACAGTAACGAGTCTCAGGTAATAAATACTTCAAACATGCATTGTTTGTTTTATTTATAATTAATTAAGGCGTGCGAAGTGGCCGACAGCCTCGCCAGTGTGTATGACGGAGTGTTCACTAGAGCCTACTAGGCCGTCAACCTGAAACGGCCTACATCTCATCAGCTCACCGCAGAGCTGTGGCGCCGGGCACATACATATCACTTCACAACTCTGAGAACACCGCGGGTCAAGTTGGTTTTTCCACCGTAGCCAAGCTTGGCCACGTCAAAGTGGCGCGCCGTATTAGGGGCGAGACACGTGGTGAGTACATTAAGTGCGGAGCACGAGATCGCGTGTTTTTTTTTTTTATGTGTATATACGATGGCTAAATGTAAATTTTATAAACGAGATAATCGATTGTGTAAACTAGAGAGGCAATGTTGAGATACGCGTATTAAGAGCAGCCCCCATGTTTACCACGAGCCACGTGGTCAGTTACCGATTAAATACAGGAAATTTGAACTGGACGACATCAAATGGCAGGAGTAAAAATTTATGTCTGAAATGCGTGCGGCAATCAACTAACACGAACCCGTTCTGTGCTAATAAGTGTCCGTGTGAAGAAGAAGCAAATGCGTGACGACTCGCGGAGAACATTAAAGCCAGCAACAGTGAACTAATAAAGAAAGCCGTTATCAGCACAACAAACGGTGAACAAGGATTGTTATGTGTCGAGTGTAACTGACCGCGGGTTTTCAGGAATAACTTGGGCTTCAACGGCCATGCGTGCCAGTGCGGACTTGAACAGCCACGAGAGACATTTTACCAGTCCGAAACAACTGGACTACCATAGCAGACATTTTTCGTGACCGAAGGTGCGCGAAACAAATCATCTGTGCAGGGGTAGGTGAAGGGACAATACCTTGCCGAGTGTGTCACCGAAGTTACCACACTGTGTGCCTAACGGTAACCGAACGCGTGACCGTGGACAGTCATGGGAAGATTCGGTGCGATGAATGTGTGCGGACCACCGATCGGGACCATGTTAACACCACGGGACATTTCGGGCGTGAACGGTGGGCCCATGTACCTCGGGCGACAACACCATTCTCCATCACCGAAGACAGTGTGCTTAGCAGCCGACACCACAGCCCAAGGGGGCACTCATCCGGCATGGAGGGAGCAGCAGCGCCGTGGGGAAGCCCATTGGCGCCACACACCACACCTGGCTTCGTGTGGCCCCTACAACACCGTGAGGCCAGAACAACCTCAGCAGTGACGAGACCCACCGGAGAGACGGGGACGACACCAGCCCGGTTCCAGTCGCTGCCAACCTTCGCTGGACATACCATGGAGGACCCGCAGGCATTCCTGAGAGACATCACAGGACGACTAACAAGGTACTGTGTCAGTGAGGTGGAGTGGCCTAACTGCATTGGAGGACAGCTATCTGGGGAGGCACATACGTGATGGTGGGCGATTGATCACTACGACATGCAATGGACCGATTTTCAAAGTGCCTTCCTAAGACAGTTTAACTCCGCGTATACCTCGTTACAGGCTCAGAGCCGTGCTGTGTTGGAACCGCAGGGGGAGTGTGAGACACTAACATCATTTACCACGTGAAAGGTTAACCTCCTCAAACATTTTCACCCGAACATGCAGGACCCAGACATTTTAGAGGTGGTAGCCTCAATGGTGAGGTCCGAATTCAAGTTAGCCCTAGCCCCACTAATTCATACAGATAAAGCACAGTTCATGAGGTCCATGGCCTTACTGGATCAGGCCAAAGTGAATAAAGTGTACCATAGGGGAAGGGATGGGCCACACCAACCACAACCCTGGGATCACAGTGCGTGGAGGGGGAGTTCACAGTCATCAGCTGGACTTGGCAAGGGGGAAGTGCACTAGACCGAACAGCAGGACAGGGGCAAGAGACAGACGGCTAACCCCATACCAGCCCGTGCAAACATGGCAGTTAGGAGGGAAGGCCCCCCTTTTCCATGCCGGTACTGCCGAGGTCAGCAGTACCACTGGCACGAGTGCCCTAACCTAGCAAACCGGAAACTAGTGAATTATAACAATGGCAGGACACCAGTGGGAAACTAGCTGGCGGGGTAGGCGAGCCGGACGTTCACCACCCCAGGCAAAAACATGAACCACCACACAAAGCAAGTCAACCTAAAACAGTAACAAAACTCACTCCACAACAAATCGTGCTACAGTAGATAACCAGGGGCAATCACAGGATGATCAGGATACCGATCACCCTCAAAAACATCCAGTGTCTAGCACTAGTGAACACAGCAGCATCACACAATTTTATGAGAGCAGGGTTTATGAGTGAGGACGCGATAAGGCCGGCAAAGCACACTGTACATCTTGCCACCCAACAACATACAGGGCAGACCCTCGGAGAAGTGACCATCACTGTCCGAATAAGGGGCGTAGAGACCACCACTACAGCCCTAGTGTCGGCGGACCTGCGGGAAGACGCCATACTAGGCGTACCCTGGCTCACCGAACAGAACACCATTGTAGAGCCAGCGGCCCGCAGGACCCATTTTGGACAAAAGGAACGGCACACCATTTTCGAACTAGGACTGCGGACCACTAGCTGCACACCAGGCGTCCAGCTGGACGAACTGGACCATGAGGTGCCAGAAGAGTACCGGGGAATGGTACAGAAGATCATCCAAGAAAGACGGGATGTGTTTGTGGATGCTCCATACCATTGGAGCACGACCGCTCACTTTTCGCAGGACCACGCAGTTACCAACCCCACCAGTGTACCATCATCAAAGAGCAGATTAGGGAGATGCTAGCCNCTACACACACTAGGGAAGGCAAAGGTGATGACATCATTGGACTTGCGCAGCGGCTACTGGCAAGTCCCAATCAAGCCGGAAGATCGCCACAAAACAGCATTCACCGCCCCTGATGGAAGACGCTTCCAGTTCTGTGCTATGCCGTTCGGGCTAAAGTGTGCACCGGCCACTTTCCAGGTCATGATAATACAAGTGCTCGACGGATATGTAGGGGATTTTACCCTTACATACCTGGACGATGTGATCATCTGGTCCGAGACCTGGGAAGATCACATCAAACACCTGTCGTTGGTACTGGAGCGCCTAGCGATCAACAAGCTAACTTGTGCGAACCGGAAGTGCCACATAGGGAAGCCCAGCATCCAATTCCTTGGGCACCTAGTGGACGTAAACGGAAGTAGACCCACGCCGGAAAACATNAGTAGACCTACGCCAGAACAGCTTTCCCTTATTGACCAGCATGAGGCACCCAGAACCCGCAAGCAGCTCAGGAAGTTCTTCGGGTTGGTGAACTGGCTGAGGGAAAACATCAGGGACTTCGCAACCATAACAGAGACCCTAACAGACATGCTTTCCCCGAACCGCAAGTTCCAGTGGAACAGCGAGCACGAAAGCTGCTTCCAGGAGCTGAAGAGTAGGTTCCGACAGTGCACAACCCTGGTACGTCACGACCCCAGTAGGCACCTATATCTCCAAACAGATGCCAGCGAGAAGGGCCTGGCGCCGTACTATTCCAATTGGGCGACACAATGAGCACCAGATCATTGAGTATGGTAGCGCCAAGTTTGGGCCGACTGAGGGTTGTTACGATGTGAATGAGAGGGAATGTTTGGCAGTGGTTCGGGCGGTGAAGCGTTATAGGGCATACCTCGAGTACCAGCGCTTCACCCTACAGACCGACAACCGGTGCCTACTCTGGCTTCATTCCATGACGGAAACCAGGGGCAAACTCGCCTNCGCTTCACCCTACGGACAGACAACAGGTGCCTACTCTGGCTTCATTCCATGAAGGAAGCCAGGAGCAAACTCGCCCGGTGGGCATTGTTGTTGCAATCATACGACTTCGTTGTGCAACATGTCCCCGGAGCAGAGAACCAACTGGCGGATGAACTGTCCAGGACACCAGGTACTGAAGTAGCCGTCGACAGGGATGAGTGGGACGACTTGTTACCCCCCACTGTCAACCGCGCAACAGGCAACGGGCAGGTAACCTGCAATGCTATAGAGACGACACCAAACTCTGAACCCAGGCTCGATGAACTGAAGGCCTTAGTGATCGACGCACAACAGCAATGCACACAAACCCAGGAGAAGATGGCGAATATCATGCAGGGAGATAGTGAGTGGTGGCGCACCCGCGACACACACATTGAAACCCGGCAACAGCATCCCGATGCAACCTGGTGCATTTATCTACCTGCAGCAGTACGAGGGCAAGCACTAAAGCATGCACACGACAGTCATTTGGCCGGTCATCCTGGGGCAACCCAGATGGCCAGAAACCTCCACAAACACTTTCACTGGCCAGGAGCGAGCAGGGATGTACGCAAGCATGTGAGGGAGTGCGTCCCCTGCAACCACTTCAAGAGCAGGAGAACCGATGGAATGGCACAACAACCTAGGGTGCCAAAGGAGCCATTTGAGACATTGTCCCTGGACCTCATGGGCCCCTACCCCCACACTTCCACCGGGAAAAGGTTTATCCTGGTCGTGAGTGACTCCTTCTCGAGGTGGACAGAAGCATACACAGTTTCTAGCGCAAGAGCACGCACAATTGCACGAACACTGGAGACAGAGTTCTACCCTCGCTGGGGGTATCCACAGACCTTGCTTACAGACAACGGTACAACGGTACCCAGTTCACTGGGAAATACTGGCGTGATTTGTGTACTCGTTGGGGAGTAAAACAGCATACGACTCCCATGTACCACCCGAGGGCAAACCCCACCAAGAGGTGCAACCAGGACTTGAAGACACAATTGCGTCTAAGAGTCGGTAACGACCACACCAGCTGGGCCGAACACCTACCCGCAGCCTTATTCACCATAAGGAGGCGGGTAAATTTGGCAACAGGTCAGACTCCAGCAGCGGTTCTGCAGGGCCGCGAACTGATGCTGCCTGGGGAGTTTGCCGCATGTCAACCAGAGGCAGCAGAGGAACCAGAGACGGGATTGCCAGAAGACAGCGCCGGGAGGCAGAGCTAACGGCAGCCCGTCACAACCAGGAGGACTACATAAAGGAGTGGGTGCCTGCCACCACGAAAGCTCCACGATGGCTGGCGCCTGGCCAACTGGTGTACGTCAGGAAACACCAGATTTCGAACAGCACAAATAACTACTGCGCCGGGTTCGCCCAGAAGTGGAGTGGGCCACACACAGTGATAAAGCTGGCATTGCAACGCCCACAAGGGACGTGGAGGAGGAGGAAGAAGAGGTTCCAGAGAGAGAATTACCGCCGCCAGCAAGCATCAACACCACCAGCAACATTGCAGGCCTAGAAGGGTCACCCAGCAGCATTGTGACGCCCTATGTCACAACGCTGGTCAGCAGGGACGCTGCCGATGGTGAGCCAACAGAGACACCTGTGGGACAGAGCTCCCCATAGGACAGTCCTCTGTATGGCTTCGCCGCAGCACCCTCAGCAGGACCAACAGCGGGGAACTTAACTCCAGAGGACGTCGGCCAAAGCAACGGGGGGAGCGTAATGAGGTTTCGCAGCCTNCCAGCACCCTGGAACCCCAGCAGCAGCAGTGGCAGCAGCAGGAGTCAGCTCCCAGAGGTGCGGGCCTTATTCACTGAAGCCCCGCCACCAGCTGAAACAACCCACTACATGCTGTGCCTAGCAGCGTGGAGGGATACCTGAGGGACTGCGCAGTCAAGTAGTCACCGGAGGAGGGGCCGTTTGACGTGAACCGCACGCTCACGAGTCCTTNCACTACATGCTGTGCCTAGCAGCGTGGAGGGACACCTGAGGGACTGCGCAGTCAAGTAGTCACCGGAGGAGGGGCCGTTTGACGTGAACCGCACGCTCACGAGTCCTTATGCCCACTGTGACGGCCGCAGTTATGTCCACACACCAGACACACCACACCGACAAGCGGTTATGTGCACGAGTGAGGGTGTGCATAAGTGTTTCTAATTTATTCAGTGTATTTCATCAGTATAATATCATCAGTGTATTTTTTAATAGCATCAGTGTATATAGTTAATATCATTTGTTTTATCATCATGGGAGACAGTCTGCACAGCCAGAGACATGTGACAGTTTACATTTGGCAATACTGTGGCTGGTACGATGGAAACATTTAGAATAAGTATTATCATTTTTATTGCGTATTATTTTAGGGAAAATTATGTACTCTTTGTTTAAGTTAATTCATGTCCCTTTTCATATCATTATCATTTTTAGTGTAATTGTGTTTCATCGCTTCACCGCATGGCGTCGGTTGCGCTTAGGTAACTTAAGCCGGCGCACACTTCCCCCAAGTATTCGTCAGCACTTCAATGGGCTCGGACCTGTAAGTTCTCTCGCTCCGCACAAGCCCTAGCAGAGACATCAACAGTCGAGTTGGTATCCAGACACATTGGTCACATTTTAAAACGTTGTTTTCATATGTTTCATTATTTTGCTTGCATAGCATCGAGGGGAGAGCGACATTAAGATTTATCTGGAATTTTTAAGTGCATCCGAGTTTCACATTATAAAGACCATGTGGTCGCTCACAGCTTCCGGGCCATTCAGGCCACATGTCTTGTGTTATAGTTGTGTGTACAGTAACGAGTCTCAGGTAATAAATAATTAATTAGGGCGTGCGAGGTGGCCGACAGCCTCGCCAGCGTGTATGATGGAGTGTTCACCAGAGCCCCCTAGGCTGTCGACCCGAAACGGCCCTAAATCTCATCAGCTCACCGCAGAGGTGTGTCGCCGGGCACATACATATCAATTAACAACTCTGGGAACACCGCGGGTCAAGTTGGTTTTTCCACCGTAGTCAAGCTTGGCCACGTCAAACTGTCCTTGCAAAGCTGAGTCAATGCTATTCCAAACTATTCTTACAAGATGCCAGAGGGCGTATCTGAGTTCATGAGAAATGGATGTCAAAACACACACAAATAAATAAATTTTATTTTAAAAATTTATAAATAATGGTATAAAAATAAAAATGTACACCATTAAAAATATTAAACTACCTGTTTTTATTAATTAGACTTATTATTCTCAGTGATCAAAATATTTAATGTCAATCTCAATTATAATTAAAATCCATATTGCTGTCTTAATACTAGTTACAGTCACTTCAAATGCACTTATAATTTACATACATTCAATAAGATTGTCTATCACCATCATCCAAAATGTCTGTCATTCACACATCCCATTCAAAAGAGCTACCTGTTCAAATCCATCTCCACTGTACTGATGCTTGCAATCCACAGACCTCACTGTCACTGATCATTACAGTTGCAGCCGCCCATCGTCGCTTTCCTGGCTCCGTACACTTAGCACTTAATGCCATATAAAGTTATAGACTTTAAACTGCCAACTCAGGGGCCTACCACGACTTTTATAGTTCAGACAGCCATATCCAGAAGGTTCCTCGCTCTCAAAGTTGTGCTGAGGGAGGCAAGGGCAGAGACCATAACATTCTTGCAATGATAACCCCAGACATTCAATCCTCAAGGATGGGAAGTAGCATAAGTCCTGATAGGCTTATTGGGACACAAATAAATCTTTTGCAGGCAGCTTGTTTGTACCTTCGTGCATGCTCATCTCTGGTTACTAGTGATATAACAATGTGCCCGACGGGTGAACATGAAGGGTGCATAAACAAATGCACTGCCCACAACTCTGCACCTGCTTCTCCAGCTACTGGTGATACACTTCAAGCACTGCACTTTGCATGGCCAGAAAGGAGGGCAAGGGAAAAAACGTAGAGTGGCAGCATATAATGCTATCCTACTAATATTAAAAATGTGAAAGTCTGTGTGTGTGTATGTTTGTTACCACACAGCTCCATAACGGCTGAAAGGATTTTAAAGAAATTTGGTACTTAGGTACTTTAGGTCCTGTAATAGGACATAGGATACTTTTTATCCCGGAAAATTGTACGGTTCCTGTGGAATAACAACAAAACCTAATTCTGCAACGACTGGGAACGTGACCAAAATATTTTTTTCCTCTGGTGTCAGAGTTTATCAGGGCACCCAAGGACCTCTGAAATGGCTTAACGATTGCTATCAATCGATAACAGCAGGGACCGAATATTTAACGTGCCCTCCGAAGCCCGGAAGCGCTCAGATGTAATGCCACTAAACAGTCACCCATCCAAATGTGTGCCGCTGGGAACGTTGCTTAACTTTGGTGATCGCTTAAGATCCCTCAGCCAAGCAGAAAAAGTAGTACCTAGGTACACTTATTTCTAAAGTTACAACTTGATGAAACTTACGTTTTGATTTTCATACATTGATGCTGTAATCAGTTAAAAACCTAGGCCAACATAGTATAATTTTATAATACTGTTTTCACATAAATGAATTGTCTTTTCCCAATTAATTTATTAGTGTATCACTGTAAAACTCAATTGTACCCGGGCAAAGCCGGGCCGGTTCGCTAGTTATATATAAGCCTCAAAAATCCTCATAACTCTACCTCTCAAAAAAGTGAATGTAAGAAGGTATTAATGAATTAATTTAGCGCTTTCTATTAGGTAACAGTGTATCAGTTTTTATTTAATTTAGTATATTATATTTAGGAACTATTTATCTTATTTAAAATTATAAAGTGGCAGCTGTAAAGTAAAGTTTGTAATTCACAATTTAAAAAAAAGTTTGATCACGTCTTATAAAATTTTACTTGTGTAACCAATTTGGTTGAAGTTTAACAGTTGTTAACATTAAAATAAAAAAACTTTAAATATCCAATTGTTCTTTTAATGATACTTGCGATGAGGGTTAGTGATTTAATGAAAAATTATTTTTGACATATACCCCTGCAGAGCTTTGTTATATTTCACAGAAAACCAAGAGCGTGAAATAAAATCACATGAAAATAAAATCATCCAAGACTAGCTGTTGTCGACAGATATGTAAATAAAAAATAGACTGAATGTGTATATGTGCCTCACTATACTTTGTATGTTTGAAGACTAGAACATTCACCAGTTCCCAAAATGTCACTAAAGTTTTTCCATAATTCATATTCANAACAATATATCATATTCATTGGTTGTCATCTTTGCTGTGTCATCCAGTTTTTGTGCATATACACTGCCTGACAAAGAAGGTGCCACACCATGAAGGTGTGAATACACTACCATGAAATTGCAGAGTGGATGTACATATGCCTGTTGGGGCCACGGTCGCTGAGCGGTTAGCCTGCTCTTCTCCCACCAAGGCAAACTGGGTTCAATCCCTGGCCGGGTCACTCCCAGATTTTCTCATCTGGGAATTGCGCCTGACAATGCCGTTGGTTAGCAGGTTTTCTCAGGGACCTCCCGTTTTCCCCGCCCTTTCATTCTGGCACTGTTCCATACTCACCTCAATCACCATCATCGGATCTCAAGAGTTCGCTGTTAAGAGCCGCCCAAATCTCTTCACTCACTCACTACATATGTCTGTTATGCATTTGATTACCATTTCTGGCCAATCATATGAACCGTGCAAGTGTTGTGGACAGTTATAGCCATCATTTGAGATGTCATCACGCAATGCAAATAAGTGTTTTGGCTGTTAATGTGTCTGTAAAACAAACAGGGCATTTAATGCCTTTAAGATGCCTTCATTCACAATTCTGTCAAATGGATACGTTCATGGGAAGTTTTATCGAAGGTCTCCCTCCATACTGCTGGTTGGCCACTGCGCCTTATTGAAGAAAATATGCACCAGCTACCGCAACAACTGTCACTTGCTTTTGGCAACAGTGTTTCCAGGAAGGAAACATGCATTGTCGTAAGACTGAAGTTCAGAGATGGACATCAGAGCACACAATTACATGCCATAGTGCACCCACAATCCATAAATGGTGACATTTTGTGATATGTGCAGAGTGGTTTGGATGCACGAGATCAACATGGCCAGGGCCACACCAGTTGTGACTGAGGCAGATTGTTGTCTAGTTGTCCACTGGGAAAGCTATTCTTAACAGTGGGTCATTTTCGTCATCGTTTAGAATGGTGGTGCACCAGAGCTGCTTCTGATGCAGAATGTAATAATGCAATCTTCAGCTACAAATCCTGTTTCTGTCTCACCATTGATGATCACCGTGAGAGAGTCTGCAGCAAAGTGACCATCAGGTGGATTCCTGTCATTGTGGATCACCACACAGCTCATGCATGTGTCGTCAAAGTTTGGGGTGCTATTAGAACCAACAGCTACTCCCATATAGTATATATTGCATGCACATTAATGTTAGCCTATGCCACTATGCTATGAGGTGCTGCAGCCCACGGCAGTACCATATCTGAAGAGCATCCCAAGCACACATTTTCAACAGGATAATGCCCGGCCATGTAGAGCTCAGTAAAGGCTCAATGCTTTTCAAGATGTGCAAATGCTTCCTTGACTGGCCTGACGTCCTGTCTCTTGCCAACTGAGAACCTGTGGGACATGATTGAACATATGTTAAATACCCTCCCACCCCCACAAATTGAAGATGAACTATGGACTTGGATTAACAACATATAGTTAAAAATACTCAAGTACATTATTCATACACTCAACGAATTGATGCCACGTCGGGTTCAGCAATGTATCACCCAACATGGAGGTCTCACCGAATGCCCTGTATTTAAGAAAACTAGATAGAACCTTTTCTGTATGTGAAAATTAAATAATTTGTTCTGCACCCTTTTTGTTATCTATTTGTGCATTTTGGTCTGTTTTTGAGCATTCCTCCTTAGTGTGGTATTTTTTTTATTAGGCAGTAAATATCAGATTTTTTTCCTTTGTGTTTATTTGTGTTTTCTCCATTATTTTGTCCAGAGTTGTGTCATTAATTTTTATTTTGGGTCCTCCTCTGTTTGATTAGTCATCATGTTGTTTGTCTTGTTTAGTTTATAATCTCTAACCTTAGTTCCCTCTGCAGAAATTTCTGTGTGATACTGACATGTGGGGTAATAGTTGATCTAGTCTTGCTTTCAGTGCTGGTGTGCTTATGTGTCATAGTGCGTATTTCCTGTGACATTTAACAAAGTTATGCAATGGTAAATTTTTTAATTCCAATTAACTATTCAGGTGCCAGCATATCCTAAAAATTGAAGACAGTTCTGGTTATCATTCATGACATCCAGCACATTAATTTTAGTCCGAATTAATTAAATGGTTTTAAAAATATAGCATACTAGCGAACCGGCTTGGCTTTGTCCAGGTACAATTAAGTTTTACAGTGATACACTAATAAATAAATTGGGAAAAGACAATTAATTTATATGAAAACAGAATTATAAAATTATACTACGTTGGCCGAGGTTTATATCTGATTACGGCAACACAAAAGGAAGGAAATATTTTTTACCTGATAGCCAAGCAGTAGGGTATTGTTTTTGGAGTTTATCTGTGCAACTATCGCGTAGTTACCACATTTCCGCTTTCGATATATGAAAATCAAAGCGTAAGTTTCATCAAGTTGTAGCTTTAGAAATAAGTGTACCTAGGTACTACTTTTTGCACACATTTGGATAGGTGACAGTTTAGTGGCATAACATCTGAGCGCTTCCAGGCTTCAGAGGGCCCGTTAAATATTTGGTCCCTGTTGTTATCGATTGATAGCAGTCGTTAAGCCATTTCAGAGGTCCTTGGACGTCCTGATAAACTCTGACACCAGAGGAAAAAATATTTTGGTCACGTTCCCAGCCGTTGCAGAATTATGTTTTGTTGTTATTCTACAGGACCCATATGAAAAGTATCCTATGTCCTATTCCAGGATCTAAAGTACCTACATACCAAGTTTCATCAAAATCTGTTTAGTAGTTATGCAGCTGAGTTCTGTCACATCTCAAGCCGTTGCAGAACTAGGTTCTGTTGTTATTCCACAGGTTGGGTACACTTTACTGGGATAAAAAGTACCCTATGTGCTATTCCAGGGCCTAAAGTACCTAAGTACCAAATTTCTTTAAAATCCGTTCAGCCGTTATGGAGCTGGGTGGTAACAAACTTACACACACACAGACTTTCACATTTATAATATTAGTACGATTACCTTAAAATAATTAGTAAGGCAACCATTTTGAAACTAATTGCTTGATCAACAATCATTTAATAATTTTATACTGCCTTTCTTAGCAACGGTTGCATACAAAACTAGTAAGAATCTGCTGAATAGTTTATGAATAGCTTAATTTTTTAGGCAACTGTACCAGTAGTTCCCAAAAGCAAATAAAATAATGAAAAAGGATATAAATGATTCAATTTACTGCTTTCATTTGGGACTGCAAGCAACCCATATCTGGTATAAATTAAATATATGGTTCTTGAAAGATGATACTTTGCTGAAAAAAATATGTACAACTGCAATTTTGAAACCAAGCTCTAATGTGATGACAAATTGTTTATAGTGTTTTCTTAAGCATCAGGAAGGAAGATAACAAACTATGTATTTTTTGTGAAGGGGGGGTGGAGGTGCATGTGTGCATGTACACATGCATAAACAAGCACAGACCAAGACATGAGAATGAAATATCAGAAAAGAATAAAGATTTCATTATTTAAATGTGAAAACTTTCCATATAATATTTTTGCTTATAGATATACACCAACATGCCAAATGTCATGGGATATAGGTCCAGTATAGTGTAGGACCTTTTCTGGCATGTCAAGTGCAGAAACTCGCTAAGGCATCAATTCCACACGAGGACAAAATACCTGTGAAGAGCTCTTGACCCATACCATCTGGAAAGCTACCAATAGCTCCCTGCTATTTGTCAGTATGGGATCTTGGGTGTGAATGGACCTCCCTACCACGTCCCATAAATGAAAAAGAGGGTTAACATCAGGCAAACAAGGTGGCTACAGCAGTTGCTGAAACTCTCCATAATGCTCCTCAAAACAATTTTGGACAACTTGGACTGATGACATGATGATTAACCTGCAGGAATATCTCATCTTTGTCAGGGTATAAGAAGTCCATGAAGGGCTGCAATGCAATGCCATGACCAGCACACACTCACTAATGCAATGTCAGAGCACAACTAATACAGGTCTGGGAACTTCTAAGACATAACGATACGGTGGCGCCACTGACTATTACCTTTACATACTGCTATCCCATGACTTTTAGCATGTCAACGTATATACATTAATTTACAACATGAATTTAACTTAACAAAATCAATAAATTATTGCCTTACTTTGTCCTTGTTATATTTGCGCATCATCTCAAGAGTAATACGAGTGATGGCAGGTGTGAAGTAAGTTTGCTCTGCATCTACCATTATACGCACATCTAATGCAGCTGCCAACTGTAAAAAAAAATTTAAAATATTTATTTTATAAACTGCTTAATATTCCAACCAGTAGCTGATAAAAACACTGGTAAAGAAGCATATGTGGATTGACATTACATCTAGACAAAAATTACAAATAATATTCACTAACATTATTCATTATTATATAAGCTCAACTTGATGTTATTAGTATATATGAATGTTTAATCGGTGACTGTGACACTTCACTCCAGGAAGCATGAAATGGCACAGTTGACAAGCCACCCAGCAGTACCTATATTCCAGGAATCTCAGGATGCATTAAAAAATTTATGTGGCTTCTTTAATATTATTGAGACAAATTTCTTCAATGTAGAAGATCTGGATGCAAACAAACTGTAAACCTAGTTATTATAATTATCACATAATCAGTGCACTACGCTATTATATTGAAAAATTGTAATAAACACTTTCTTGGATCTATTGCTTTTCATGTAACATCATACTAGTATTGTTTGAAACATAGTTACAAATAAAATGAGACACACAAGAACTGTAAAAAAACTATGCAACCACTCAGTCTATTCTAATTTACAATGAATATAATTTTTGACATGTATTAATAATTAGTTATAGAATTTTTGCACTGAAAGGAAAATAAAATATCTGTACTATACAAGTAAGATTGGCTACTTTCCCTTTAATTATATAAATAAAAAGTGTATCAAAAAGATTCATCCGATTTCACAAGGCTATAACTTTTACATGCATGCTCATAAAACCTTCGAGTAAATTTTAAAATACGTAAAAGAAAACAAAGTTTTAATTTACTTTTATATAATATGCTCTCCACCAGACACACAGTATATGTCTAAACGATAGTCAAACTCATCCCATACTCAATCTAGCTTGTCAAGTGTTACTGCAGCCACTTCTTTGCTATGCGACATCACAATTCGCCCACAATTGTTGGAAGTGAGGCACATAGATGGAGTACTTCACAAACCCCAACAAGAGAAAATCACATAAGCTGAGATCAGGAGACCTTAGAGGGCAGTGGTACAATGCGTAATCCGTAAGCCCCTTACGGCCGTTCCATTGTTCAAGAAGCCCATTGTTAAGAAATGCTCTGACATACAGGTTCCAGTGCGGTGGTGCTCCGTCCTGTTGAAAGATGAAATTATCGGAATGTTCTTGTAATTGTGGAAACAGCCAGATCTCCAATATATCCAGATGTGAAATTCCCGTAACTGTGTTTTCTNCATCCTGTTGAAAGATGAAATTATTGGAATGTTCTTGTAATTGTGGAAACAGCCAGATCTCCAATATATCCAGATGTAAAATTCCCGTAACTGTGTTTTCTGCAAAAAAGAATGGAACGTACACCTGCTCTCGGCACCAGCTGTAGCCCCAAAAGGACGACACCTGCCGGCAACCAAGTGAACTGGCGACGTACAACATGCGCCAAGGGAAACTTTACATTTTGATGTGTATTTTACAATTTGCTGCGAGGTCCTATCTTTATTTATTCATGTAAATGTTAAAGTCATGTAAACCCGGATGATTCTTTAGTTACATGCTGTATTTTCCTAATGAATTTAATGTTTATATTATTCCATATTAATGAGATATGTTCTATTTTTGACAATGAGTTAGTAGCATATCATAAAAAAATTCTGGAACAGTAAAGGCATAAATAATATTTCTAAGGAACGAAGTTATTTTTTACTGAGAATGAAACTGAGAATCACTATACTAATTAAATACACTGAAGAGACAAAAAAAATGGTACACCTGCCTAATATCGTGTAGGGCCCCCGTGAGAATGCAGAAGTGCCGCAAAACGACGTGACATGGACTCAACTAATGTCTGAAGGTATGCATCAGGAGGCAATTCACACCATAATGCCTGCAGGGCAGTCCACAAATCCATAGGAGTGTGAGGCAGTGGAGATCTCTTCTGAACCGCACGTTGCAAGGCATCCCAGATATGCTCAATAATGTTCATGTCTGGTGATTTAGGTGGCCAATTGAAGTGTCTTAAGTCAGAAGAGTGTTCCTGGAGCCACTCTGTAGCAACTCTCGACGTGTGGGGTGTCGCATTGTCTTGCTGGAATCGTCCACGTCCGTCGGAATGCACAATGGACATGAATGGGTGCAGGTGATCAGACAGGATGCTTACGTATCTGTCACCTGTCAGAGTCGTATCTAGATGTATCAGGGGTCCCATTTCACGCCAACTGCATACGCCCCATACCATGACAGGGCCTCCACCAGCTTGAACAGTCCCCTGTTGACATGTAGGGTGCATGGATTCATGAGGATGTCTCCATACCCGTACATGTCCATCCGCCCAATACAATTGAAAATGAGACTCGTCAGACAAGGCAATGTGTTTCCAGTTATCAACAGTTCAATGGCAGTGTTGGCGGGCCCAGGCGAGGCGTAAAACTTTGTGTCGTGCAGTCAACAACGGTACACAAGTGGGCCTTCAGCCTTGAAAGCCCATATCAATGATGGTCCGTTGAATATTACACACGCTAGCACTTGTTGATGCCCCAGCATTGAAATCTGCGCCAATTTGAGAAAGGGTTGCACGTCTGTCACGTTTAACGATTCTCGTCAGTCGTCGTTTGTCCCGTTTGTTCACAATCTTTTTCCGTCCGCAGCGATGTCGAAGATTTTATGTTTTATCGGATTCCCGATATTCACGGTACACTCGT
>NQII01000069.1:1594650-1610393 GCA_002778355.1 Clitarchus hookeri | reverse complement strand
TGCATTGGTGCATTGAATATTAGTGAATAAGTGTTACCAACAAAGTATTTGGTCACTGCAAATAAATCCTTTGTTCAAAACATGTCGCACTTAACTAAACATATTATTTCGTTGACAAATTATAACAATATATTTGCTTAAAAGAAATATTTTTTTAACATACTGAAGCAACAAAATGACTGTTTGGAAGAAACGCATAGGCCGCTACTCCTGTTATGCGCGTTCCAGCTCTGTGGGGTGTGATCCACCTCTACCCTCCCCTCTTCCAGGCAGACCCGCTCGTTGTCTCATCGTCCCTCCTACCGGGACAGTCGGGGAATGATTGACAGCGGAGAGACCTGGCTGGCGTCAAAGCCCCACCTATTCAACACTGTTGGACAAATCGATGAGTGTACAGGTTGCGCAAGAATATTCTGGGAACTGGTAGCCTCGGCGCGATGTGGCATTTAGAGAAATTTCTGGTCGATGGCCTACGGCCATAAATGACAAGCCACAGCTGGGCTGTCGGCCGTCTTTCTGTGGACGCCAAATTGGCTGAGTGCGATATATAGGCAAAGACGAGTGCGGCAAGGGGCATCGGAGAAGAGGACGGACGATGACGGGAGATTATGAGGCGACGGCGGGCGAGGTGTTGTGGTGTGAATGAACGCGAGGGCGTAAAACCAACAATTGAAGACTACTTTGCGTGAGGGTGCTCGGAGAACTCTAGAACAGTATTTCCCAAAGTGTGGGTCGCGACCCACTGGTGGCTCGCAGGCTAAAATGTTGGGGGAGGGGGGCACCAAAAAATATAATTTCATACATAAACAAATGTATGAGTTTTAAAAACCGANCACTACATATAAAACTCATCAGAGCATATTGTGTCCACTATTATGAATGTCATTGGCACACGAATAAATCAAGTTTAACCATAACTCGGAAATATTCAACCTATTGATATCAAATTTGGCAGGTAAGTAGTTCTAAAAAAGCCTATGCATAAATATACTTGTTATTTTAAGTGGCTAAGATCTNTAAATCAAGTTTTACCATAACTCGGAAATATTCAACCTATTGATATCAAATTTGGCAGGTAAGTAGTTCTAAAAAAGCCTATGCATAAATATACTTGTTATTTTAAGTGGCTAAGATCTTTTTCCAAAATTTTAACTTAAGTTAATATTGTCTGTATTATAATTTAAACAATCTCATTAATCTACACAGAGGCTCTCTTGTCTATATTTTTGCNTTTATATTTTTGTAAAAATAAACTTCCTGAGAAGATAATTTATTGCGATATCTTGGGAAATAATCTCTTAATAACTACCTAATTTCACAAACCAGTAGTTCTATGGTAGGCTAGGTAAACATATATGTTTTATTTGGTTCTAACCTATATTTAAAAAATTACGACCATAAGAAGATTTAAAAGTAATTTAAAATTTTGCCAATGGATAACAGACTTGTTTTCCATAAATGAAGATAGCACTACATGAGAAAATTTAACAAATCTCTGTGAAACCTTTTATGAATTATCGATATATTCAAATTAACGGGATTACAAATAATCGGGAGCAAAAAAAACATAATAACGAGACTAATGCAAATGTGCGTTAATATGTAATGATAAACGCATGTCTACATATTATATATACATATGTATATACAAATCAATAATTACGTCAATAAAAAACGCATTAAAAATTTACGTTAAAAAAAATCTGTAATTTTCTTTTGGTGCAAGCCTAGAATACGGGTATTGTCGATGGCTTTGTCAAGCATGTTCAAAGCAGAAAATACTTCATCGCCAACGTCTGGTTTCGCTAATAAAAGGCGCACGTTGTTGATGTATTGTTTAGCCACTTTAGGTGTAATTGTCGGCACATCATCTAGTCATCACCTTCACCATCAATGTCCTGAGATGGAGCCAAAATTCCGTCATCAGTTAGAATCCCCGCTACCGCTAGGCCATCGTTAAAATGGACGAAAACTTGAAACTTTATAGAATTTCCTTCATTTTGAGGAAGACGATTTCAATTCACAGGGCATTCTAAGTCTTGTTCAGTAACTGCTGATGAAAGTTCCACCTTCGTGAATCCACAAGCACGAAAACAGTTTTTTATTGTGCTTTTGCTTACACTTTGCCACGCCTTGTGAGCAATGTTCATGGCTGAAAATAAGGTGATTTTATAATCCTTCCCATCCTCGACGCTTTCAAGGAGTTGCATCACTACCCCCTTGCGGTAAAAGGTTTTGAACGTTTTAATTATGCCCTGGTCTAGAGACTGCAGCTTAGAAGCGGTGTTGGCAGGCAAAAACACAACATTAACATGACTGAGCAGTGGGGTATTGTTGTGGACCGTACAATTATCCATGAAAAGTATAATTTTCAGCTTCCTTTTCTCCATATCAGCATTTCCTGATCGTATCCATTCCTTGAATAATTCGCCCGTCATCTACGCTTTTTTGTTTGCACAATAGGTCATCGGAAAATTTTTCTGTTTTTAAAACATCTTCGTTGGCTGATTTGCCTATCATGAGCTGTCTTAATTTCTCGGATCCATCCATGTTGGCGGCCAACAATATGGTTACACGTTCTTTAATATTTTTTCCGCCATTACACTTTTCTTCCTTAAAACACATTGATCGGTCGGGGGACACTTATGAAATGACCCCGTCCCATCGGCATTAAAAATGTTGTTGGGCTCATAAGAATCGATTATTTCTCCCAATTCGTCTTTCCACTCAGAACAAACGTCGGCCGATACACTCGCACTTTCCCCACTAAGCTTCTTAAATTTTATGCTGTGCCTTTTTTTAAACCTATCAAACCAACCATCACTTGCACGAAAGTCTTTAATTCCCATTTTTTTCGCGAAAACTTTTACTTTTTCTCTTAAAATGTTTCCTCCAACTGGTACATTCGAATTCCGTGCTTGTGCAAACCACTTTTTAAAATTCTCTTCTAGTTGTGGATACTCACCAGTCTTAAAGCGCTTTACTTTGATGTCCTATGTCTGGGAGGCGATTTTGTCCTTGTTCTTCAGAATTGATGTTATTGTGGAAGGAGGAACGTTATAACGTTTGGACACGTCAATTTGTTTATCACCACCGGCCACGGCATTAATGATTTCTTTTTTTTTCTCTAATGGAAAGACACTTATTAGTTCTTTTCGGAGGCATTACTAAGACGGAACTGACTAACTTTTCACTCGCTCTGCTCCTTCCTACCCTCTCATAACCCTAGACCGGACACCAAGGCGCCTCTTAGTTCTGAGAATCACAGACACATCGCCTCACAGCCTACTCGGCGTCATTACCTGCCCTTCAAACCCTCCTACGTCCCTCAGTACCCTTCCGGTCTTTTTTACCCTGCCCGAATTGCATAACTCTAGAGCTGGTGTACAGTCTAGGGTTAAAAACATTACGAGTTAAGGAGATTTTTAAGTTGGAAATAAGAATTATAAGACGTTTTAATTGAGCTCGAGCACCCAAATAAATACGTATTATCAAGGGGAATGGAATGCATTGTTTTTTTACGAATTAAAGGGATTTTTTTCAAGGGACCGGCCAATTTGTACGAATTAGCGGGATATACGAATAATCGGGATGCGAAATATCGGGATTTCACTGTATTATAAAATAATACAAAATATTTTGATAAACTGTATATAAAGACTGTTTTTAAGTTATTTAGTTATGTTAATTTATTTTAGGTAATTGTAAACATTATAATGATTGAAGTCATAAATTGTAAACAGCAAGTGATACCAATTTATTGTGAGATGTTAAGGCGAGAGAATTGTGTTTATAGTTCTTGTAAATAAAATTCGAAAATTATAATTGACTCTTTTATTTAATTGAGACCTCCATACCATAATGTACCTGGTTCAGCCCATTGAGTTTGAGAGAGAAAATGTAACAATATATTTGGAGTAACTGAGACTTGGTTATACCAAGAAATTATCGCTTAACTGAAACCAACGCCACGGAAACCAATATATTTCGTGTACTGAAACAATTCGTTTTCTCAGTGTATGAAGAAACTGATGTTAGGTGCTTGGTTGTAAACCGTCGTTAGACCCTCCCCCCTCCCCAGCCATCCGACGGGCGCTATCCCGGTCTCTCCTTCGCAAATATGTGAGACAAGTCATCCGAACTAAACACGAATAATTGATAAAGTCTATTTACGGTTTCTTCACACTATTAGAAACAAACCTTTTTAGAAAATTCACGTGTGTATACGGTGTTTGGCGGTTTCCTTAATATGCCATGTATAAAAATTTTTCTACCTATGTTAACCTAAAATAGGAACCTTATTTTTGGTTTTATTTTACGTTTACTTTTATTTTAACTGTAAATTATAGTTATTCATTTATAGTAAATATAAAAAAGAAGAAAATAGGTACGTTGGTAAATGCCTAGTAAATAATATTTATCATGTCAAATATATATGATTAAGAGCATATAAATCCGGGGCGTTTTTTCTTTGGAGTAATTTTCTAGACTTATTTAAGCATGTTTTCATGAGGTGGAGGAATAGAGTGTAAGGAGAAATATATCAAGACTTCAGAAAAGTTCAAAGTAATCACGAAAGGACTATAGCGTGTAGAGGTACCTGAAAACTACTACATCCAAAGGCTCTGCATTGTCATCCGGAGACACGTAGAAAAAAAAGTTATAAATTTCAAGTATACTGAACCAGAAATCATGCGTATGTTGATTATCTGGTCTAGTGGCAGCCGCACTAGAAATTTGATTGAAAATAAGCATTTTTCACTGTAATATTTCATATCACAACGAAAAAAAAATGCAATATGATAAAATTTAGAATTTAATTCCGCACTCTAAAATAGCCTTAATCGCCTTTCTGTAAAACCACAAGCTGTTTTGTTCAATGACGTTTCAATGTGGATTTAAGGGCTCTTTATAACTAACTGTTGATATTTAATACCAATATTCAAACATTATTACTTTATACAGAACTACTTTACATAATTCTCTAAACCACACAATGGTGTTTCAGTCTGTTTTTCTCACGCGAAAGAAAGAATATCTTATGAGTTTATCTGTATTACGGTCTAGTAAAGTGTGCAACGGCGAAACAAATATAAATCCAAGATAGAAAAATTAGTACGCTCTTAAATTGTATGCCTTGAAGAACCAGTAACAGTCCAAATGTTTTTATGTCCTATTCTCTCAACATACTTATCACCATTTAGATTAGTGCATTATTAAATTCAAGAATAAGCTGATACCATAGACAGCTCTCAAAATTTAGTCCGTAGCATTGAAATTGTATTCTCGATATTTCTAAATTTTTGCATGTATTATTTATACCCGTTATTATGTGTATTTAATTTAACAAATCAGAATGTGGCGTTTTTTGTTCTCTACGTATTTTATTATTGTATTTATATGATGTAATTTCCATATCGGAAATTATCTGTGACTTCTTTAAGAAAATTTTAATTGGTTTTCAATTCCAGCGTCCTACGTCTTTTCTTCGATATAACACTACATAACAGATAATATAGAGGCTAACTGGGATGGCGGCTCCTTTGCTGTGGACTCTGATTGACTGCACAAGGCTCTGAGAACGAGCCTTCCGTCTGATATCCTAATGCGTGATCGTGAAATGTCCCCTATTTGGCGTAGATGTCTGCCGGCAAGTGAATTACTAGGTACTGGCCAACGTTGTTCCGACATGCTGCTAGTCGGTGTGTGTGGTGTGTGGTGCTGGAGTCCGCGATATAAACTGCTCTTTCTCTCCTTTGTACTTAACGCTTTGAGTTCTGGGGGCCGCGGTGGTGTAGTGGTCAAACTCCTCGCCTCCCATCCAGGCGAACCGGGTTCGATTCCCGGCGGGGCCGCTCCCGGATTTTCAGATGTGGGGATAGTGCCGGAAGATGCCGCTGGTTGGCGAGTTTCCCCGGGGATCTCCAGTTTACCCCGCCCTTGCACTCCGGCGCTGCTCCATACTCACCTCAGTTAACCCTCAAGACTTCGATGTCAAGAACCGCCCAAATCCCTCTATTCTTTGACCTTTGTGTTGGGGATATATTAACAGGTATTCGAGACAAGCTGGAAGTGAGCCACCTACGTCCACTACAAGAGTAAATCTAGTTTGGTTCCCTCTCACCGCCGTCCTATTAGTCCACATGATACCAGACACTACACCGTCCTGCACAACTTTCATTACCGGCCGATTGCCATACAACACAGTGCCGAGTTCACAGACTTTCAAGCAAGTGTTCTTAAGCACTTAACATGACTTCGCATACTTTCGTGTTCATTTGTATAGTCATAAAAAGACGTAGTATTTTGTTCACGAAAATGTTTGCTCATGAGTCTACGTACCCATGTAAAGTTATGATAAAAGCTACGGAAACAACGACACTACAGTATATCCGTTTAAGTTTCGCCTTTAAGTTTCCAAATATCTGCTTCGCCTGAACTACACCCGTGCATAGCAATAAAAAAATATTATGTATTTTATTTTGCGGTAAAACACAAAGGTTACAACAGCTGCTCAAAAATGGGGTCCAGCACATTCGACGCACAATTTACAAGGGCGAATCATGTTTGCCCGGGAACGCTGAAAAATACATGTCTGGTATGGTTTGCAACGAATCGCGTGCCGCTGTGTCATGTGCGGCTAACAATACACAGTCCTCCACAGACGACAGTTTGAAGAGTGGCCAGTTGATTCCTCCATTTCTGCCAGGCCGTGCTTTCCCAACTAGTAGTAGGACCATACTGATTTGCCAGTAACAAGAAAGAAACATCCACACGAACGTGCAGATTGCGTCGTTACAGACCCGTGTTGTCTTCACTGTCCTTGTGACCTCGCCCACATATTCGGCGGGAATGGTTTCCGACCCCACGTTCCTAACATCACGCTCTTCCTTTTGTATCCCGCTGCCACCGCTGTTTCTTGCTGTAATTACTCTACAGGTTGTATACTTTTACACGCAACAAATAGTGGGGAAATGTTACGGAAATAATACTTACTCTAGTGGGAAACTTCATAGATATATATAAAACTAGCGACCCGACTTCGCCCGGGTACAATTTATTTTTTACAGTGATACACTAACAAATTATATGGGAAAAGACAATTACAACATTAAATAATAGTAAATTAGTTAACTAGTATAATATATAACATACATACACGTCACGCCTGCTTCCGGAGGTGTAGGTAGAGATTATGTACCTCCATTTACCATGATCCTGACATACCTACCTCCTTCGCTTTATCCACATTCATACATCTGTAATGGTTTAGATAATTTATTTGTATGCAAAATTAATCGTTTTGCCTCCGACCGCCAACACAAAAAGAATTTTGTTGGACGTGACACACGAAAGGGCTACCTATAGTTGTCCGTGTGAAAAAACATGCTCCACTCAAATCCACTCCTGCCACATTAAGTGTTTGACCCTGTGCCGTATTTATGGTCATACCAAAGAAAACTGTTATTGGAAATTGGACTCTTTTTAAATTAAAAGGCAAATCCGCGGAAATTATTGGTATTCTAGTTATTAAAATAGTTTCTCCAATACCGCAGCAAGTTACAATCCTTCAATGAGATAACTTTTTTAACTTTTTATTTGTAATCGAGTCCCGTTGCATAATTTCGGTGGATTTATATTTTGCAATAAAATTATGGGACTTTAAACTTTTAAATTGAGTTTGTGTGGTGGCATACCTGAATGATTAAATTTATTAATTTGTTTTGATAAATATTAAGTTCTTTAGGGTTAGAGAAGACTGAATTTAACGTTTGTTTTCAGTGCGTAATTTAAATTGTAAAAACTCTTTTTACTACTTATAAATTAAAGATATGTATATGTTACCACTGACTGTTTTTTAGATCTTTTTATTTTACACAATTCTTTAGTATATTATTTGGTTATATCTTTAAAGGATAAAGCAGCGTATTTCATGAGAGCGCTCTGGCAGCAAACTTTTTCCTGACTTGATTCACTAATACCATTAATTCTCAGCTCATTTAAGTGCAAGGGCAATTTTAATACACCCAAACCTTCCCTGATAAATGTAGATCATAAAAGTAAAAACCACATCCAAATCCGATAAGTGGTTCTCGAGATTAGCGCAGTCATACAGACAGACAGACGCGCACCAGGGACTTCCTTTTATTCTATGTAGTGATTTTTCACACGTTTATAACAGTTTGTGAGTTGTGCCACTGAAATGAACTATCGGGTATATTGCAGTAAAACCTGAAATATACGCTCACCAAGTATTCAAAAAAGATATTTTCCATTATATGTTAAAATGTTTTATTAATTATTTCTATGCTGTATAGGAACATTAAACGTTCCTGTTTATTCAATATTTGCTAAGCAGTTGTGAAATCTAGGCCATTCGTTTGTAGTTCCCTAACTAGTTTATCGGTATCTTGCACTTAGAAATTTTTCAGTACTTAATAAGTAGACGAAAATTGGATATTTGTACGGTATGTTGTGATTTGCGCTGAACTTCGTTGTAAAGAGAGATGTGAAACCGTGAATTACGTGTAGAAATTTGCAGAAATGTTTGTCTGCTTTAAATACTTGGCATAATCTGTACCCCAGCTCTTTATTACGAACATGTGAAACGTTAAAAAAAATTTATTCACAAAATAAAAGTGTAAAACGTTATTTTGGTATTGCCCATAAATGTTAACTAATTTGTAAAAATTTACTAAAATAAAATGATTAATATTACAACATTGTTTTCAGTCAATATAATCATATTTTTGATATTAACCCATACATAATGTTTTATTTATTTAGTGAAATTTTGCATATTTTCGGTTAATATTTGCTTCACAGTATTTAAATTTATACTCGAAAATCGTTTTTGAAAAGGGACGAAGATAATAACTTCAAGCTACTTTTGTGAAGTTTCTGCAAACAGTTTAACCAATGGTATTGTTGGACATCAAAACAGCAGTAATGTTTTCAATGTTGCCAAAAAAATATGAAACACAAAAGAATATATATCTAAGTTACTATAGTGACGTTTCTTAAATTCTGCAAAATAAAGTGCTACTTATTAGAGTATAAAAACGGTAGTTATGGTTTTAATTAACTAAAACCAAGAATCAATAATAATAAAAATAAATTTATATAATTTTAAAATTATCTTAGGGGTCCTAAAAAATTTGCGTCGTTATTACCTGAAAGGCTAGAGATCAATGCCGTATAAATACACTGCTGGCCATTAAAATTTCACCACCAAAAAGGACGTCAGCTACCACAGCCAGATATAAAAAACAGNTATAAATACACTGCTGGCCATTAAAATTTCACCACCAAAAAGGACGTCAGCTACCACAGCCAGATATAAAAAACAGAATACCCATCATACACAGGTGACATGATTGCTCTTGCAGCTCGGTATAATGTATAGAACATAGTGAAATCATCACCGAGTGTCCCCACCACAGAAAGGAATAACAGCTGCTAAACGACGTGGCATTGAGAGGAAGACACTTTGGAAGTACGTCTGACGTATCTCCGCCCACGCTGCATCGAAACTTCCACAAAGTTCATCCTTTTTGGCCACGGGTGTCATGTGACAGACCAGTCGTCGCCGGACCGTGGACCACACGTTTTCAGTTGGACAGAGATCTGGTTAACGCGCAAGCCAAAGAAACAGCGTGACATGNGCCGGACCGTGGACCACACGTTTTCAGTTGGACAGAGATCTGGTTAACGCGCAAGCCAAAGAAACAGCGTGACATGGTCATCAACATCCGCTCGCACATTGTCCTGTTTGTACAGGGTCTCAGGCTGGCCCTGAATGAAAGGGGACATCAACATGCTACAAACACCATCGCGATTTAATAGTTGCTGGTCAGCGTGCCAGAGATGCGGACATCGTAGCGCTGCAAGCAGGAGCGGGATTCGACAGAGAAGACGATGACATGCCATTTGCCCCGCCAGGCCCAAAGTTACACTCACCATCGCAGCCGCAGGTGCCTGAGGCGAGCAGTCAGTGACAGCCGCAGTAACGGCTGGAAATGATGCCCTGATGCTGCAGGCAATGATGCCCTGATGCTGCAGGCAATGATGCCCTGATGCTGCAGGCAATGATGCCCTGATGCTGCAGGCAATGATGCCCTGATGCTGCAGGCAATGATGCCCTGATGCTGCAGGCAATGATGCCCTGATGCTGCAGGCAATGATGCCCTGATGCTGCAGGCAATGACGCTCGGCACATGCGGACACAGTTCAATGTCACACGCTTTAAAGCGGCTGCGGTGGCTGAGCGGTTAGACTGCTTGCCTCCAACCAAGGCGAGCCGGTTTCAGTCCCTGGCCGGGTCGCTCTGGATTTTCGAAAGTGGGAGTCGTGCAGGACGATGCCACAGGTCGGCGTGTTTTCTCTGGCATCTCCCGTTTCCCCATCAATTTCATTCCGGTGGCGATCCATTCTCGACTCATTTCACCCTCATCGGCTCTCGAGACCTCATTGCCTCATTGTTAACAGCTGCCCAAATATCTCAATTCAACTCATTACACTCTTTAGCTCCTGAGTGAGGGTGTTCGATGCGGCTGGGAGATCCGTAATCGACACACGCACCAGATGTCTGTACTCGCGTTCGTTTGTGTGAAGGGGCAGTTGGTTGCCTGCACGTCGCTCAGCCCGTCCTTCCTCGACTTTCTGATTCCATATCCGATTCACTGGGGTTGAATTTCTTCCAATGCGAGAACCAATTTAGCGGTAAGATAATCCAAAACCTCGATAGACCTTGGTTTTCCCGCGGTCAAAGGCGGAAAACTTTTCGTGTGGTTGTCGTGTTCTTTGATGCTGCGCGCTCACTCCGTCTGTGCACAGGAACGGCGACGAAATGCAATGCCACTACTCACCGACCTACACTTATATTACGCTCCTCAGTGTCGCCATTGGTGCGCGTGCTTCACCACTCACATGAAAAACTAATCACCTTATTGTTACACACTGCCGAACGCATTACTCGTAATGTGGGTTCCTCTGTGTGCGTCATTCTTGAGCTGCAATTTTAATGGTCAGCAGTGTACTTGCGCATATTCAGTGATATTAATGGGTGCTGGTTCACAACATATCGGTACGCCGTTCGCCAATCAGCACCTGGTAACCTACTCTCGTAGTAGCCATTCAGACACAGGACCTGTTTCAGAGCCTCGCACAGCCAGTAAGCGAGGGTAGGTATACGGTAAAGGAACCACCACATAGTTTCACCTATGTCTATTACCTACTCTGTGGTATGAAATAGAAGGAAATATATAAGACATATGAATTAAAAAACCAACAAAGTACTAATTTTAATAATATGTAGATAATATTTAATTGTGAAATTATAACCTAAGTCATATACAAAAACTGATAACCTCCGTACAAAAATAAGTACCTATATAACAATTAGATTGATAAAATTACGTACAACGCCTATAACTAATATATACGGAAATGTAGACATAACGAGAAGAAAACTGTAATGTTACAGACTAAATAGTAAGAGTTGTCTATGAAATCAGGTTACTCTTGAATTTAATAAAATGCTATACGTCGAATGCTGCTTAGTTTGTTGAAATATTAGGACTTCAGAAGACTATTAGATTTTTAATCTTCCATTAGGCGTACAACTTAAACGGTGTGCAACAAATCACTTTCGGTATAACAGACAGCCGATTAAGGCTGTTCAAGATTAGATCATTGTTTACTATATTTTCAGCAAATTGCATATGTTTTTCCTTGTGTTATGAAGTTATAGAATGATAAAGTATGACTATGGCTGAAATTGCTTTTATATAACAAATTAAAGTAATTATATAAAGTTTGAATAAAAATTTTTTTCACACAAAAATATAAAAATTGAGAAACTTTAATACTTTAGTTAGAGCTCAAAATAGTTGTCCGAGTCATTAAAATGCCATAAAGAATATTTTATTGAAACTCTGTTATGATATTTGCCAGTATTTCATTGTTAACTTTTTATGGTAAATTATAATCGCATTGAACCAAGTGTTAGATAAACTGCAACATACCACTTCTGGAAATTCCAAAATAGTTTAGCTGAAAGAAAAAATTAATTGTTAAAATAACATAATTTTAGGTTTTGTGCGAATTAATATTAAATACTAAATCTAAGTGTATTTTCTTTTTTACATAATCGCGTACTTTTTCAAGTTATCATTTACATCAAGTAACGAAATCGTAAAATTATCCCGGAACCTAGAAAACAAAAATGCTTTTGATCAGCTTTAAACCGATACATCATCGTGGCCTGCCTCTTCTCGCTTGAATATATCGATGATGGTCACCTAACGTAAATGATTAAACCGGTGTACGACCACGCAACATAAATTTTAACAGCAGACAGGCAGACAGCTCTATCTTGTAGGCCTCTCATATGAACGTAGTCCTGCAGTTTCAACAATGAATCACGCTCAGAGTTTGCAGGGAAACTTAATACGAAGCACAAATGTGTGCCGCCCTATAATCGTTGGTTCTCCCTAATTAGCGAATGGAGGGACAAAATGTACGCGCACATGTCATTTCACTAGCGTGGAGCCCACTAAACTTACAGTAATTCATTAAAGGTTTGTGTGGAGAAATAGTTGGCACATTAATGAATCGGGCATTTTTAATTACGTAGAAACGTTTTTGCGGCTTCCAGCAGGATAAGTTTTGAAAAAGGAGAAACTCTGAAATGAGTGGTTGTAAAAATTCTGCTGACATCTGAGAGAAAATTATTCCCCAGGTTTGCGAAAATTAGTGAGTTTGAAAGAGTGTATTTTTAGTGATTGGAAATAGGAAAATTTGCGGGGATTGTGGCCATAGTCGTTCGTTTATTGGGTGATGCCATTATGAGGTGACAATTTGTTTTTCTTGGGTGAGTTGATCATGAGGTACTCTTTCCTTTATTGCTAGTTTATTAAAGACAGAGTCCTACACGGATACTGAAAACACACTGTTGTCTGATTGCACAAGTGGAAAAAGCCCAAGAGTTTTAATGCTCAAATAAATTCTCGTATATTTCAAGTCAATGGATACGTTGCTTATATATTCGCAAGATTTTAAATTAAATTAAATTTTTTTTTTTATTATTTTCTAATTTTTTTAAGAGAACGAATGGAACATTTATTATAGCGTAGTCCCACAATTAAGATAGTGGTCAATTATAACAATGACAGGTGTATTTGCGTCGAAACTCTCACACACACACACACACACACAAACACACACATATATATTTGGTTTTCAGTTAGAACTGTATAACCAAAATAACTGTTCTAACGGTAATAACAATTGCCGTACGTTTTTCGGATATTTATTTTATTTCACAACTTAGAGTAATGTCATATTCTAAAAAAAATATAGAAAAAATGTTAAACTCTTGCGGCACAGAGGGACGGGAGCGATAAGGGCGAAACTGACACGCGTGCTTATTATCCCATCGCTCCTATCCGCAGCACTCTGAACTAGTGTGCAGTGTTCTCGCCGTACTGCGTGTACCCGTGGGACCCCTTCAGCGGTGATCCTATCATCATAGTGGGTGGAAAGTCTGCAACAAAGCTCAGTACAGGTCCCGATAAAAGATTTGCATGTTTCCAGTCAGTATATTTTGAAATACAGCAGCGTGGAAAAGTCGTTTTACGTTTTGTTTGAGGGCTCGGGAATGGTATTTATAACGTGCGCGATGTCTTCAGAGCGTTATTCGTCCCTCGTTAGAAGTGCGTTTTCTTTTCATATATCGGTGTTATAGGGACATTTTAAGTTTTCTCATTGAACAAAAGCGGATTTCAAATAATCTTCAACGCAATTCAAGTGGCATGTAAGTGGCGCCCGTAAGGAGCCTGCCTACCTGTTAAAAAAAATCTAAACGCCTCAAGGTCACGCGCGGTCGTAAGGAATCATAGCGAGGGCGATGGAGCATACAAGCTTTGCGTGTGTTCTGTTTCCTCGGAATTGTAAGCGGCAACTGCAGGGTTTTAATACAAGTGTCTGTCCAGTAAAGATACAGCATTAAAACATTGCGTTACAGAAGAATAAAAATATCGTAAACACAGGGCTACAATATACAGCGATTTTTACTGACTGTGAGTTTTATAAAAGAACACATTTTTGGTTAAATAATCAAATTTATTAACTGGCAACCAAATGACGACTTTAATTTCTGTCCTGAAGAAAATTTGCATTGTTGTATTTCATAGTATTTTAAAAATAAGTAGATACACACAAGTTTACAATGACGCCCAAATGACAAAGGGAGGCCTCTAAAGTAACTGAAGCTGGGCCACCCTCCCGTCACAAGACTGGAACGCAAATCAAAACCCAGAAAGGGGCAAACAATCCAAGCGTTCTCAACTCCGCTCCTAGAGGATGCCCAAAAAAGAAAACCCGCGGGTGAATTCCCGCAACAAGTGTTGTCCTCTTGAAAGTAGTAAGAGAAAAGGGCCGAGCCCCGAAATCGTTTTCCCTTCACCCAAATTGAAATAGTACAATAGCACTCCAAGTCATCACTCTGTCTTCAAATGTTATAATCATTGACCGATAAACACTTCAGGTGCAAAGTTAAAGAAATATATAAATAAAAACAAAACACTGAATTCAGGGTAACAAATATATACAAATAATTATTTAAAATACTGAATGAATAATAATATAAATAAGGTACTTGTACCCAATATGGACAGTGCTCTCAATATGGACACCCCTAATATCTTTAGAAGTAACAATTTTGATCGAGAGATGGCGCTACATGTCCGTGAAGAAAAGCAGTTGAAAAGATAATTTAGCCTGTAAAGTGCAAAAAAGCGCGCTGTTCGCCATTTGGAAGGAAACGTGTTGTTTCGTGGTGTGCTGATCGTAATTACAGGTATGTGTAAATTCTTATTATATATGGTAAAATTACTTTAAATAATTGAAAAGTGGAGTGTTTTAGAAAGCTGATAAAACATATTTTCGATTGCTATTGCATATATTGCTTAAAAATGTTTTCTTTGTTTATTTATTACAAGATTTAGTAAAACTACGCCCGATTCCCAATATGGACACCTTATGTCCACATTGAAAGTACAGCAAGTGAATCTTCAGATTCACAAATTTGTAAAATATCTGTTTGATGTTATTTTATTTAGCTAATTCATAATAAAATAATGTTTATATTTATTTTTAATCTTAATTATAGTATCCGCACATTACATTGCGAATTAAGAGTGGAAGTACACCTTTTTACAGGTTTGTCAGTGATTACTTGAACGACTTTTATTTTCTGAACTGTTACTTAAAATTTTTGTTTTCAATTGCAAAAATGTTTCAAATCAGATGCTGAGATAGTAATGTAAAAGATTTGCATCGAGAAATTTTAATTTTTAAGGTGAGGTGGGTCTTAAGGGGGAGGGGGGGGAAACATTTAAATAAAACATTTCAAAAGAGAAAATATAGGTTATAATAGAAATAAAATAATAGATATAATATAATAGAAATACAATAGNGATTCACAAATTTGTAAAATATCTGTTTGATGTTATTTTATTTAGCTAATTCATAATAAAATAATGTTTATATTTAATTTTTAATCTTAATTATAGTATCCGCACATTACATTGCGAATTAAGAGTGGAAGTACACCTTTTTACAGGTTTGTCAGTGATTACTTGAACGACTTTTATTTTCTGAACTGTTACTTAAAATTTTTGTTTTCAATTGCAAAAATGTTTCAAATCAGATGCTGAGATAGTAATGTAAAATATTTGCAT
>NQII01000069.1:1320320-1593740 GCA_002778355.1 Clitarchus hookeri | reverse complement strand
GGCATCAAAGTGGTACAATCCTTGTTCAACAAGCTGCCATCTGAACAATTCTCCAAAAAACCTCCTCCAAGAAAACAATCCTCCAAAAAACCCTTGCAGAAAAATCAAAAGAAGCCTCCCCTCAGTAGGGTATCTGTTGGTGAAATCGCAGGTACCAGTGGTATGACTTCCTCAACAAAGGAGAGCTGGTACTGCTTCTTATGCAGTATTGATGCTGTTGCAGACATGCGGCTATTCATCACATGCGGCAGATATGTCCATGAGGACTGTGTGGGACTTACCGCCAATGATGAAGAAGTTTTTATTTGTCCATCCTGTGAGGACTGAGTAATAACACATGTAAATTCTGCAGACAGATGCAATAAAGCTAAGCAAAACCAACAATATTATTTCATAATATTTTGTAGTAACTGAGGTGCCTTTTTGCATGGGTCTTCGAAGAGCCACAACCGAAAATGACCCCCCCTCCCTTTTCTAAAGTGCATGTTCTGAAGATATTTACTGTGCCCCCCTCCCCCGCAATACTTTAAGATATATTTTTCTATCCCCTCTCCTCTAAAATCCCTTGGAAGAGTGGCTCTTCCATACACCCTGTGTAGTAGGTCAATAAGGAACCACCTGTCCCTAATATGGACATGCATTTCCATAATAGGGACAGGTGGTTCCTTATATGAACACTTGTAAACATTTTTTGTTTTTATCATTTAAATTAAACCAGAATAATTACAAGGTCGCTAATTTTAATAATGATAGTCAACAGTCCAGGGATAGTTGTCATGTATTTTTGGAGTCCTATGACGTGTACACGGGGGTGAATAAAATACATTTTCCTTAGGGTGTCCATATTGNTTTTGGAGTCCTATGACGTGTACACGGGGGTGAATAAAATACATTTTCCTTAGGGTGTCCATATTGGGTACATATTATCATATATTATGTGTTATTTTTTGTAAGTACCACCAAAATAAAACTGGTTTGCATAAATAATACAAAATGCAAACCAATATCAATGTGAATATTTAATTAAATTAAGTTTTTAGGATATTCATTGATTGAAATAAACATAAGTCATATGAGAGGAGGGGTGTACCACTTAGTATTTTACGTATTATACTACTCCATACAAAAATTTTCATTTGTTTTTTTACTTCCTTATTCACATATCAATTATAAAATAATGGGATTCGAAAAAATACAATACAGAAACTTCCGAAATATTTTTTAGCCAAACCGCATGTGATCAAATAAATAACAGGGTATGGATTTCGTGAATTTGAAGAGCAGCTATCAGATCAACAGCCACGGCGAAACATAACTGCCGTGCAGATGGTAAGCAAATCAACAGCCACGGTGAAACACAGTTGCCATGAGGCTGGGCTGGATATGAGCAAGGCATTTCGAGCAGCAAGATGCCGGAATATGAAGGTATCAAGCCATGTAGGAAAGGTGGACCGCACTATAAAGTTAAAAAAAAAATTCCACTCCAAATAACAAACATGAGAAAATTAAACGCGTGATTCACTTGTGAAATATAAACAAAAACCAAATAAAATACACGCACCGCAGGCGGTGATGCAAAGCTTTACGACATAATTGGTCGAAAAAAGGATTAAGTAAAAATTACGTGTCTTCACATAATAATACTTAGAAGAGAAAATAAAGAATGTCACATCAGCACCAAAGAAGTTTGCGCGATTGGACAATTTCGCCCGCAAGGCAGATTCCATACAATCGAATGGCCATGCGGTGGTTCCGAATTGCATTGGAGATTAATGATAACAGCATATTTAAATTTCCTTTTCCACATTACAGAAATTACATTATGTTATGTAGAACATATATTTTTTTACAAGTACTGTTTCATAACAAGACAAAATTTATCACAGACGCAAAAGTTCCATCTATCGCGGCACATAATACGTGAATAAGTTATAGTAGAGAGTCACCAGAAAAAGGATGTTTACAAAACTCTAACATTAAATTCTTAATTATTAGTAACCCGGCATTGTATGTTTTCAGACAGCAATGATTAACAGTTTAGTAAAATTATTGACAATTAACAGAAGAATGGGACGAATAAGGAACAGGGACAAACGACAAGGGTCACCATAAATATCGCTGAAAAACAAATGAAAGTTTGAGCAGGGAAGTGTTTGAAGACTGAAGGGGAGTGGGTGGCTGTGCGAGGATTGACACGCGGAAGCAGCTCACAGCTTCCGCGCACGGGACGTGGACCACGTGCCCGCGCCCCCGCGGCGGATGCAGGGCGGGCAGGGCAACCTTGCGGAAGTGACCTCCTCAAGGAAGGGGCGCAGTGGCAACACGTGTGCAGCACGTGGTCCGGGACAGACAGATACCTCGTCACCCACAGCCGGCGAGTTGCCGCCAGAGCATGTCCACCAGAGGGGTGAAGTCCCTCCCTACTTAGAGCAGGAGGCAGCCCACAGCTGCATCCGGAGTCCGGGAACATTCCTTGGGGGACATCCCAAACGCCTTATGCTATTCTCCTGTTACGACTCCCTCCGTCCGCCTTCGGCTTTTTTTTCTAGCGGCAATTCATTTTTTTTTCTCTTCGCGTGATTAATTAATTATTTAGTTTTATTCCATTACACTGGCAAAGTTGGTTCCAAAATAATTTCACTTGCATTTTGGGTGGCATGGGACATAAATTAAAGCTGTAATTTTATGAAAGCCGCTGGAGGATAACGAAGAAACCGCAATCCTACGGAGTTTTTCTTACTAATCGTGCGAGCAAAAATTTTACCAGATTTCTGTATTTGTGAAGCTATAAATTTGTATATGCTTCCTCAGCACAAGTTGTCGTGCGAAATAAATACCCCAGTATTGCAAAATAATTTCTCATGAAGTTTGCAAATACCGTTACCCATGATTGCTTCCCCCCCCCCCCTTCAGATTTTCTACATTTGATTCTAAAAATCAGTAGAATTCAATGGACGTATTTGAAGCTATTATATGCCCCACGTTCTCTTAATTAAATTTAATGCTGTATTTAAAGTACGTTACTATACCTACACAATACAACACAGTAACAATGTTGCCTTTGTGTACATTCCAAAAATTATTACGTCACATATTGTAAATAGCACATATTAAATTTTTTACTCATTTATTATTCATCAATTACATTATTTGGTGAATATTCTGTATAAACTATAGCTTTTGTTTAATTTTCTTCAGAACTTGAAATTTATGATACTTTCTTTATATCGTAGGATTATTCCAGGTAGTTTAGGTTCAAGTTACGTAAACGTTCATGTGTGTTTGCCGTTGCAGTTTAATTTAAGAATAAGAAAATGTTAATTAATAATATGTACCTAAATAATATCCCTGCGTATCTCATTGGGTTCGGCCCATAGGAATGTATTGCCACCTTTAATAATTAAGTAAATTACACACTCGTGCATATCGAATTAATATATAAGCATGTTGAAATACCTGGAAAAGACTGGGTAATGAGGAAATTACAATTATATATGGTGATTTCATATTTTTAATTACTTACGAGTACGATGTCAAATATTACGGCCATGAAAAAAACTCCTTAGAAAAAAAATCTGTGGAAATGTTTATATGTCAGTTGGGGAGAGGAGACAGAAGCTTTCAAATTAATATCCTTTAACAATAAACCGGCGGAGTCGCTCCCAGTTTTCGCAAGTGGCAATCGTGGGCAGACGACACCAATGGTAGGCGGGTTTTCTCGGGTTACTCCCATTTACCCCCAACCCCCTTGCTCCAGGAATGACGCGCACCTATAAGTCCCCGCTTGAAAGTCCCTCATGTGGAGGGCGTCGCCTCGTCCTCTGTGTACTCTCCACACGAAATGTATTTATTCGAAAGATAAAGTTGCCTCCGATTCCTATTTGGTACATTAGAGAAACTGAACGGGAAACCTTACATCATCGCGTAATTAATAATTTTATATACATAACGTGTCTATACTCTTTAATCAAATGTTGGATACTTTAATTTTTTCATACATATGAGTTCGCTTTACTATGATTGATATGTCAATTAGAGCAGTTTACAGAAATCTGTGACTGGCAGATGCAGGATAATTAAAAAAAAAAAATATATATATATATTTGTGTGTGTGGCTGTGTCGGGGACACAGCAGTTTGTTTTGCGTGAATACGTCTACGTTTTTACGTTCCCGGCACCGCTTCACTCGATCATATGGGGTTTCATGTGTATCACTGGATTGCTCTTGAGATGCTCTTTCCAACCGTATACAACTTTTGTATTTCGACTTGGCTTTTTGACGAACATAGGCTGACNATATTTGTGTGTGTGGCTGTGTCGGGGACACAGCAGTTTGTTTTGCGTGAATACGTCTACGTTTTTACGTTCCCGGCGCCGCTTCACTCGATCATATGGGGTTTCATGTGTATCACTGGATTGCTCTTGAGATGCTCTTTCCAACCGTATACAACTTTTGTATTTCGACTTGGCTTTTTGACGAACATAGGCTGACATTGTGTTAAGTTTTCATTTTTTTTTACTTTAAACTCGTACAATTTCACCATAACCACGCCACACAAATGTTTTAGACACTCAATCGATTGATCTCGACGAGAGCTGTTGATTAAAACTTAAACGAGCGCCGTAGCTACATCGCGTCAGAAGTTATTCTACGCGGAAATTATGAGACGCGGCGAAACGAACTCAAAATGGCGGTGACCCCACACCCACCGCGCGCGTCGCTTCGCAGTCCTCACTCAAGGTAACAAATCTTTTGATCCTTTGGCAATCGAGTGGTGTAATTGAATTTTAGATGTATACGATAGATTCGGAACTGCAATGCCAAACTGTATCCCCCGATTTTGTAACCATTATATTTTCTGGATTGCCCACTATGGTTGCAAATTTAAAGACGTATTCACCTCAAAAAATACTTGTGTCTTGTTCGAAGATAATTTTTAAAATGCTATTTATTCAGGTTAAGTTTACAATTAGTGTATGAATTTACAATCGTTTGTCGATAGTTGAGTAACTAAATCTCAGTATTGCGGAGACTGACTTCAAATGGTTCAATCAAAATACGGAATTCCTTTTTAAACAGACAGCAGACAAAAGAGAAAGATATGTGGCTGATACATGTATAGTTAACTGTTGTTTTTTTGTTATTTTACAAGAAAACTCCTTGACAACCCCGTTGCCAAATGCGTACCTTCCACTAATAAAGGTGGCCGTGTAGTATAGTCGTAAGACTACTCGCCTCCCACCCAGGCGAACCGGGCTCGATTCACGGTGGGGTCTCTCCCGGATTTCCGCATGTGGGAATCGTGCTGGACGATGCCGCTGGTCGGCGGGTTTTCTCGGGGATCTCCGGTTTCCTCCCTCCACCCTCGCATCACGGCGCTGCTTCATACTCACCTCTCTTCACCTTCGTTGGCTCTCAAGACCTCGATGTTAACAGCCGCCGAAATCTGTCTACTCCAATTTCTACCAATATTCCTATATTACAGAGCTGTAAAGTTATAGATAATGTGCTTGTATTTCAACTTTCATTATTTAAAAATGAGAATAAAAGTGATTTTGTGCTTTGTAAAAAAACTGTAATGAATACATAAAGAACACAAAAAAATTTTTTTTCGCATAATTTTTAAAGAAATAAATATATATAAATCAATCTCAGCACTGAAACTTGTTTTATAACACAAGAACCAAACCACGCAGTAGAATCTACTTTTTATTGTATAAACAGTTTACTAACTTAGGCAAGAATAACATAATGCAATGTCTTTGGATGAACTGAGCTTAGTTGGGGTTGAGAGGTTTAGGTCAGCGTGTAGCGAAGTCTTAAAAGCTAGCAAGGATGAAATAATGTGAAGATAGTGCAACGGTAGAATGAATGCAAAGGCAAAGGGAAACGCGAGCGTCCCGAGAAAACCCGCCGGTCTACAGCAACGTCTACAACGTTTTCCACATGTGAAAACCCGGGTAGCCCTATCGGAAGTCGAACATGGCCGCCCTTGAAGGAAGTGGTCTGGTCACTTTACCACCGCCGCCAACTGAGCATCGTTATTTAGATAGTAACTGCACTTTAGAAAAGTCTGCAAGCGAATCATGAACATGCAAATTTGCAGTTTACATTTTCAGTGCGTGTGTGTCTGTATAGGGCGCATATTGGCATTGGAACAAAAGTTCATGGTTCTAGATAACTAGAGAATATTATTACAAGCTGTTTACGAATTCAGTAATGATACGCGCCCTTAAAAACGTGTTTTCGTTCCCTTTTTCGATGTATTAACCGACGTTTACTCAATGAGGAAGTGCGCATCAGTTGAATTCGTTCACTTTTGTTCATTCGTAAGCAGCAAAAATGATTCAAAAATAGAAAATCAATGGCGTTAAAAAAATTAACTCACAAATACTTTTATAAGTTCTAACTTTCTTGTTCATACACACCTTGTGTCGTATGCTAGGGCACCAGAAGGAAATAAACGAAAAGTAAACTCCAGCAAATGAATTACTTCAAACCCGATAACATCGAAAAAGTTAAGGGTCCGATAAGGTTATGTCGCTTGTGCCATTAGCTGAAGTCGACTTTCAAGGACACATTTGTTCTTTTTCTGCGAATTAAAACAGTGAAATTGTAACGTCACAGTCGTCTCTCACTTTTCTAGGCAAAGAAGATACGTAAGGGCCGGTCCTTGGCTGGTAAATTAAAACACAGCTATAGTCTGAGGGATTGATACAAAAGTTACTAGACAGGAGAAATACAAAAAGTAGCATAATTGTGCAACCCGATGTAGCCTTGAAAGTACGGTAAATGACAATTAAAAAATTTATACACTTTTAATAACGTTATAAGAAAACATTTTCTTCTTCTCCTCCAATTAAATAATAATCATCTAACATCATTTCATTCGTAAATAAATTCAGTTGTTTAAAGTGAAATACTTTCAACAGAATTTAATAATTAGTGACTTTTTGACTTCAAGACTAAACGTGATTACTGGTTGATAAAAATACCGTTCTTGTGGAGTAACAAAATAAATTATAGAAGGGATACTGTTGTCTCTTTAGAAAGATTTCTTCATGTACAAAAAAATCTCAGAAAAATGTACAAATTTTTACAGTATATAATGAAATATAGCAAGCCCTTCTCACAAATAACGGCGCCTCTTGATTGCTGACTGTTCTTTTAAAACACAGATATTTCATTAAATTACGTAGGTAAATACCTTAAAAAATTCTACTCTTCGCGTTTGGATGAAAGTTTTATCAAATCATAGCCACCTGCATCAGACACTAATGTGGCTATTATTTTCTACTGAAAACCAATCTGAGTGCCCATTCAGTCGGAGAAATAATAAATCATCAGAAAAATCCAAATGGTAGTACATACAAAGTATGTGCACGGGACAGCTTCTATCAAGTTCACTTTTCCTGTGACATGCGATGGTCCAAACAAGCAGGGAACTCGTGTTTATTTCTCAAATGGCAGAAGCAAAATAATATAACCACAAGTCGAACTATTCTAAACCATAAACGTTTTGGTTTTGCAAGAATGTGATACCACACACTGCTACATTTTTTTTTTTAGTTTATGTACTGACACGGAAGGTGAGAATTTTTATCAGACTGCTGTAAGTTTTTGAAAGTAAAAATAAAATTGTTACTCGTGACAATAAGTAGTAGCTAGTAGTAGACACTGGTAGTCCCCAGATGGCAATGTTATGTCAGTCCTTTCGCGGTTGAAACTCGCATGAAGAGGAATATTTGCTTGAGCCTGGGTGGTAATGTGCATTAATGTCAAATACATACAGAATTTCACACTTACTCGAACTAAATAATTAGTCAGCTGGGAGAAGTTTTTTTAGTTCTGTCATACATCTGCACTTGAACGTGCTAAATTCGTGTTAGTTGTGGTTTTTTGATATTAACTTCAGCTACTAATCTATAAAAAGTATTTATTATTATACAACGTTGTGCATCCCAACCAAATATTATTTTACATTTTAAAAAGGCGATTTTTATAGTATTAGTTTAATCAAGTTGAAAAGTTTATATATACCGAGATTTGGAAACACACCTGCCTTATTTTTATTCCCAAAACATGTTTTCCGATGAGTGATAAATAAAATCTCCATTATTATATTTTAATCAGAAACAGTTTTAAATAACAAATATTGTATAAAAATAAAATACACAATGATTAGTCTGCACATTATTTCACAACAATTTACGTTCCGACTTTAACTTAAACCAAGAACTTACAACTGACTTCTTGTTGTTACGTGTTCAATTCGATTGTGTCGAGTTTTCGGTTCCTTACTTTGGCGCATGCGGCACGCAGGTCAGACGAGGTCAAGGAACGGGAAGTTAATACCTTTACTCGAGACATTTGTACGAATCGGCGGGCATTACTTCTGTGTCCCTGCAATAGCGGCCATTATGCAAATGCAACCAATTTTCGCCCGAGAGTGAGCCGTGCGCATAAGGGCCTGAAACTGCCTTTGAAGTTCGCCCATATTTCACCTCCCAGCCAGGGACAACGACATGGAAATGAATTCCAATGACAATTGCGGAGCACAGTAATTCCACAGCAGTTGGCTGCATTGTTCCCGGGTGAGAATTCACGTAACTTTGTGGGGAAAGGACACCCAACTGAGCAGGCCAATACAAAAAGAGAAAACTTCGGTAATACCGTGTAGACTGGCCACTTTATTTGATTCATTTATGCAAATATTCATAGGTTTAGTTCAGAGAAGGCCATTCCTTGTTCTATTCCAGCTAATAAGTTAGTTACTCTATACTAATTATCTCAATAATTTTTTTGGTTCCTAGCTTGTTATTCGTACATTTAGTATTCTTATTTTGATACAAACATAATTTGTAACCTAAACAAGGTATATTGTATTAGAACATGATGCATGCCCACAAGTGAATCGTTATCCGTTACACCATTGCGACAACTTAACTGAAGCAGTCATTATTGACGTACTACATTAAAATTCAACTAATTTCCATAGAATTTTGCACACCTACAGTCGGCCATGTAAAGCGACATGATTTAAATGGGGTCCAAAACTGATTTTCAAAATGGCAGTCACATAAATATTTTGATATATTTCCCATATCTATTTTAAAATTTAACCAAATTCAACCAAACCTTTTATGTTGACAGTTTCTATTAGCCAAACAGTTTAAAGAACAGTTTTAGGAAGTTTTGTAAGATAGCACCGATTAAGAAAATAATGTTTTTATGCCCTATCTCGGGTACCAAACAACCTATTTCCACCAAATAGCGTTATGTTTGGTTCAAACCCTTATTTTCAAAATGATTGTCGTGTAAATATTTCAGGTTAGTGAACCCCCTCTCATTCATAACATTAGGCCAATTACATTCGAAGTTGATGCTCTCATCCTTCCTCCGTGATGCAGTTGATTGCAAGCTAGCTTCATTTTCCGAATTTTTCTGTAATTCCGGGTATTTCACTTGTGCATTTTAATTTTTTTGGGACTTTTTTNGCTAGCTTCATTTTCCGAATTTTTCTGTAATTCCGGGTATTTCACTTGTGCATTTTAATTTTTTTGGGACTTTTTTAGATGTTTCTGGTTTTACGCGTAATGATACAGATGTCAATGAGACATCATCGCCTACCTACCATCTAAGCTTTTAAGAATTTCACAAAAAATTTATTTGCATCCATATAGAGGAAACAGGCTCATTAGTTATCTGTAACTGCTTGTTATTCACGTTAACTATAAACGAAATACTATAATTTATGTATAGAATGTAAGTAAAACTTCACTTTGGACAAAACTAAGGTGTTTTTATGTTAAAAGGATAATGGAACGCTTCTGATGCACGACATATTATTCAGGAAACGACCAAACACGTCACAGATGGTGTGATTTTCCANGCTAGCTTCATTTTCCGAATTTTTCTGTAATTCCGGGTATTTCACTTGTGCATTTTAATTTTTTTGGGACTTTTTTTAGATGTTTCTGGTTTTACGCGTAATGATACAGATGTCAATGAGACATCATCGCCTACCTACCATCTAAGCTTTTAAGAATTTCACAAAAAATTTATTTGCATCCATATAGAGGAAACAGGCTCCTTAGTTATCTGTAACTGCTTGTTATTCACGTTAACTATAAACGAAATACTATAATTTATGTATAGAATGTAAGTAAAACTTCACTTTGGACAAAACTAAGGTGTTTTTATGTTAAAAGANTAAGTAAAACTTCACTTTGGACAAAACTAAGGTGTTTTTATGTTAAAAGAATAATGGAACGCTTCTGATGCACGACATATTATTCAGGAAACGACCAAACACGTCACAGATGGTGTGATTTTCCAAAGGTTTGTTTAAAAATTTGTGAGTAAACCGCGAACAGACTACAGTTTAAAGTTGCGTACAGTTGAAAGAGAGGACCGTAGAGAGATGTGCCTGGCGAGGTGCGGCTCGACAGTGGCCGTGCCAGAGCGACGCCGACCAGGGGCGAGACACTCGCCTACCCCAATGGCACGCGCCGCGGGGGCTGAAACAGTTTCATCTGCGCGTCGCAGCGGGTTGTAAATACATCCCGCCCACAGCAATCCCCTCCACTCCCCTTCCCAAACATTCCCCCGCGCGGGCCGTGATGCTCTATGATCGAGCACCGCAGCTCTAAAGCGCCACACTGCGATAAAGAAAGCCGCTATAAAAACTATTTATTGTCCATTTAATTTCGTAGGTGGAATCTAAGTGGAGGAGGTGATTGATGGCGGCTAGGGGGAACAGGGCTCCTGGTGAATGTGGAACAGACGTGTAGCGAGCAACACAGCGGGGTACGTGACTTGGGTCTCGAGTGGAAGGAGCGGCCAAGTCATGCCTCGAGGAGCGTTCGCTCATTTTGTACGGCCAAATAACACTCAGGCCTATACTGGTCAGCTTAAAGATTTCCGCGAGAAAATCCGGCAGTGACGTCACACCCAGCCAGCAGACAGCAGCACCTCTGTTAATAGTACATTCCCGAGATTCTAATTATTCAATACCAACATTGTGGATATGAAGACGAATCTTTCCTATCTGGAGAGTTTATTTGACAATAGCCAAAATTTAAATGGTTATAATTAATTCATAACGTGCAAAATGTTTTTAAAGTGGAAAACATTTACTAACAAATTATAGTTATTGTCAGTCTTGAACACTACGTTTTATTCGCGAACTCGCCTACGCTGATTATATAGAGCTGCCCGGTGTTAGTATCTAGTGTATTTCGTATGACACTCGAAAATCGAGAGAATTTTTTGAGGCAACATATCTTTAACAATTGTGTATCTTCTTATTGTCCGATGTTCTAGTTTTCAACTCGGCTAAGATTTTTGGCTTAATAGTAAAGAGTTTGTGTTTGTTAAATTTAAAATTGTTACATGCATGTCGTATGGACGTCAGTCATTGGATCCGTGACAATGTATTTAATTTACTCGTTAATTATGTACTCCTTTTCTCATGATAAAGTGTGAGCATCTGGCCCTTCCTTACACTTAAGCATTTCATGTAAATGTAATAATATACACTCAAACTATAAAACAAAAATTAATTAACGTAGTCTTAAAAATGTGTTCGTGACTATGTGGTACACACATAAAACAGCCACAGAAACACTGAAATGAAAAGGGGCGTGTTTTGAAATAATCTTATTAAAGAACAGACAATAAATTATGGCTGGAAACACGATTCCTTAAAAAAAAACTAACTACTTCAAAATAAACCTTTGCTGTATGTGATATGTCACACTTCAAGACTTTCGTTAATAACTTTAACAATAATGAAGATATAGTAACGAAATTCACAATCGATCTACTTTGCTTTGGTGAAATGTACACTCCTCACGCCTACTCCTTTGGAAAAAATGCGTTCACAATTTGGAACAGATGGCAATGTTTCAAATACTCGCAACATTCCGTTTTTGTGTATCAATGGCCCATCTAGAGTTAAAAATGTAAATAGGGATAAATTTATATATACGTAGATACATATATATATATATATAAGCCAATACTTCAATGTATACCAAGGTGGCGCAATGGTAACACACTGGACATGCATCTTAGAGATACTGTGTTTGATTCCTGGATCGACGATTTTGATTTTAGTTAAAAATTGTTGTTAAGCCATACCAACCTACGACTCCCACAATCAGAAAAATATTTTTGTGGGCCTCGTTAAATAGAATTGCTGCTATCATTGTAAGTTTTTTTTTCGACAAACGAGCACATTATTGCCAATAAACATACTGAATTTACTGGTGACCACAAAAGTAATTTTATGGTTACCAGTAAATACTGGATAACAAAAAATGTTGTTGGGCAACAAAATATTTTGCAAGGGCTATATTAAAAATAGGATTTTGTCACTACCAACAAACTTTTTTGGTCTGCACAAGTGTTTTTTTTTTTTTCAATGTTATAGATGTGATCTTTAAACTTTTTGTCTTGGGCTCAAACCTCGCTCGGTAATAAATATTTTAATTTTATATATATATATATTTATTTATACACAGTACAACATCAATATAACGAAAAAAAAATTTTTCATGTCTCTCTTTTTTTTAACTGGAGTAGAAATATATTTGCTTTTACAAAGAAGTGTTACTGCCTGCCAGGTAAGCAAAGAGAAATGGCTGTTTGCGCACCGCGCCGTATAGGAAAGAGTTTCCTGCAACTGTGTTGTGGTCTTACATCAGTGAGTTGCACAAATAACACCTCGGTGGGATTTTCTCAGCGTTAAGAATAAATAAATCAGAAAATAAACTGAAGTTCTTGCATAACTAGTTTAAAATCGTACCGCCATAAGCAACTTAAGAACAAGTGTTTAAAATGGTGGCCGCCAACGTCATTGCAACAAGAAATTGGGCGTACGAAAGTTTGGCGTATCCTTTCGAAAACACCCGGTGAATCTTGAACATTGTCACAAGAAGCCATAACCCTGGCTAACAGATCTTCTTCTTACTCAGTGAGTGTTTCGTACACCATTACCTTGCTGAACCCTCACAGGAAAAAGTCTAGCGGATTAAGGTCAGGAGAGCGTGCTGGCCAGGAACAGGCACACCTCTTCCAATCCACCGTGCGGGAAATTCCATGTTGTGATCACGTAGAGCTCTTGTAGAATGTGGAGGGGCAGTGTCGTGTTGAAGACACACACTTAGCCGGACCGCCAGTGGCACATTCTCGAGGAAATTTGGCCTCGTAAATTGCAGGAATTGGCAGTACATGTGAACAGTCATTCGTTGCGGCATCAAGTAAGACCCAATGAAATGATCACCTGCAATTCCCACCCAGATGTTCACAGAAAATCAGTGCTAGTTCACTGTGATTGCGGTTGCATGAGGATTGGTGTCGTCCCACATGTGACTGTTCCTGCAGTTAAAATGTCCATCTATCGTGAATTTTGCTTTATCAGTAAACAATACAATGAAAATAAAACTAAGAACTACTGTGAAATAACACGTCGAAGAGCGAAATCAGCTGGTTCTAATGTCTGCACGCCATAGAGAAGAATGGGACACACCCATTCCGTGGGCAATGGTGTGGGTGTTTTTTGTCGGTTTTTCCTCAGCAAAATTTAGTACTTCTTCCACATTTGATGTACGGGCATTCCTCGGGTGATCAGACCTCTAGACCTACCTCGCGCCGTACCTTAAACATGCCTGTTTCACGCAGTGACAGTTGTGAAGGTCTCGTGATGAGGTTGCCACCGAGTTGGAAACATCTCATGGCACAATCGTACATCAGCTCGTATATTACCTTTAACTTTACCGCAAAGGAGAATCATGTCTGTCATTTTTGAGTTCGTATACTTCGCCATGTCGACTTGTAGTGAAATGCATGCAACGTGCAGTGACGTGTGTGTTTTTATTCTACAGTCCTCTCCTCTGTTAGGGAGGAGAACTACAGCACTGATAATTAGAGTGTGGGACAACCATGTTACAATTCAGTTCTGCCACACACCACCTGTACGTAAAGTCCACACACCGCTACGGCGCGGCGCGCAGACACCATTACAGGTTGCCTATCTGGCAAGCAGTAACACTTCTCTATGAAATAAAACATGCAATTTTTACTCGGAAAGGGGGAGAGTTAGTCAATTTTTGTGAAAGACAATTATTTTGCCTGGCATTTCATAATCTCTCAACAAAAATTAGGAATTGTCCCTATATCGTTTTTTCTTTTGCAGAAATAAAGGTGGCAACAGCCCCTTTCAACAATATGAGGATGGTTTTCATGTACACGAATTTTAATTTATTAATGATTATTGTTTAAATAATTAGTAACGTTTACTTTGTTTCTGTCCCGCAAACAGTTTCCTACATGTAACAATAAATTATAATTTTTTCTCAAACTTCGTAAGCGTCTACCGCTCTTGCTGTTTGACTTGGAACATATGTTGCCTAACTCAATCTTTCTATTTCCACCTCAGGAATAACCCATCAAGGTTTTTTGTATTTTTTTGATACATGTTGTATAGTACTTAGTGAGGACATCCGACGTGCATAGTTTTCGACCACTCTAAGCACTTGCTTTCAAAATTGCGGTAATTTTTAAATGTAGGGTGATGTTATGGCTCGGGAACAATTCAAACTATTTAAACCAAATTTCTGTATGTTGACAGTGCAACATGTAAGAATTAAATTTAGAGATATATTCTGTGGTTGGTGAGCCATTTTGAAAGATGCTACCATATGTATAAATAAAACTGTAACATTACACAGTCGAACCACATTATTATGACCACCTGCTAGTATCCAGAGTATCCGCCTTTCACAGCATGGACAGCAGCTAGACGAGCTGACAGTGCCTTTGTCAGGTGCTGATAGGTCTACGCTGGTATCTGGAGACACGCCGTCTACAGTACGTCCCACGACAGATGAAGGGTGCGTGGTGGGAGAGACAGATGGCGAACACGACGATCGAGGTGGATTGAGATCAGGGCAGTTTGGGGGCCAAGGAAGAGTTTTAAAGTCCTCATCGTGATCTTTCTTCCACGTGCGGACACTTCTAGCCGCGTGGCAAGGCGCATTATCGTGCTGGAAGATCCCATCCTCCCGAGGAAAGACAATCATCATGAACGGGTGGACGTGAACACCGAGGACAGATTCATAACTAAATCGATCAAGAGTACCTTCCACACGGATGATAGGACCTATAGAATACTACGAGAACATTCCCCAGACCATAACACTACCACCGCCGCACTGTGTTCGTCCAGCAATGGATGCAATGTGTCAGTTCTCCGACGTTTCTCACCGGAAACGCTAACGTCCATCAGTTCTATGCAGTTAAAAACGTGACTCGTCGAGGAAGGCTACCCGTCACCAATCAGGAGCGGTATAGTCGCCATAATGTAGAGCAAATTGCAGTCGTTTTCGTCAATGCACCTGCGTTAGCATGGGTGCAGGCACCCTCCGTCTACTCTACTCCAGAGCCCTATTAGCAGAAGTGTTTGCTGAACTGTTGCGGTAGACACGTGTCTGGATGCCCACTGGTTCATTTGGACGATGAGCTGATCCACTCTAGCCTGTAGGTTGGCCTTCATGCACTGTCGTAGTCGACGTTCACCTCTAACATCAATGGCTCGTGGAACTCCGCAGTTTCTACGACGGTTATTCCCAAAGGTGCCGTTCGTCCACTCACGATACACTTTTACTACAGAGGCACATGAACAGGTCACAAACGTAGCTGTTTCCGAAATGTTGCACTTCTTGGCCCAAAAGCCGATCATAATCCCGTTTTGCAACTCGGTTAAATCGCTTCCCTTGCCCATATAAGCAGGAAGCGGACTGTGTACAGCCAGCCTGTCGGTCGCATTATACATAATGAGTATGAAAGAATACCCCAAATTTGAAGGTCTATAATATCAAAACCAAACAACCGACAACCTTGATTGACCAATCAAATGACCACGGAACCATGACGTTTTTTTAACATACATTCATAAATGCTCAATGTGACCACGAGCGGCCCGAAAGACATCTACGCAATAATCAAACTCTTTCCACACTCTTGTCAGTATTTCCGGTGTTACGGTTTGGATGGCGGCAGTAATTCTCGTTTAGAGGTCGTCAACGTTAGCCGGCAACACTGGACGAAACACTTGATCCTTTATATACCCCAAAGAAAAAAGTGGCAGGTGGTAAGATACGGGCTTCGTGATGAAGAGCCTGGTCACCAGCTGCTCCTCGACCAATCAAGCATTGCGGCAACGTCTCGTTCAGGTATCCGCGAACAGCTAGGGGCCAATGGAGTTGCGCACCATCCTGCTGGAAAATAAAGTCCCCCGCCACCTTTACTAACTGAGGAAACGACCACTCTGTAAGCATGTCCAAATAAGGGATTCCAGTAACTGTGGGCTCGTGAAAAAAGAAACGGCCGAAAACAGTGTCTTCGGAATAGCGCCAAACACGTTCACTTTGGGGGGAGCGCGCTCGTGTTCGGTGGTTTCATGTGGAGGCTTCTGACCTCATATCCGCACATTGTGCCGGTTCACCTCACCATTTGTATGGAATGTCGCTTCATCGCTAAAAATCATCATAGACATGAAGACATCGTATACCTCATTCTGGGCACATAAAGGAAACATCAGACCGTCCCCTTCACATTGACGTGTAGAATACGAGCTAGCTTCCCCCTTACCACCTCAAACCGAGAGTTACGAAAGCCATCCAAACCTTAACACCGGACATGCTGACAAAAGCGTGGAACGAGATTGATTATCGCGTAGATGTTGTTCGGGCCACTCATGGTGGTCACATTAAACAATTATGAATGAATGTTAAAAAAAACTTCACGGTTCCGCGGTTTATTTGATTGGTCAATCAAGGTTGTAGGTTGTTTGGTTTCGATATTTAAGACCTAGAAAGATGGGGTATTCTTTTATACTCACTCCGTATACCCGCTGCACTAGCCAACGTCACGTGCCATACGACATGGGCTACGCACTGCAGATGTCACTTCTAGCCGGTGGTCATAGTAATTCGACTGTGTATATCTCTAAAAATGCGGCACTGAAGCAATTATCACAAAATTTGCTACTTAAGTAGGACCATGTTAGGCCATGTGAAGATATGCGATTTTAATTAATTCTACTGTTATTTTCGACAGGCTGCTAAACAAATATTTTAGGTTTGATTACTATATCTACCACACCATTCAACCGATTTCGTCCAGATATTATGAGCTGATAGAACCTATTATAAGCATCATACATGCCAACACATAGCAACTTTTGTTAGCGATTTTCTAAGTGTGTGCCACACGAATAAATAAGTTTTTAATGTGTTATCTCAGGAAATAATTAATCGATTCTTACGAAATTTGGCAAACAAATAGTACAGCGGGAGCTTATGTAATGTGGTATGTTTTAAGTAGGACAGACATTTATTTCCAAATGGTGGCCATAAATCCATTTGAACCAGTAGGCTATTTCATAGAAATCCTGGGACTAATTTCAACTTAACCTTGTACGCTAGCAGTATATATTATATTACAACCAACAAATGTGTCCACACAAAGTGTCTGCCGTCCAACATTTTGTAAGACAGCGTCTCATGACAAATTCAAGTTTTGATGTCATATCTCCGGAAAAGCTAACAGATTTCTTCCTACCCAATTCGGCAAACATATGGGACTTTGGCGGCCCATGTTAATTGAAATTTTTTTTAGAGAGTCAGTGAATTATTTTTGAAAGGGCAGCAATGTAAACATTTTAAATCATTATGCATTATTTACGAAACAACTAATCAAATTTTAATTGAGCTTTGTATGCTGGCAGTAACTATTATAACCATCAAATTTGAATAATAAGATAATCATTTCTCAGTCATTTTGTAAGATAGCCCCACATGACAAAACCAAGTTTTGCTCTAATATCTTGGTAAACAATCATCCGATTTCCATCACATTTGGCGAAGAAGTTTTTCTGATGTAAGCTATAATAATTTATACGTTTTAAGTGTTCCCGACACTATTTTCAGAATGGTGATTGTAAAAACAATTTAACTAAGTATTATATATTAATGAAACTACTTAACCTATTTTAACATAATTTTTTATACTGTACCAATGCCAATCTTCTAATGCGCTAATATTTAACCTTTTCTTCCTCAAATAAGAAGATCGTCACATGAGACAAAAGTTTCCAGATATAACTAATGAGCCAAATTTCCTCACCATGGGTGCAATTTATTATTAAATAATATCATAAAGTTGAGTTGGTAGGTCGGACGTGTCGTCTCGTTCAAAGTAATATCATTAGAGATGAAACCAGAAACATACGCAACACTTGTAAGACAATTTCAAATACATACGTGCCTTACCCGGGACTCGAACCCAGAAAACCTCATACCATAGCCTAGTTTGCATTCAACTGCATCACAGAGAACAGATTCGAGCATCAACTTCGAATTTAATCAGTGTAATATTTCGAATGATAGGGTTATCTAACATAATACATTTACTGGGTCGTCATTTTAAAAATAAATGACTGAGCCACTTAAAACACGCTGCTTGTGTGAAAAATTAGGTGAAAATCGGTTGATTGGTCCATGAGATATAACATAAAACATCCATACTTTTCATGTGAAGATCTTCATAAATGGAGTACAAAAAGGTTATCTATTAACATATTCCACTATTGTATACTGTTAGTACACAAATTTAAGTTAAAACCGATTACATATTTTCGTAGATTTAGCACACAAAGCTAATATGATTTTATAGCCGCCATTCTGATAATAAGTGTCTATTGCCCTTAAAAATATATGTTTTTATATGATATACCGCAATACAACGTATTCGCCAAATTTGGCAACAATTGGTTAATTGTTTCTCGATATATGTCATAAATACCAAATTTTTATTGTTGGGTGGTAACTTACAAAATGGAATAAAATGAGGCTCTGTATAGATAAATTTGATTACTGTAATTGAAACTGTCAGCATACAAAATTAAGTTGGAATTGGTTAAATTGATTCAACGATAAAATANAGCCTAGTTTGCATTCAACTGCATCACAGAGAACAGATTCGAGCATCAACTTCGAATTTAATCAGTGTAATATTTCAAATGATAGGGTTATCTAACATAATACATTTACTGGGTCGTCATTTTAAAAATAAATGACTGAGCCACTTAAAACACGCTGCTTGTGTGAAAAATTAGGTGAAAATCGGTTGATTGGTCCCTGAGATATAACATAAAACATCCATACTTTTCATGTGAAGATCTTCATAAATGGAGTACAAAAAGGTTATCTATTAACATATTCCACTATTGTATACTGTTAGTACACAAATTTAAGTTAAAACCGATTACATATTTTCGTAGATTTAGCACACAAAGCTAATATGATTTTATAGCCGCCATTCTGATAATAAGTGTCTATTGCCCTTAAAAATATATGTTTTTATATGATATACCGCAATACAACGTATTCGCCAAATTTGGCAACAATTGGTTAATTGTTTCTCGATATATGTCATAAATACCAAATTTTTATTGTTGGGCGGTAACTTACAAAATGGAATGAAATGAGGCTCTGTATAGATAGGTTTGATTACTGTAATTGAAACTGTCAGCATACAAAATTAAGTTGGAATTGGTTAAATTGATTCAACGATAAAATANGTTTGATTACTGTAATTGAAACTGTCAGCATACAAAATTAAGTTGGAATTGGTTAAATTGATTCAACGATAAAATATACTAAGCTAAGACGCCTATCTAGCCGCCTGTATTTAAATAAGGGTGTGACACACTTATAAGGTTCCATTTTAAATCCTCTACCACACCACTGCTTTTTTTTATCAAAATTGGTAGGAATCGGCCAAATGTGTCCAAAGATATGACAAACCCAGTATTTACTCGTGATACACTATCTTACAAAAAGCGGGACAAATGATGCTTAGTGTAGATACAGTTCATAATTGTAATATCTATTGCTAGCATACAATGTACAAGTTGGAATTAATAACATGGTTACGATATAGCATATTAAGCTAAGATGTGTATGTTGCTGCAATATGGAAAATAAGTGTCTAACGTACTTAAAACATACAATTTTACATCATCTGCCGCGGTACTACTTGTTTGCCAAATTTGGTAGTTATCGGTTAGTTATTTACCGATATATGATAACAACTGGCACTCTACGAAGGTCCGGATGTTGTAGAGTCTGTTCGGGACGAATAGACTTGAGGAGGGTGCAGTGTTGCGTGTTGCTTGTTTGCGCCACTGCCCTTCGCCCGCCCGGTGCGAGTGGGCTGAATAGAGGGACATAGTAGTGATAAGCTGGCAGTAAAATCAATGGGATATTTTGAATTACAAACGAGCGATAATCCTACCAGCATTTGGAGTTATAAAGGCATTCTGCCGCGATTATATGTTTGCGGCTCTCTCTTCCTGACCTCCGGCGGATAGGGTTTCTGCGTTTATCTGAAGAATGCTCTTTATTACTGACCTCGTTCTCTCAGCGTGACTCAGGATGCGCTGAACCTTCCAGATGGCCAGGGCGACTGATATAAAAGTGTGACAGGCCTCCGAGCCGGTTGTTGATGAATGGATGAGTGGCTGAGTTCTGAGCGATAGACGACGAGCAGCGAGAGAAGTGACCAGTGGAAGGTAAATTTGCGTCTGCGAATATCACAGCAGTGAAGAATGCGGCTGGCAGGCTGGGCTATTGGACTAGATACGTGGGTGAAAGACGGCCGTAGCGATGTCGAATATTTAATGTTTTACCGGATTCCCGATATTCACGGTACACTCGTGAAATGGTCGTACGCGAAAATCCAAATTTTATTGCTACCTCGGAGATGCTATGTCCCATCTCTCATGTGCCGACTAACACCACGTTCAAACTCACTTAATCTTGATAACCTGCCATTGTAGCAACAGTAACCGATCTAGCAACTTTGCCAGACGCTTGTTGTCTTATATACGCGCTGCCGACATCATCGCGTTACTCTGATCGGTTCCATACCTCTGTCATTTGCATACGCACGCCTACACCAGTTTTTTGGCTCTCCAGTGTATATTCATGTGTGTGTCACATGTAATAGGGAACACGAAGGATACATGTAGTTTGTTTATTGACTCAGCTTTTCATGAGGACAAATTTGGAAGGTTAACAAATGAAGTGATTCTTAAAATGATGAACAGTCAGCTGTAAACTTTCGCTGTCCGATTTGAAACATTAGTTTGTGAAATACCTATATGATAGGCTTTGCAACTTCCCTGAACAAGGAGATAACTTCTGTGATTTTGAGTCTGAGAATACACCTGTATAGAAGACTGCATCACTAATGTGACAAATTCTGGTGTACACCTCCCCATCGGTAAACAACTCAGGCCATCATAACTACATGATGAAGTAACAAAATCATTAAAATCAAAGTTCTCTGTTTCGCATTGATTTATATGCAAATGCGTGTCCAATATTGGAATTTTACACTTATAAAGTGAACTGTAGAACTGCGTAATTAACTACAAGTTAACATATCTGCCACTGTGAGTGGAATATTCCCCTTTAAGTTTTTAGATTTTGGAATTTATTGCGGTATAATTAAACCCTTTTAAACATATTTGTACACATTCACACTTATTTCCAAAATGTACCTCGACATTTTTTCTGTGTAGCTATATCATACTGCATGTTATTATTTGTGGTGTTTTTATGATTAATTAAATAAGATTAAGTGGGCAGTGGACAGTGTGTTTAGTTGCATGTTTTTATGGATCTTAATACATAAATGATTCAGAAATATGTAAAATAAATTAAACTGCACAAGACAGTTCCCCATCGAAGGATACCTGATGAAACTTGTTAATACAAAATATATGTTGTATCACATTCCATGAGGTTTCAGCAGCATTTGCTAGGCCTCATTATTTTGTGTGATTAAATTACCTTTTATTTAACCCTACTTCAGTTGCATCTTACATCACTTGTTGGTCTATGCCCCAAAATTCCAATGCGTTTTCAATATTATTAGTAGTAAAACAACATTACTGGTTTGCTTCAGAGCTGCAGAAGTTTCAACATAATGCGTGCTTTGCAATGATGTCGTGGATATGTACTCATTGCAATAAAAGTTTTCCAGCTATAGTTCTTATTAAAATATAGGCCCCGATATTTGTAAAGAAATGGCGATACATATTTTGCAGAAACCGCAAACATTAATTAAAATTATTACCTACACAATTTTGTAGGGAAACATTGATATTTGTGAGACACAAGTGTTCGAGTAAAACAAATTGCAGTAACGCTGTGCGTGGTAAGTATGGTGATTTGTAATGATACCTTACAATGCACGTAATGTTCCATGTCGTTATGTGTACAAAAAAATGTTTATAACTGTAAGGTTTATGTTATGTGATCCATACCAGTTATTATTATTATTTTTATGTTCACTGCTAAATGTTAAGCAAGAAATATAATAATTATTTAATGCAACACACTAAAAAAGAAGGTTAAAAATTCAACATTGTTTAATTTTAAAATATGTCATGTATTACATGTTATCAGCTGCAATAGCACAAACCAAACATATACAACCATCATGAAACATCATACAAGGGTGATATAGTGTTTTGGTTTGCTCGACCCACTGGTAGACTTCAGGATTGGATTGCTTTGCTGTTTGTAGCATCCCCCAAGGAGTCCTCCAAACATAACAAATTATTTACAAGTACATCTGAAATAAACTCACATGGTTGTTGTACCCTGTACTCTTTGTAATATTACTTGACACTGTGTATATACTATATAATGAGAAATGAACTTTTCGCGCACTTGTCTCTTGTTTGTGCGACTGTGTTGGAGCTTCACACAATGTAGTACCACGGTGTACAACTGTACATATGAACAGCGATGCTAAGGCAGTTTTAAATACAAGAAGGGGGCTGTAGAAGTTGAAACCCCCAAATTAAATAATACGATGACATTTTCGAAAGGCTGCTGGAAGCTGGTGGCGAAAGGAAAAGGGCGTTGTACTAAGGATATGCCAACTCTCCATGTAATATAATCAATCACTGTTTAATAAATATTATGTTAAGGATGTTGGCCATAACAAAATGTGTTATTTTATATTTACTTGTAGAACATTGACTTCTGTTCAACTTTTAGACAGTATCCATGATAACTCTTTTACAGCAAAACGAACGTTTGAAGTGCATAGTTTTAGCTTGAATACATTTCAAAAGCACACTTTTTCCGTTTTTGAAATGTAAAAGTAATGTTAACACTTGTGCACAGAAATAAGATAATTTACACTGAATGAAGTTGGCAAGAACATCTTCATGTTACTGTAATATATAAAAAGAAATGCTTTTGCAATTCCAAAACATTGCTGATAATATGGGCATGCATGCATATATATAATATGTGACAGCCACTGAATAATCGTAAACTAACATTTGTTAAGCATATAAGCATATCTTTCAGTTAATAAAATACCTTTCGGTTTCCCTTGTTAAATTGCCTAAAAATAGTTTGGTTTATTTTATTTGTGCATTACAAAAACGATAAAAATGTTGACTTTAGCATGTCAGTTAACAAAAACCATGCGGACTAACAATATGTTATCCGTGGTAAATGTAGTCACATATTATGACAACCAGTTTAACATTATGTAATACAAATATTACATAACAAAAATTTTTGTGGCCAATGCGTTTGAAGCAAACAGTTTGTATAAAGGTACATCCACCAGCGCTGGTGGCACAGGTCTCGCAAAGGCTGTTGTCCGTCTGTTAATTTTACTTCGTTTGGTTGGAGTAATAAGAACTTACATAAATTTCTAACTACTTGGACTTTATCTGGAACAACATCATTTACTTCTGTCCATTTCGTCTACATTATTGCAGAAGCATTCTTTAATATTTGCAAGCTGACAACAGTATTAGTTATTATGATCCAGATACAAAGAAACAGTTAGAATTCCACTGAAATGCATTTATGCGCTGCCCATAAGTTTGTGAAAACAGAATAAAACACAGAGCTGAGAAATGTAAAGTTTTCTTTTAGTAATTGTTGTAGCAGCACAGTTTAAAGAGGTACTGAAGGACGCGGCAATTATACAATGGTAGAGGATACAAACACCATGCTGTACACCACCTCCAGACTGTTTGGGAGGTGTAAAGTACATAGCGATCGTCCTGGTTCGCTGTAACTCTGCACCAGTTACAGCAGTAGTCAGTCATGTGTGCAGCTAGAGAGGGGCTGGGAGGGGCAATTGCCTCCGTACGTTTCTCAAAGCAGAAACAATTAAATTATGGAATTAATTGTTCAACGATATGCCACAAAAAATGGTCACAAAAACCTTTCTTGTGTGAAAATCGGATAATTGAATTGACCTATAATTCGGTTCGTGTTAATATTGTTTTGTTACTTTATAAATGTTGTGTTTATATGACAGGAACAATTTACAATAACGGAAATAACAATTATAAACAAATGAACAAAACACAAATCAACATTCCAGTACACAAATAATACCCTTCGTGTTATGATACCTTGAGATGAACTGTGGTCCCTATCTCAGTGGCCATGCTTACGGTAGGTGTGTATATATATAAGCTATTGTATCACCACAAAGTTGGTTGCTACAGTTATGCACAGATTTAAATTTATGAGAACAATATGGCAGAGACAGTGGCTATCCATGTCTTTAATGTTCAAATATTATTTCACATTATTTACTCAGTAAAATTGTAAATGTGTATAACGTAATGTAATTGGTGGTCAGGAGCGGATCTACACTTACGGTTTGGTGGTCGAGAGGAAAGGGTATTTTCCCCATAGTGCGAAACTGCACGTCTGTACGTATTTGTGGCACGGCAAGCGGGCACTTTCTCATTACACGGTCAACTCTATTAAAATAATAAAATAAAATGAGTACGTTAAACAATTCCGATATTTGAATTCAGTTTTGAAACATTCACAGGACATTGTCGTGTCCACATTAGGTTTGGATAGGGGCATTTCCCCTGTGACACCCCCTCCCCTCGATAAGCCACTGTTGCAGGTCCAGAGCAAACCCACACCAATTAAATGTGGAAAATAAAATACTGGATTACAGGAAAACAATACAATTTACAGCACTGATTTTCCAACACTATCACCTCGTATGTTGCGAGAGTGCCTGTAAAAGATTATTTTACGCTTGTATAGGGACTAATGCAAATTAGTGTAAATCTGGGGCTTGTTGAAATGGATGTAAACAGTCTAGCATTAATTCTTCATTTCTGAGAGTTTAAATTATTGTAACTGATTAGATAATTCGAATACAGATGTAATACTAAGAGTTGAAACGCACATATGTACTAAATTTGAAACTATTAAATTTTAAATGCCAATGTTTTTTGTAAAGCAATTAAAATATAAAAATTATAGATTTTACATTGCACATATAGGACCAATTATGGAACCTATAAACATCTGTGTATTCCAGGGGAAACTTTAACTGAGGGGGGTGTAAAATACAGGTTCTACCTCGTAATACAAACAGAAACATACACGTGGGGCCAATGTCACAAAATTACAAGTCTACAATATACAAGAGAATTCACCTTTAAGAATATAACAAAGTGTAATGAAATGTTTTCATAATGCTACAAGGCAACACTTGTAGCTACAGGTCAACACTTGTAGCTAAAAGTGAACCTTTACAAGTAACCAGTAATCTATAAAGGTATTATTGTAGATTGGTATCATAAAAATACCAACAGCTACAAGGAAATGTAAATGTTTTAATAATGCTACTAGAATTAGTACTTAATTACAAAAGTTCACTTTTAATATGATTAAATAGTTTTATTTATATAAAATTTACTGATTGGAATTAATTAATACCATCTATATATATATAAATGCGAATGTGTGTTTGGATGTTTGTTTGTCCCTCTTCCACGTCGCAACAGAGCAACGGCTAGACGTGATTTTTTGCACAGAGATAGTTGGAGGACCGGGAAGCGACATAGGCTACTTTTTATCCTGAGAAAATATCTTATTTATAATTCTTATTAAAATTGTTATTGAAAAATATAAAGTACACAAACGGAATAACAGTGCTGCGTCAACAATGCAACGTGAACAATGCAACGTGAACAACGTAACGTCGCAACCGAGCAACAGATCAACGTAATTTTTTGCACAAAAACAGTTGGAGGGGTGAAAGGTGACATTGGCCACTTTTTATAGCGAGAAAATATCTTAAAAAATTAACAAACCATAATAATAGTGAATCAACTCGGGAAAAAGTTTGCCGCCAGCGCGCTTTCTTGCAATGTGCTGTTTAAACCATTAAAGATGGAACAATATCATGTAGTAAATAATTGTGTAGAATAAAACGACCTAAAAAAAACTCCATGGTAGCATATATTTATATCTATAACACAGCAATACTAATCAGTGTTTTTATCATAGATAACATTTTTCCTTCCTTCATTACCAAATTTAATGGGCGCATGTCTCTATTCACCTGGAACGATTTCAGGAAACCATGGAAAGCCAAAATGAGAATGGCCGGACTGGGATTCGAACGCTGGTTCTCCCAAACGCGAATGTATTGGCTTGCCCCTGTGCTACTTCGCTCAGGCCATACCATGAAAGATCGGCGGCTGTGCTTCTGTATGCAGTAAAAGTTGGCATAGGCTACTTTTTATCCCGAAAAAATATCTCATTCCCTAAATTTTTTTTTCGCAAAATTAGCGCTCGGGGTACAATGCTGCATCAATGGTCAATATATCGATATATCGATACTTAAAGATATGTAGATGCTTATCGATATATCGATAAGTATCGGTATGTAAAACAACTTATCGATTGATATGTAACTGAAAAATATATAGGTCCTTGCTATATATAGTCTAACTATTATATAAATGGGAAAGTTATCCTTCCACGTCGCAACAGAGCAACGGATCAACGTAAATTTTTGCACAGAGATAGTTAGAGGGCCGGGAAGTGACATAGGCTACTGTTTACCAAGATTTCCCCAAGGGCATTCCCCAAGGGAATGCCCTTGGGGAAATTTTTATTGAAAAATGAAAAAGTACACAAACTCAATTACAATGCAACATCACAACCTAGCAACAGATCGACGTAATTTCTTGTACATTAATAGTTGGACGGCTGACAGTTGATATTGGCTGATATTAATAGCGAGAAAATATATGAAAAAAATTTACTTACGGGAGTCAGTCTTCCGTACGCGGACATGGAGAGCAATGGTGGCGGCGGGTGGAATGTCTTTGGGGGCGGGGACCTTATAAAAAAAAACCTAAACAATAATTTCGCAGTTCACGTTAGCGGAGCCGCGGGCACAGCTAGTGCATCCATAAATACACTCACTGCATTCAATTTGCAATGTTTCAAACAATAATGTGTATAAATAGAATACTAATATTATGTTATTACCACACAATTTCAGAATGCTAACATTATGTTTCCCATATCAATCTAATGTAAATAACAGTTTTTTGTGAGTGCCTTTAAACTGGAAAATTTACTGATGTTTAATGTATAATTATGTATATAATATAGGCTACCATAGCCAACTTTAAATTATTGTTTATTATTTTTAATTTTATTGTATTTTTGAGGCAGTTTTTATATACATACATTATCGCTGGAAAAAAAACAAATCAATATGTTTACAAAAATAATATAAACATACCAGCTAGCTTGTAAGTGGTCCATGAGTGTGCCAACTTTCACAAGTTAGACAATATTATTTACGTAACTGATACATTATACAATATAAAAATGTTGCTTGTAGCTTGTCTTGTAGTTTTATGAAGTAGGACCCTGATAACATCATAATTTCTTACTCAGAATTCAAGTGTAAGCAACCCTAATCAAGGGGGGGGGGGATCCCTACGAGAACAACATAACTGTTGAGGACAGCTATTTGAACTTGTTATATTGCGAGTGTCACATAACAATGCACAAACCTACAGTACTCACGACAAAAGAAGACAGATCGTTGTTGCAACATTACTGTACAAAAATTTTGGTTTGGAACGCATTGCCGATTTCAAGCCTAGCAGCTGTCATTTTGCTGCTAAATACGTAAAGTTAAAAGTTATCCACACACGTTAGAAGGGAAACTGCTGTGATTTATAGGCATCATCGAGTATTGTGTTGTTGACAGACCCCTTTAATTAAATAACAAAAATAATAATTTCAATGGAGACTACTGCAATCCACTCATATATTTGAGTGCTGAAAACTAATAGTGTACTTTAACCAGGGCTGCAGCGACTGGAAGGACCACTGGTACCCCTTACTGGTCATCAGGGGAAACAAGGAGGGGGGGGGGTGGAAAATTTTGGAACAATTATCTTTACGATACGTACTTACATTAAAATTTCCACTGTTAACGTAAGTTTATGTGAAGACATGCATTATTTTGAAAAAAATGTTTCACATCAGTTTATGACATAAAAAGAGATATAGTTTTCTACATATTTTGAATTGGCATATGTTGAGCATGGAGTAATTTGTAGAAACTGAAGGTACTCCAAATTTTGTAGCAATCACAGTTCATGAAGAACCGCACCTGCCAGGGGATGTTGATGTTCTTAACGCTAGGTACACTGCAGACAAACTATTACTTTGTATGTATTTGAAATTTTTTTAACATATATTTTACTTTAACACTGACTACTGTGCCACCAACCTGGAAGTAATATTTTTCACATCTCTACATTGTCATGAACAGCTTAATGCTGGTAGANTGACTACTGTGCCACCAACCTGGAAGTAATATTTTTCACATCTCTACATTGTCATGAACAGCTTAATGCTGGTAGACATTGCCCATATTTTATTGATGCACAATGCAAAAGTACCTCTGTACCTAATTAAATTTGAATAACGTTATATGTTAGCCAAGTGAATCAGTTATATTTTAATAATACCAAAGCATAGAAAGACACAAATTCCTTACGTTTTTTGTTAAATAAACATTTCTGGATTTGACTTAAATGTCTTGCAAGTGTCTTGGAAGACAGCATGCTAGCTGCATCGGAGGGAATTTAACTACAGCAGAGTTGCATGTACAAGCTGCATGTGCACAACATGTCTACTCCAGTTGTGCTTATAAATGTGTGTACTTTGTGTAATATATCAAAAGTACGTTTTGGAAAGAATAATTAGTAATAATGTGTTCATATGTATGTATTTTTGTGTATTCGCATACTAAAGAAAATGTTGCAAACCTTTTGAAAAGCAGTTTACGTGATTCACACTGATTTCTCCCAGATATTTCTGTTAAAGTTTTCTTCTGCTTGCAGAACACATTCGTATTGTCAGTTTAATTCCCCTACAAAATTACACCATACATCTGTTGGAGTGGAAATATGCAAGTAAACAACCTGCTGACTCTCTGTTTAAATGTCTAACATACTGTACTATGCAAAGCACAACAAGCAGAACTATATTTCATCAATATATATATATATATATATATATATATATATAAGAATTTTCCAGTTTACCAGATGGTCAACACGAACTCACAAGCTTTGTGTTCATGGTGTCGTTGGTTTCACATGTACCACAACAAATTGATAAATATGTGTGTAACAAACTGCATGACATTAGTCTTCTCTGTATTAAAATCTTGTGTGTTAATTGTGAGCCATGACTTCGACATATTTGGTAGTGAAATTTACATTTGTCCTATATATCACCTGGTATTACAACATACTGCTACCGGCAATAGTATGATCCACAAATATGATAGGTGTACGTATTAGAGTTGAGGCATAATGGCAAGTAATGTATGGCACTGCAAAACAGCAGGGGAATGCCATGCCTAATCTTCCCAGGTTTAAAGCAAACATTGTTTGAGTTTTTTTATGCATAACTGTTCCTGCCAATTATTAAAACACAAAAGCCTGAGGTTTTCTATTTTCCCTCTTATACTCCATCAATCTAGTTTTTCGCAACAACTCACAATTTCAGTCAAATACTTTGGTTATGTTGAAAACAATTGCAGTTGTTGGCAATTTTGTTTGAGAGTATCTATAATGGTAGTGCTTAGGCCTGAATGGCAACCCTATATCACCCTAAGTATTTTTACTGACACCATACTAACATTTTTATACCATTTATGTATTTCTCATAAAAGTTTCCTTATTACGTTAACAAAACAATAATCAATAAAGACATAGGCCTGGTTGTGTCAGATTTCTTAAAAATGGAGCAACCAACGTCCTTTTGATCCTCTCAGTATATATGCCATCTGCAGATGTAACATAAGGGAGCACCGAGTTCAGAACTGTTAATTTAAAACTTTGTTAATTTAAAACTGAGGCCATCATAACCTATACATAATTGCGGTGTTAGACAGTTTACAATTTTCTCTATTTCTCTGTTGTACAGTAAGTGGCTACGAGAATATTTTCTACATTTTTCATAAATATACTGACATAGCCACATGGAGTGCTGTAACGTTTAATAAGATTACTTTTTTTACCGTTACAATGCATACAAAACAACATTAAAATGTTTTGTTTTCACAAGATGTCATAATATAATGATCGCTGCTCATTATGTTATGCTTTTGCCAGCATTAACACCACGATTTGACAACTAGCGTTAGAATTGTGGCTGATATTATAAACTGAATAATTAATGCCCCAGTAAATACTACTGCACATTATTCCTCAATATATCACTAATGTAGCGCTTTGTTTCATTATACTTTTGACATCTTCTGTGACAATGCTAAGGCCAGATTTCAAGTGTGCCAGCTCATCACAACCCATACCTGGTTTGTCGTCGCCGTCACTCAGGCTTCTAGAATGGATGCTACCTGCAATCCCCACCTTGATTTTGTTCTTCTCACTGGTCTTCGAAGGTGAGACTAGGACAATCTTCGAAGTTTCCTATTGCTGGTCACCAAGTGCACTGAAGTTCTTCTGCACGGAACAAGATCACGTACCTGTGGACATACCACAGCTGAAAATTATTTCTGGCATATTTGTTTTCCTTGACATTACTTTCAGTTACAGGGTTTGTTGCATTCTAGAAGCTACACAAATATAATTGTGGATTTCACCTATCAATGTAGTTGTAAATGCTATTTCTTTAACCAATTACAAACCATCAATTAGTTTTATGGTGCGTACATTCAATGTCCTTTTACATATTCCTGAGTAACCAGATGCTGAATTTCTTGGTACTTTTTGAGGTTACCATTCACGTTTACAACAAAAGGCAGATTTTATATTTGCTACGATCGATACACGAAACATATTATGTACTCTTCACATCCAAAATAAATCCACACGTTAGGTTCGGACAACACAATTAAAACACAGGCAACTGACACTTAAACATTGCGACGTTAGCGGCGTCGCGTAATGTTTATTTACCGCCACATAATTCTGCGCGGTGGTGAACTCTTTGCTTGGGTCGGCTTCCTTTTATTTTCCTCCTTGTTCTTATTCTCTGCTTTCCCCTTTTCCCTTCGGGCGTTATAATTTTTGATTGGCCGTGGTAGGTTATTTAAGGCCTTGCACGACCCCGCTCTGCCTAATTTACGCCGTTCTGACGTCTGTTACGTTACGCCGCTACCTTACGTCTGCTAGATCTCCGTGTTCACCTGATGGCGTAGTCGCCTCTCGCCCAGCAGAGGTCACCGCCGTTATCATGTTGCTGAGCTGACGATTATTCCTGTCACGCTAGAGAGCGATGGGGCATTTAAAACGGTGAGTCGTGGAAAATGTTAAAGTTTGCGGTAGGGTTTTCAAATGTTTTGGTAATTTGTGTGTCATATCTGTGTTGCATCTTGGGGGTGCAGTAGTGCTGGTCCAATTTAAAATTTGGTTTTGGCTGCCTTTTCAAATTATGTTTCGACTTAACTATGGTGTCGCCTTGCTGTGTGTCCATTTTAACGTGTCGTGTTCGTCTTTGTTCGCTGCCCAAGTTTAATAAATTTTAGGTTTTGCACTGTTTCCAAGACTTCATCGTTAGGGCTTAAATATGTTTAAGTTTTAGTTGTCCGTTATTGTAATTTTGAACAGTCGGAACTGTGACGGATGCCATACGACTACCTCCCACCGTAATTGTTTTAAAGGTTTTTTATATAGTTTTAAAGGAAAATAAGGCTTTGATGGACAATTATTTACTACGCTCCTTTCTGTCAGTTTTTAAAAGGTAAATGGGTGGTAGGAAATATACTAAGTCAAGAAAGAAAATAAATGTTTTAGGGTTGTTGTATGATACAGTAAAGTTTGAGTCACTGTAATTTAATTGTATGTTGTCATGGAGCCAAGGTGCATCTTATAAAAGGTAAATTTTTTCCTTTAGTGCTCCGTGATTAATGGTGGGTTTAAATGGATTAGTATTAATTGTGTCAATAATTGATTATTCCTTGGGATCTAAAATTTTATATTGCTGTGATATTTTTTGCTAGTCTTTTCATCGGTTTAGCCATTCAGTATTGTTTGTACTTTGTCAAAGTAAAGGGTGTTCGAAACTTGTCTTCAGCATTCCTTATTCGTGAACTGTCAAAAAATTTTCTGCACAACCCCACCACACGTTTTTTCTCACGTCTGCGTCTGTTGTTTGTTGTATACAATATCTGAGGTCAGTTTCCTGTATGCACTTAAGAAAGAAGAATCGCTGGCCTTTTTGGGTGACTTCGGATTTGAGCTGACGAGTCCACGATTGTGGCTGAGTTGCGTCGGGCTGTAGTGGACTTGTGGCGTCAGCGGGTTGCAAGTCCTCTCAGCGTGCAGTTTCAGCGAGTTTCGCCAACAATGCACCCAAGTCCAATAATTGTCATTATTAGCAATAGAGAATATCTCTCCTTTAACATCCTTGGATACCGTTATCATTTTACACTNGTTGTTTGTTGTATACAATATCTGAGGTCAGTTTCCTGTATGCACTTAAGAAAGAAGAATCGCTGGCCTTTTTGGGCGACTTCGGATTTGAGCTGACGAGTCCACGATTGTGGCTGAGTTGCGTCGGGCTGTAGTGGACTTGTGGCGTCAGCGGGTTGCAAGTCCTCTCAGCGTGCAGTTTCAGCGAGTTTCACCAACAATGCACCCAAATCCAATAATTGTCATTATTAGCAATAGAGAATATCTCTCCTTTAACATCCTTGGATACCGTTATCATTTTACACTNATCCAATAATTGTCATTATTAGCAATAGAGAATATCTCTCCTTTAACATCCTTGGATACCGTTATCATTTTACACTTTTTTATAGCAGTAAGTAAAGTCGCAAATTTATGTTTATGTCCTTAAGAAACTCTTTTAAAAGCAATCGCTATAAAGTCTCCGGGTTTTATATCACTGTTCCTCCGTGAAGAAATCACGTCACTTGAAGAAGGAAAATTTGCAGGTTTTTAAGCATAGTGTAATAGAGGTCTTGTTTCCCCCTCGTGTGATGCGTAATTGTGAACGCGATTTCGTGTGCGGACATCAAATGATCGGCTGGAACAATGTATGAATTCGTGGATTCAATATTGGCTTACCACGATGCTTTGTGTTTATGCAAATGAGTATGCGAGATTCGGTTAATGTAATTTTAGATAACTTGGCTCCGCATGTCCGTGTGCATTGTACTTTGGTGTCTGCACCGCATCATTTTCGTGAGTTACGTGAACTCGCTGTTCAAGTGCAATGTCGTTTTGTTATCTCTAGTGAATACCTTGCGTGTTCCCTTTCTTAGGTGCAAACAGGTCGTGGCAATAACTACACGTCGTATGGACGAGTCTCTACTATACAGAATGTCGAGCCGCAGGGTGCCTGTGCGGTACAGTAATTGTGTTATTCAGGGACAATGTTTCTTGGGAATGCAAGCACGATAGGCATACGGTTTTAGAAAGGAAATTTTTCAGATGCATCGAGATTGGAAACTTGCATAGGACTTGCCCTAAGGCTGGGAACCGGGTTTTAATGGAATTAGGCGTGGGTGTTCTAGTCGGGCAAAGATGCTATAGCCAAGCACGGTTAGGAAATTTTCTGTTTTAATCACTTGAGGAGAACATAACTTTTCTGCTGTAGTTGACACGTGGGCCTCTCATTGTGTCATGGGTGATAATTTCTTGAAAAGGCTTTTGGAATTGAACATCGTTTCTAAAAGACGAGTCAAGTGTGTGGCCGAGAAGAGGTCGTGTGTGGCAAATGGCGACGTTATGAGAAGCATTTAAGTTGTGCTCTTGAACTTTAAAGTTGGCATTTGTTCTTGAAATTTTCCTTTTTGGGTATTTTCAGGCCTCAGTCACGACGTTATTTTAGGGAAAACAAGAACGCTGGTTAATCTTCACGAGTACTATTTATAATTTAGTTTTGCTCCAAACGTCCAGATCGCACTTCAGGTCCACGCTTCTCCAGAGATATTTTCATCTATGTGTGACAACACACATGGTTCCTTTAAACATTTTCAGAGGTAGTTAGATCAATTGAGGAAGAAGTTCAGTGACGTTATCGGTCTGAAAATAGGGAAATGTGATGTACTTCCGTACAAATTCTCCCTTACGGATTACATCCCGGTACGCGATCGGCATTTCAAATATTTTCTCCCTAAGTTGCAGACCTTTAGGGAGATAATGAATAAGCTGTTGGTATTTGGCGTTACTATCCCATAGACGTCTGATTATAGTTTCCCTGGTTTTCTGATTCGTAGGAGGGATAGCGACAAATATCGATTGGTCGTCAATCATTCACTGGTAAATAAGAAAATTCATAAAGATATCTTTCCATTGCCAACCATTGATTGTGTACTTCAGCACCTAGGTAAAGCCCGTGTAATTTCTGTTTGAGATTTAAACAATAGTTTTCGTCAGTGTTTGTTGCAACCATTTTGCAGAAAATATACTGCTTTTAGTGCACCGTGGAGAAAGTTTGAGTTTACTGGTATTCCAATGGGCTCGAACTTTGACACTTAAGCCTTGTCTAGAGCGTTAGATTTTGTATTGTTACAATTTAAATTTAAGTTTGTGTGCTATCAAATCGATGATATTATTGTGAAAAATTATGATTTAGGAATGCTATCTCTCCCATATGCGTCAGGTGATTCTTAAGATGCGGGAAGTAGGGTTGACTGTCAATCCAGATAAGGTAAACGGTTTGAGTAAGGTGAGATTTTTGGGTTATCTACTCTGTGAAGGTCAATTGATTATTAACGCTTGTCGCGTGGCCCCAATTTTGAATTTCTCTCGCCAAAGAACTTTGAAGGGAGATCAAAAAATGTTCGGTCTTCTGGGCTACTACTTCCGATTTATTGAACACTTTTCTAAATTGGCTGCTCCCTTAATTTTTTTTTTAAAGAAGGGGGTAGTTGTTACGTGGGGTCAGGAGCAGGAATCAACCTTTACTGTTTTAAAACAGACGTTGTCTTTCCCTCCGGTATTACACCTACCGGATTTACCTGTCATTTTGTATAAATTTGTAATCGCACGTTTGTATCCTTACCTTGTGTTCTTGTTGTTGATTTTTTCTTTGGGTCTTTTCTAAATCCCGATTTAAATGTTTTGTTCCCGCTTTTCGNGTCTTTTCTAAATCCCGATTTAAATGTTTTGTTCCCGCTTTTCGATCTAGCCATGCTGAGTCCACCCAGCTTCCCCAACTTCCATTGATTCGGAGCTGTTCGCGTCTGCGGACTGAAGAATTTAAAAGTCCCTGANCGATCTAGCCATGCTGAGTCCACCCAGCTTCCCCAACTTCCATTGATTCGGAGCTGTTCGCGTCTGCGGACTGAAGAGTTTAAAAGTCCCTGCTGGTTTCATTTACCACAACCCCCTTGGCGCCTGTGTGGTTATGTTCCTCCGAGCCCGAGCATAGACCCGCTCTCTTGGCGCTGAGACGCATGTTTGGCTCTCGGTTGCCCGCCGTCTCCAGAGACCGCTAGATGTTGGAGCTGATCTCTCTCTCGTATTGAAGATGCGGCAAATGGATTTTGACCTACATGTTACTGTTTTTTTCATCAACTTATAGACTGTCCTTCGTATTCTACACTTATGTTTCTACTCTTACTATGTCTACTATGTATTTGAGTTTCTACGTTCTGTTTCTTCTGTGAACTATGCGAATAGTTTATCTACATGCAATGTTGACTATGTGAAACTAATCTTCAAGGTACAGGTTTTGACGAGAAGTTTGCCGCTATCATGCCGTGTAATGTTTATTTACCGCCACATAATTCTGCGCGGTGGTGAACTCTTTGCTTGGGTCGGCTTCCTTTTATTTTCCTCCTTGTTCTTATTCCCTGCTTTCCCCTTTTCCCTTCGGGCGTATCATTTTTGATTGGCCGTGGTAGGTTATTTAAGGCCTTGCACGACCCCGCTCTGCCTACTATACGCCCTTCTGACGTCTGTTACGTTACGCCGCTACCTTACGTCTGCTAGATCTCCGTGTTCACCTGATGGCGTAGTCGCCCCTCGCCCAGCAGAGGTCACCGCCGTTATCATGTTGCTGAGCTGACGATTATTCCTGTCACGCTACAGAGCGATGGGGCATTTAAAACGGTGGGTAATGGAAAATGTTAAAGTTTGCGGTAGGGTTTTCAAATGTTTTGGTAATTTGTGTGGTATATGTGTGTTGCATCTTGGGTGTGCAGTAGTGCCGATCGAATTCAAAATTTTGGTTACGGCTGCCCTTTAAAATTGTGTTTCCGCTTAACTATGGTATCGCGTTGCTGTGTGTTCTTTTTAACGTGCCTTGTTCGTCTTTGTTCGCCGCACAAGTTTAATAAATGTTAGGTGTTGGGCTGTTTCCACGACTTCATCGTTAGGGCGTAAATATTTTTAAGTATTAGTTGTCCTATAATTCGTAACTGTGACGGGTCCCATAACACTGTCTTCCACCGTAATTACATTTATTGTTTTTAATATAGTTCTAAAGCAAAAGGAGGTTAAATGGGCATTTGTTTGCTGTTAGGAAATATACTAAGTCAAGAAGAATATAAATGTTTTAGGGTTGTTGTTTGATACATAAAGTTTGGATCTCTGCAATTAATTGTTGGTTTTCATAGGGCCGAGAGGCTTCTTATAAAACGTATTTTTTTCCTTTAGTGCTCCGAGATTAATTGTGCGTTTTTATTAATTGTATTAATTGTGTCCATAATTGATTATTCCTTGTGATCTAAAATTATTTATTGCTGTGATATTTTTTGCTTATATTTTGATTAGTTTAGCCATTTGGTATTATTTAGATTTTGTCAAAATAAATAGTGTACGAAATTTGTTCTTTGCATGTAGTTGTTTTTTGTCTGTCACAACGCAATCAGGTAACCGAGGTAACTGATCAGAAAACCAGTACTGCACTAATTATTTAAGAATGAAAGGGCAATAGCACGCGTGGGAAATACGTTGACGGATATATTGGATAACTTCATGACGTCACAAAACTCGTATTCATGGCATGCGTATGGTAAATGTGGCTATGTACCACAAAATTTTGAGTGAAAGAGCATAAATATAAGATTTCATTATTAGTCCAATATTGCAAGCTTTAGAATCGTATGTGTGAAACGAAATGAGTACTTACTTTGGTGACGAGAAGTACACAATAACTGTTATCTACTATAAGTACTCTTCAGTTGGAGTCAAAAAAACCAATGGCGTGTGCCAAAGGCGGTTTCGGGGTGGGACAGATTTGCCGGCATTCATCACGAGGCTTGCTCCAAACAAGCACTTGTCGGCCGCGCTGGAGGCCGAGGCAGGTAGGCGGTTGTCTCTGTGTGGACTACACGTCATTTTGACAGTCGTAGAATAGGCACTTCCACCAGCTGGCGGGTAGTCTGGAGTTTTGAGCCAGACAACACGAAGAGCGCAGTCTGGGAATAGAGACCCTGGTTAGAGCTACATTTAGTTCTCTTCATTTTATGAGATTATCGCTGTTCGCTACTATCTGTCATTTTACAATGCCAAGTCAGTGTAAATTTGTGTTGGTTGGACATTTATTTAATGTCACAGTAACACAAAAAATTTGGTTCTTCCTGTTATTTTTTAGCGTAATACAACTTTTGGTAGCAGCATCATTACTTAGAGATTTTGTTAACATTAACACTTGAACAGTATATTTTCATTATAGTAATACGAAACTTTTGTAATAATTAATGTTATAAATTTTGCCACAAGATTATTAATTTTACTACCACATAAACGTTTTAAGTAACGCCTCAATAGTAATTTATTTGCTGCAAGAAGATTACAATTTGTTCTGTTTACAATTTTGCTTAGTAAGATGGCACCGAGCTATACTCGACAGTCCTCTGCATAGTCGAGAAGAGGTCACTTGTTAATTGGCTGTCGCAACAGGTGGAACGTATTCTTCTGTTCCACACGGTCCCATGAAATAAAGCTGCGATAGTGATGAGAGTTTACTTTTCGTCTTGAGTGCCACATGGGGGCGTTAAATGAGCTAATGCCTAAAGAAGCACGTGAAAATATCTTATAATAAAGTGCTGTCTACCGACGCACTGAATTTCAACGCAAAATTATACAGTCTGTAAAGATAAGCCGTAGACCACATGTGAAACAATTTAGTAGTTAAGAGTACAATGATGGAACAGCCACGTGTATAGAAAACTCCAGCAACGTGTTCCAGCAAAACGGTGTCACTTGCCAGCAAAATGCTGGAGCGCCGTTCTCCAAATCAACGCATAGTAACCTACTCACCATCCAGCAAATNAACGTGTTCCAGCAAAACGGTGTCACTTGCCAGCAAAATGCTGGAGCGCCGTTCTCCAAATCAACGCATAGTAACCTGCTCACCATCCAGCAAACCAGCGGATAGGAAACCATTCGCAGTAACCAATCCCAGAGTCTCGCGCAGGCAATCAGGGAATGGGATCGTTCACATTAGTAGTCCTTCACGCCATTTCTTCTTTGTATACATATCTACTCTTTGGCGAAAGTAAGATAAACATACGACTGACATTCACTCTTCTTCAGTTTTCTGGACGAGCAAACTAATTAACCATACATCAACCGTATGTAAACCTTTACTAATTGTAATCTTCTTTCATCTATTGTTCATAGAAATCATAATTACGATTTTTATTCATACGCCCTTGTACATATGAACTTCTTGCCAATAAATTTGCAATACCAAGAAGGACATGAGCTATTACAACCAGATTCATTGGATAGAAGGCGCATCATACGCCAGTGGAATGGTTACTCTAGCAACTGACGTACAGAACACGGTATTATGCACAACCTGTCGCAACAATACCTGTGAAGGAGGCCACAGGCGAGTTTACAAAACTATATAACCACAACAGCGAGCCGGAACAGAATTGATTAACATCAATAATAAAATGCACGTAACAACAGAAAATATGGATCCAGAAGACATCAGAACATTCCAGCCTAAATTCAACAAACTATAAGCAGACTATGTCTCCAGTGCACAACCGGAGCCAATCAGAAATTATTACGACACACGCACACACGCGTGGAGGGGCGCGAAGAGTGGACTGGACTGCGAAGGAGGAGATCGTCGGATTCGGCGAGTGTCCAGGGAAGTGAACGGCCAACAGCCGAGGAGCCAGCGGCGATCTGGGCTGAGGGTCCGGAGTGCGACACCAGGTGAGTTCCTACTGAAGTTATGTTATCTCTCATTAAAAATAACCTTTCCTTTAATCCCTTCTTCCATCTGCCTTATAGCTCGAACTTCTGTATGACTTATTACTTAACTTTTCAAGTGAATTTGTTACGTGTTAACTTTCTACAAGACTGCTACGCATTCCCTTCGTTGTTCTCATCCCACCAGGAGTTAGAATATAACAATGGAGAAATAAGTACTGTGGATTTCCGACTGTGGTATCTCCGTCTACGCTGCTGCTTCTATGCGCACCCAAATCCATTCTTTGTGGCCGCGGGTATATGTGACAGTCGAGTCGACGTGTGACCACGGACCATACGTTTTTATGGTCGAGTGATCCAGCAAACGTGTAGCCGAAGAAAGTGGTGTGACATAGTGGTAATCCAGGCACCACAAAGCGATGTGTGCCACACGCTGTCGCGCATTGTGATATTGTGCAGGGCCCCAGGCTGGCCCTTAAGATAGCAGACAGCAGGCTTTAACACCTCCACATTGTTACCGTTTCTGCTGGTCAGCGTAAAGATTGCTCACGATGAAGTGAGCACTTTTGAAATCAACCTTTGAAAAATGTCACTGCCAATAAGTACGTGTATTTTAACGTGCAGACCGACTGGCATAAACCCAGTAATGTTGGCAATGACGGAGTGAAAGAAGTTCCTCGTCCCAGCGTTGAATTAAAAGTGTTAATTAAACATTTGTGAATTCTGAAATATACTTTCAGTTTTTTAAATGCATATACGTGTAAGAATGAGTAAATAATCTAACTGTTTACTGTGTCAATAATTGTACAGTTTGACTTAACGGATGCACGAATAAAGTGAACATGCCCGTAGCAATGTTAATTTTTGATATGATGGAAGACTACACGATGAGTAGACAAGAAAATCGTAAGCAGGGCTTTCAAAAGTGCTCAGTTTAGCGCGAACAGCCTTTACGAGCGATGCGGTGAAGGCGCTAACAGGACTCTAGTCCGACGGAAAGATATACAATAACTCCAGGTGATGGACCGGTATGATGGTGCATAATGCAGGACGAGGCCAAACGTATGCCATGGTGCCACCAGACATGGACGTGACGATCATGGTGCTGTAGGCAGAAGAGGGAGTCGTCGGAGAAGGTGACGGCAAGCCATTCATCCCACCCTGCTTCAAGTTCCACGCACCAACGCAGCTGCAACCACCTGTGGTGAGCAGCCAATGGCAGCTGCTGTAATGGGCACCTGAACACATTGCATTGATGCTCCAGACAGCGACATACCGTCCTTGCGGACACAGACTAATGTACCATATGGCTGAACTCCTGAGCAATGGCGTTTGAAGGTGCTGTACGGTCCGTAATCACCATGTTCACCAGACGTCTGTCTTGGCGCTCGTTGTTGTGAAGGGGCTGTTGGCTTCCCACACCTCGCTCAGCCCGTCCCTCCTGGACACAAGGAGCCAATATCCGTTTCACGACAGTTGCATGTCTTCAAAATCCGAGAACCAATTACGCGGTAGGATAATCCACAGTTCGGATACGCCACGAGTATCCTGCAGTCAACGGCGGAAACTTGTTAGTATGTATCTCGTGATGTCTGAAGCGGCATCCTCAATCTGTGCACACGAATGGCGAGGAAGCACAATGCTACTTACTATATCTCAGTGGTTCCACGACCTCCATTTATATACAAATTAAGTGTCGCAAATGGTGCACAAGCTGCGCTACCCGGCTGAACGACTAGTCACGTCTTGGTCCTACCATGCTCTGTGCATTCCCCCCAATGTGGGGATATTTTAGGTGCTTCCTTTTTTCTGTTGGAATTTTAATGCTCAGCAGTGTACTTTCAATATGTTACTTGTTAGAGAATGCGTTTTTAACTTTTTTTTTCGCCTATGAAATAAAATTCAAAGCTAATTTTTTTACTTTTCTAAAATTATACCGGATCACAATATTATTCCTGCTCAACAGTGGAAACTGTGCGGTTAAAGAGGCTACGGTAGTGTAGTGGTTAAACTACTCGCCTCCCACTAAGACGAACAGGATTTTGATTCCCGGGCGGGGTCGCCCCCCGTATTTTCGCATGTGGGAATTGTGCCAGACTATGCCGCTGGTCGGCGGTTTTTCTCGGTGATCTCCATTTCTCCCCGCCCTGGCAGTCCGGCTCTGCTCCATACTTACCTCGCTTCACCTTTATTAGCTCTCAACACCTCGATGTTAAGAGCCTCCCAAATCTCTTCACTCACTCACTCTACGGTCTATTTATTTAGTGTAAGCAAAAAATTTAACAAAAATGTTTAATGTGCTATTTAAATCGGGACCTTAATGAAATCATGTCAACCCTGAATCGTTGTGGGATTTTTGATTCGTCACGATGCATGTATGGTAGCATTGCAGTTGTCAATTGGTGTCCTAAGCAGAACTCATATTTCAATCATGAATACAGAAATTTTATTTGAATAGACGCGATAATCATGGATTTTCAATTAAATATTTTCGTGCACACAGATTAATTCGAAAATTTTATACCAAAGCACATTGCACTGCTGAATTTCATATCCGTTTTATTCAATATACTGGTATCGCCAGAAATTAAACACGAATACCGTTTTGTTCAGGTTCGCAGAGTTTCTAATAGGATGCATAAAGGGGGCGGGGGGAATTTAATTTATCAGTTAGTACAAAAGCATACCAAATAAATATTTAAGTAGATTACGTTTGCGAAGAAACGTACGCGAAACGAATGCCTGGCCGCGCGGATTTCATTAATTCCCAAAACGATTTAGGGCACAGAAATAAAAAATATTGTAATTACGCTCCATTCGAAGAGGCGACGGGGGATTGTGCAATTTCGAGTTTCACCTAAAGGTGAGCGGAGCAGGAAAAGCGAAATGCAGGAAACGCCAATGAGAAGAAGGATGTAGGACGAGAGAAATATTATCGAGATCGACGCGCGATTTCCAGGTCGGACCCTTCTAGCGAGTCGCTGGAATTACGACTAGACGTACTTGCTGCACACCTTTGCCGGGAAGTTATTGCCTTACATGCCAATCCCGCGCCGCATTGTTACCTTCCCCTGCTGCGCGCAGTCGCAGCACAGTCGGACGAGATCGCTATCCGGCGCCCTGACGAGGCGTCGTGCCAGAAATCAAGCGTCGTAAAAATACTAAATTGCCCCCCGGGGCGGACGTGGCCTGCGCCGGGAGAAATACACGCCGACCGCCGGTTAAAGCAGCTGTTAGTCCGCGCCCGGGGGTAGTTATTTGGGGGAGAGCGCGGTGCCGCCGCAGTAAAAAAAAAAGTCTTTTCGTACCTCGCGGCGGGTAGCGGGCCTGAGCTCGCATGTCCCTAGTGGCTGGGCGAAGCTGCAATTAATAGCGCCCCTGCAGATATGGATCGCGTCGAGAGCCGGGTTTCGTGAGGCGAATAGAAAAACTGATGTTGGTGACCGAGGGGGCAGAGGGAGCGACGTCTGCACGTAAGTTTACTCGCTGTCGACGGCAGTACTTGAACGCACGCTGTATCGCCTTTCGCCGTATGTAAAATGATTATTGCCACAGGCCTCATCACTTTAGTCACTCACGCGTCTGTCAAGCTAGATTGTGAAATGATATGAAATGTACGTATTTTAAAAATCCGCTAATTTCTGTACATAACTTTTAATTCAACGTTAAGACCTGGAACTATTTTATTCCGTCGTTACCAACATAAAAATGCGCATGCCGGGTTAGTGTGCCCGTTAAAATAGATGCAGGTGGCGAAAGTGACATTTCGCAAAGTCTGGTGTGCAAATTACCAGTTAACCGTGAACATAGTATACCTATTAAGGTACAGAGAGGTGAAACAGTCGCTTATTCCGCGAACTACAGCCGCACAAGACAGCAATAAGGTGTCACCGACCAGTGAAGTCTCGGAACACCGTTCTCCACATATAAGTGCCTGTTAGCTGCTAGCCGGCAACCCGCTAGCGAGGAACCTGTCGCAGCACGCAGTACGATGGCCGTCCCCAAGGTCTCGCGCAGCCAGTTTCTATTCTGTGTACACTGTAAAACTGAACCAATGTGAATTGAGCCAAATCAGTGAAAACCAGTGGAAAATTAGCTACCGATAATCAGTGCCAGAAAACTAATTAATATGACAAAATTTCACAGATATACAGGTGGAGTATAAAATAATACCCCAAATTTTAGGGTATAAAATATCAATTCCAAACAACCTACAACCTTGATTGACCAATCAAATGAACTGCTGAACCCTAAAGTTTGTTTATCATACATTCAGGAATATTCAATGTGACCACCATGAGCGACCAGAACGTCATCTACGCGATAATCAAACTCGTTCTACGCTCTTGTCAACATGTCCGGTGTTACGGTATGGATGGCGTTCGTAAATCTCGGTTTGTGGTGGAGAGGGGGAAGCGAGCTCGCATTCAACACGTCAATGTCAAGGGGACAGTCTGATGTTTCCTTTATGTGCCAAGAGATGACACTTGGAGCATCTCTCGTCGCACTATGAGCGTGTGTTGTGTGTTAGTACACACCACGATGGCGACGGAATGACAGAAGGCGTGCTGTGTTATTCAGTTTGCTAAATGTGAATCGGTTACGACTGTCCAACGTGAATTCCGACGCAATTACAGACGTCGTCCTCCTGATAGGTGGAGTATCGTACGTTTTTTTCGTCAGTTCCGTAAAACAGGGTGCCTTTGTAAAGGCAAAAGTTCCGGGCGGCCGCGTGTTTCCGAAGAGAATGTGCAACGGATTCAACAAGCGTTCGTACGCAGTCCAAAAAAATCAACTCGACAAGCTAACCAGGAAATGCAAATCATACGGTATGGAAAGTGTTGCGAAAGCGATTGCTGTACAAACCGTACAGGTTACAGCTTGTACAGGCTCTTACCGAAAGGGATAAATAACTGAGTTGTTATTTATGCACGTTCGTTCTTGCCCAGAACGAGGTAGACGATGCCTTAATGTCTAAGCAGGTTTTTAGCGATGAAACGACGTTCCATACAAATAGTAAGGCGAACCGGCACAACATGCGGATATGGGGCCAGGAGCCTCCACGTGAAACCACCGAACACGAGCACGCTTCCCCCAAAGTGACCGTGTTTTGCGCAGTATATAAAGACACTGTTTTCGGCCTTTTTTTTCACGAGCCCACTGTTATTGAAATCTCTTGTTTGGACATGCTTACAGAGTGGTTGTTATCTCAGTTAGAAGAGGTGGCGGGGGACTTCATTTTCCAGCAGGATGGTGCGCCACCCTATTGGCACCTATCTGTTGGCGGATACCTGAACAAGACGTTGCCGCAACGCTGGATTGGTCGAGGAGTAGCTGGTGACCAGGCTCTTCATTACTGGCCCCAAGAAGCCCGGATCTTACCCCGTGCGATTTATTCTATAAGGGTTCATAAAGGATAAAGTGTTTTTGTCTACCATTTACGGCTAACATTGACGACCTCAAAGCGAGAATTACGGACGCCATCCAAACCGCAATACCGGAAATGCTGACAAGAGTGTGGAACGAGTTTGATTATCGCGTAGATGTAGTTCGGGTCGCTCGTGGTGGCCACACTGAACATTTATGAAGATATGGTTAACAAACGTCACAGTTCCACGGTTCATTTCATTGGTCAAACAAGGTTGTAGGTAGTTTGGTTTTGATATTATAGACCTTCAAAGTTGGGTATTCTTTTATACTAATAATGTATATGTGATTCCCATTGAATGTCGAGAATTCCACAGCCATAAGTCAATTTTTCCATTTAATTTTCTTGATTTTCCAGTTTGCAGTAGCTTATCAACTGACATTCAGTGAATATTATTTCACTTATTGATATCACTGTTTCGGGCTTAGAGTGTACTTATCTACTCTGTGGTAGAACAGGTAGCTTTAAAGAAAAATTTAGCCAATTGCTTCAAGTGTCTGTAGATAAGAACAGGAGGATTTCGCAATTTCGATGATTTTTGGGCTAGATTATACCGTCCTATGCAAATTACGCTGTCATCCTAGTGCATGGCCAATAAAACTCAACAAAAAGTAGGACGGGTTAACTTATATTTTTCATTTGGATCTTTATTATTGACTTGCCAGAGGGCACGTATAAACTATGATCTAATACATAACAGGCATCAATTGTACACGTGTTTAGAGTATAGCTTGTGCTAAAATTTGTACAAGAAATTTTCCAGCCAAATTTGATAAGTGACATAAGAGAGGAGGAACAGAAAAGTTATTTCCTATGAAATATGAGTGAGAAAAATGTGAGAATTATGGCCATGTTGACTTCAACCGTAGACAGAATCAGTGGTAGACTGTGCTTGATAGCTACGCAGTAACCAATCTCTTGTGTTTATAAAGTGCAATGTTTCTTCTACAGTTGCACCGTCAAACAGTGTGGTTTTCGAATTAAGATTTAAAAAACTTATTTATAGTCGTAGATGTTATGTTCTCTGACCCAATTGTAATGCATATTAAATTTATGAAAGTAATCAAATTATATTTTTATCATGGGCGTGCTGGAATACTATAGGCGGTTCATGATAAAGTGAACGCTCTAGAAATCAACCTTTGAAAAAAATCACTGTCCGCAACTAAATGTTGCGGACAGTGATTTTTTTCAAAGGTTGATTTCTAGTTCTAGTTAGGAGTAGCATTTTTAGGTAGTAAAGTCTCATTATACAAAATATTTAACATTCACGGAACATGAAATTCATCAATTTCTTTTTGTTTTGCGCACATAACAATAAAAATAACCTAATATTAACACATTTGTATTTATAGCAAACTCATAACATCACTTGGCTGACGCGTAGATACAAGTTAATTGTTGTGGTTTTGTTTTCTTTTTTATATCTTTCCCATTCCCATGTTCAAAAGCTCCGAATTCCGTGAGTTTATATAGCAGTTCCTATCCCTTTCCCTGGTTAGTAAGTTGTAGTAAGTGCATTGAAAAACGTGATTTATGTGACAGTTACTAACCGCAATTGTAAAGGATTTATTTTCAAATATAAATAAGATCTTTAGACCTTCATTCTATAGTGGCTTTCTGCGGTATTTCGACGTTTTTTCTAGTCGCAGTAAGTCTAACTTGTCATCTTATATGAAAACCTGGTCATCATGTCTACATGTGTTAAAAATTGGTTATAATAATTTAAAACTTAAAGAAACTTTGGACAATTTCATTCAATTATATTTGCGATATTGTGTAATAATTATGGAACTTCGATTAGTTTGAGTTACTATTTACGTGACTGTCGAAAACAGTGTTCTATAAAATTACTTTATATTACACGTGAAACACTCTAAATCTGAATCAGTGAGAATGTTATTGTTTCAATCAGTTAAGAGTATAAGACTTATTCAACAGTCATTTCAGTGAATTTTATCGCTTAATCAGTGGAAACAACTGCCCGTTTTCCTTTACTTATTGATTCAGCGACATTTTCCACTGATTCATCTGTCTTTGTTTCACTGTTTTTCAGTTATTGGTTCTTGGACTAATGGATCAATTAAAGAGCAAGTAAAAATGGCCGTCAAACAACGTGTAAAAATAGCCGTTAACCAGCTTGTATCCAGTGAAATAACAACGCATATACTAATAAAACCAATACAAAATACCTTATAAAATGTGTTTCGTATTTCAAAACACCATTTTATGAAGTAACATGAACATTCAGTCTTTCTTTCCGTTTTTACGTCTTTCATTTCGTTGATGTCATGCAGTCAAAGCGCTCTATTTGTAGGTATAAACTGCATATAATGTGGTGAAGAGAGTGCACTCATATGTACTATTCGTTTTAACAATCCTAACGGTACCAATAAAACCAAAAAAGAAATGCATGGGCATACAATTCAAAGCTCCACAATTTCGATGAGGAATTATCAGACATATATTTTCCTCTATGTCATCAACTGGACTTGGTAGCTCAGCTGGACGCTCTGCCGTCATAGCTCAGGGGTAGAGCGACCAACTTGCAGTCGGAGGGTCGGAAGTTCGCACCCCGGTTCCTCTGCGGCAGAACTTCATGTTTCTGTCTATGGCTTTGTCACCAAGTCAGTCTTAAAGTTATCTCATATAACTTCACAAACACACGCTGTCAAACGTCACACACGCTATGTCCAACGGCAATCGTATATTGCAATATGTCAATAAAGTCTACTTAAAAAAAAACAGAGTTGTTAGTTAAGTCTAAGAGTGAATTAGGAAGAAAGTGTGAGTTCAATTCCGGTCACCTGCGGAAAACGTTTTACTTTCTTTAATTACAATGAATTGCGTAAAATATAGTAAATTTGTGAATTTCTTGTAGTTATTTAGCAAAATTCATTTTAAAAAAACACTTAATTTCCCATTGCATTTGGATTTCATTTAATCAATCAGTGAAATTGTTTTACTTCACTAATTTAATCAGTGAAATTTTATCACTGAAACAATTGGTGGTTGTCCGTCTGTGTGGAGCCATTTTCACTTATTCGAGTAGTCGAATTTCAATGCGAATCAGTGGTTTTTCACTGATTTAAATTTAGAATGAACATTTCTCATCTACTTCTAATTTGTTTGCATAGTTCCTTGACGTTTTGTTGAACCGTTTAATGTGTCCGGACCAACGTAAACAGTGAGGATTCTGAGCTGCCATTAACAAACCTCAGTTACAGTAATAAAATTTCAATGTTGCATTAAATGAGCGGATACAATTACATGAAATACATTGGNGGATTTTTTTTTTTTTTTTTTTTTTTGTATTCTGATAAAATTACGTTTCTATGGCTAAGCTAAACAAGATTTTCTTTTAAGAAAAGTTAGAGCCAGTTAAAACAAATTTCGTTAGGACGGATTTTCGTGAAACTTACATTTTGTGATAAATATCACCATGGAAGTGTACTGTAAATATTTGTATCAATTAGGTTCAGCCACCAAGCTTTTATTACAAATATTGTTTTAATCGTAACGCAAACGTACAGTTGGTGCTGTCGACGCCCTCCATTCTGGATTATATTTTCAACACCTAGCAGGAGTTAATTTTCTTGATTTCGAGATCAGGCGAGTTGCCGATTCAGCCGCCAGGCAAGCTGTCAACACTCGTATGTTTTTAAAGGCATAGAAAAATCTGTAATTTTTCATCCTTTAAAAAAAATACTTTTCCAATTAGCAGTATACCTATGTGCATGAAGCGGGACTTTGACTACCTGCATAAGTGATTAAATCTTTGTTTTTTATAATAATTTTAAGTTGTTCAATTTTAAAAAGCATTTTTTTTAATTGTATATTTTTACATATAGTACAATGGTGCTTTATAAAATACCTTTTAATGAAATTAACATTATTTATGTGCCTTTTAAATTTTATATTTTTCTGACAATTAATGTAACAAATTAAAACACAATTTTTTTCACTGGCATTTTTTATCAATTAATTTAATACAGTAGTTCTTGCCCTCAAAAAATATTACAATATTCTTCGATATATATGTATCTCAATATATGCAAGTTTGTTGTAGGTTAAAGTTTTTTATGCATCTCGCTATTCACACTTGTGTTGTCCTTATGCGAAAATACCGTGACATTTATTACACCAACACATTGTGTAGGGCAGTTTATGTAGGTAACTGCACTTTTTGACGATATGTACCAAAGTCACAATAGAATTGCTTGCAGTAAACCTGGTAGCGAGGTACTGATGGTAAATTCAATTCAACTGTACAGGTATTTGCATGTCTAAGTAAACTTTCGCTACGGCTGGACTGTTTACCGCACCTGTCACACAAAAATTACATACGTCAGTAATTTTTGGCACAATTAAAGCGCTCATGTCACCGTACATTGTAGCCGAAATTAAATCTGTCACAACAGTGACACTGATGACGACGCAGTGATTAAGGTAGAGACTCGGACGGACTTATTGGAGATATAGGTGCTAGAGCTAAAGAAGCAGATAACGCTTGCAATGGTGTTGTACCTCAGCCGAAACGGTCGATGGCTCCATTGAAGATTTTTTAGGCGTCACAGCTAAAGTTTTCGATGGTACTGTACCATCTGTAGATGATCGTGCTGCACTGGTTGCAGTAGCTGGTAGTGATGTAGGTGTCACAGCTGAAGAAGCCGATGGTACCATACCAATCAGAAACAATGGTACTGCACTGATGGAAGTAGATTCTGTTAGTGATGCAGATACCAAAGCTGCAGAAGTCGATGGCGCTGGTGAAATAGGATACATTCACTCGAAGACGAAATCGATGATGGGGAACCAATGGCGGACAATATCCACTACACTTTAACGAAACTGGCCATTGATTACCTGGCATAGAAACTAGCCGAAACGATTAACCTTTCACATAAGCCGTTGTCAAACTAAGCCACTCAGCTGATATCACATTGCTTATAATTTACGCGATGTAAGCCCCATGAACTCGTATTTACATTGAACCAGTCGTATTACACCATTAATACATTGTGCGGACATCGAACAGCCTATCACCAATTTGCCACGTGATTGCAGCTGGGCAATCGCATGCAGGCATTGAGACTTAACATGCAGGCAGGTAGGCAGGCTTTAGGTGCTTAACATTATTATATATACGAAACACACACACACAGTGCCCGAAATATCCCAATTTCAGGCGAGACTGATAGACGCATTAGAAACAATTAAGACAAAAGCATACTTAAAGAATTTGATACGAGACCCATTACAGAAGGAAAAGCGAGGCACTTGCAGTCATAATCTGAGCTCGCGCACACGTCCAGCTGCGCTGCAGCAGGTGTTGAATTGGACTTTGCCATAGCGTACTGTCAGCAAGACAGTTAGTGTAGGCCACTGAGAGCTTGTAGCTACATCAGAATGTTTTATTTCTAATACATGCCAACTTTAATTCATAGGATATTAAACAGAGGTGATATCTGCACATACAAGTCATCACCAGGGGAGACCCATGTTCAGCGGAACTTGGGTTCGATTCTCAACTCGTCTGGCCCCCCAAATTTATGTTTTAAAAATCACTCCAGGTGAATGCCGGCATGATTTCTTGGCTGAGAACTTACTTGTTCCTACTTGCCCTAGCAACTAGCTCCGCCCATCTCAAAAGAGTGTAAACGTTACTTTTATTATTTAAGCTTGCAAACCAAATAGAAAATGTAATCTCACGTTACTTTTTTACAAGAATCGAGTAGGCAGGCACGAAAAAAAATTTCATATCTATTCATTATAAGCGGAATGTGGTTGCACCATTTTCTCTCTCACCAAATCCGCGACATCAGGATTCCAGAATCTTGAATCATTAACGTTGATACCTGCCAAATGCTGAGGTTTAGAAGTAGGTATTGAATCTGCTCTGCGGCGTAAGGCCCCAGCACTTGATGCTAGCCCTCAGTGATAGGGCGGAGGAATACGTCGACACTATTGTCTCAAGGTCCAATTTACTAATAAATTACACTTTGACGCATTCTGCGTCCCTATATTTTATTCGTCAGAAAACACAAGCTCGTAGGCGGACGACCGCAATAAGGATTAAGGGTTTTGTCGACGTGCCAGAAGAGTGACACCAGGAGCTTCTCAGCTGCAAAGAGACGCTACCAAAGGTTTCTGCACATGCAACTGTTCCTGCATGTGCAGACGACATCCGGAGACAACGGAAGGCACCAGGGCGCGGACACAACTGCATTTGGCAACTGCCCAAGGGACACCGAGATCCCACCACCAGCTGCATCTGTCCCGGGCTTGTACCGCAATAAACCATGAGAGCTTTTAGCGGACGTGCGTGCATAATGGGACAAGAAACTTCTAGGCCAGAACCAAGGGACGACGCCAGGCCGGCTGCGGACCACACGANATGCAGAACGGGACAATAAACTTCTAGGCCAGAACCAAGGGACGACGCCAGGCCGGCTGCGGACCACACGAGCAGCGGCCACGTGTTTTATGACCCAGGGGGTCGAAAAGCACCCCCGACCATGTGCAGAGACGGGGGAAATTGAATATGGTGATGGATGCTACAAAACCACATGAAGGGGGAACAACGGGGCAGTCAGTTGAGAGACGTCGAAGCAGTCAGTCGGGGGACCTGAAACGAGGTGTCCGGGTCGGAGCCGGACGAAGCCAGTGCGATGAACGAGTCAGTCAATCAGTCAGTCACAGATGGAGCAGTCAGTCAGTCAGCCGGAGTCAGTCGAGTAGCGAGAATGCATCACGACGTCGACCTCAGTCGGAGGCCGTCAAGCGGGATGTGCGGCAGGAAGAATCCGAGAAAAGTCAGTCAGACTTCGTCAAACGAAGAGTACTACGTGGACCCGAGAATGAGGAACTTCGAGGCCAGGCGTCGGGACGCCCCACCAAGCACCGGAGCAGTTCTAAGCCGCCAGCCGAGGGAAGACAGCGCAGCAGTGTCATATAAGTAGTTCTACACCAAGTGTGAAGAATCTTCCCCCCNAAAATCGCCACGCCAAGTATCACGTAATCTACGTACAGAAAAGGGAGGGAGTTTGTCTCGTGAGTTCATGTACCAGTTAACTTGTTCAAGCAACAATAAAACTCGATTATGTGAACTCACAAATAAAGTGTAATTTATTAGTAAATTGGACCTACAGACCGCAGTGTCGACGTATTCCTACGCCCAATAACCGAGGGCCAGCATCAAGTGCTGGCGCCTCACGCCGCAGAGCAGAATCAATACCTACTTCCAAACTTCAGCGTTTGGCAGGTATCAATTTTTGGCACCCAACATGGGGCATGCTGAAGTCTGTATAGATGGAAGCAAGGACAAGCTAAATTACCCGGGATATAGGGGACCGTGCCCCGACCAAGCAGCTGGCACATTTACGACTTCGAGGGGGTCATAAAATAAAATAAAAATAAAAATACAATTAACCCTCGTGGCACCCAGTACCGACAATAGAAACGAGGAAAGGGCAGGCGCAGGCGTACGCGGAGTTAAGGAGGAAGGCGGAGAATAATAGAAACCCCAGTGGGTTACTAGGTCACCAGGCGGTGAACGGTAACAAGCCAGCCAGGCTAAACACAGACGTGAGGGTGGCTATGACAAAACACCCTGAAGCGTCCAGCAATATTAGTTTAAGGAGTATCAATTAACGAGGGAGAAATTAGCGAATGGGAGAGGAAACGCCGAGGAGAAGCCAGGCACGGGCAGAAGGACGTATTAGCGAAGAAAGGAAGGTCTATTTCACTGGATGGTGAAAAAGGACGAGGTGTCAGGCAGACAGGTAATTACCGTGCCGACGAACGACGAGAAAAACGAGGGAGAAATTAGCGAACGGGAGCGGAAATGTGGAGCGGATGCCAGTAGCGGGCAGGAGGACGTATTAGCGAAGATAGGTCTCTTTCACTGGATGGTGAAAAGGACGTGGGTTCAGGCGGACATGTAAACTACCGCGCCGACAAACTACAGTAACTGGAGCGCCGGTGAAAGATAAAATAGGAAAAAGTAAGTACTAATTTCCTGGATGGGGAATAGCGACGTATTCCGAACAAGTATACCAGTATTTCCGCCCGCCATAAGACCACTCGGATGAGCGGCAGAGAAAGGGCAGGAAAATAGTTCACTGTATGGTACAGAGACTGCGAGATAAGGGTAAAAGCAAGCTGCCAAATAAACCCAGTAAGATCGCACAGTCGGTGCCCGAAGATAAACAAACCCGGGAGTGCGCACGTGAGTTTAAAAGGCGACTTCAGCGCCGCGAAACCTAGTGTGCACGGGAATACCCATGTGAAGCGGACGACGAGAAGTGTGACGCAACACGAACGAAGGATGAAGGAGGCAGAAGCTTTGCGCGCATGGGAATGACCGGGTGAAGCAGACAAGCGAGAAGAAACGGCCTCGAAGAAAATGAAGAAGGAAGAAAGCGGACTGCATCAGTAAAGAGTCGAATCCAGACAACTTCAGTGAGGCGAGGCGGTACCATGCAGACCCAACCAATCGGCAGGACGAGACAGCAGCCCGCGGACGTCAACTGAACAAGAGATGGAAGGGGGGGACCTTCCCCCCTACCCACCCGCAGGCGATCTCTTTCCAGCCAGCCGTAAGTAAACAACCGACGGGACTTCTCCAGGCCCCACCTATTCCAGGGGCCGTGAAGGCGGTCAGCACCAGGTAAAGTGTCAACCACACTACACCCCCCCCTCTTCATAGAGAAACAAAGGCGAGACCGTGCAGAAGAAGATATTTTGTTTACCGAGTGCAAAGTGACCGATTAGTCATTCATTTCAAAACCGCAAGTACGAAGTGTGGAGAGGCCTTTGGCCAACTGATCAAGTCAATGTTGTAGTGTAATTATGAGTTCAAACATGCACAGTGAAAACCACGAAAGTCCGCAACAAAAGAGGCAGGACATCTGTCTCATTGTACGCGAGCTAAATTCATCAGTAGCACTGTTTGCCAGTTACTGATTGTTTGCACTTGTGGGTCCCCAGTTAACAGATGTTCACCGATGTTTGTATTTTGTTTACTTTTTGTTTACCACTGTAAAACAACAGTGATTTTACTTGTTAGTCGCCACTCTAAAGCATTGTTTACGAGTGTGTGTACTTCACTGCCAAAGGCAGTGTCGTTTTGTGTATCGTTGCCCCGTCAGACCGCTCGTCAGGCGGCAGGGAGTGTGTTAAAAGATAACCCAACACATACCAGTAAGAAATGCCAGTAAGAATTACAACCTGTCACTACACAAACAGTGGCAATAACCTTAATACTTTTTAATCGCCAAAGATTGGTTAAGTGGCTAAGAATTAATTTTCATATACCTGTTACTGGAGGTATNATACCAGTAAGAAATGCCAGTAAGAATTACAACCTGTCACTACACAAACAGTGGCAATAACCTTAATACTTTTTAATGGCCAAAGTTTGGTTAAGTGGCTAAGAATTAATTTTCATATACCTGTTACTGGAGGTAGAGAGTATGTAAAGGGCTACAGAGAAAAAAAAAAGCTGCCTACTAAATATAGTGTAGAGAACAATATGTGAGTTATTTAATTTCTTAATGGTCATGGCTTATGATGTTGACTGCATTTTATAATACGTTTTTGTTGTATGAGTGGGCCGCTTGTGACGAATATATTTCGCGTAACGACGCTGAGGGCGAGAATCATGGTTTTAAATCAGGCGTTTTATATTTTGTCACGTTTTACTACAGAAAAAAGTCCGTAGGTCAGTAAGCATCTCTTGAAAAACGAAAAAGAATTAGTAATTTTTAATCTACGAAGTTAAAGGCCCGGGAGTGGCCGAAGCTCCGGCCAATGACGGGGCTCTCGCAGGCCGCGCGAAATGGCCGCGCAGGTGTGTGAGACGCGAGACGCGTGGTGATAACAGGTAGTGTATCGGGAAAATTAAATGTTTTATTTCAATGGCGCGAGTTGGGTAGAACGAAAGGTTATGTTATGNGCCGAAGCTCCGGCCAATGACGGGGCTCTCGCAGGCCGCGCGAAATGGCCGCGCAGGTGTGTGAGACGCGAGACGCATGGTGATAACAGTGTATCGGGAAAATTAAATGTTTTATTTCAATGGCGCGAGTTGGGTAGAACGAAAGGTTATGTTATGTAAAAGGTCCGAGATAGCTGAAATTATTTTTAAGTGACCCATTTATAGGTTAACTGGTGATTTTACAGTTCGGAAATAAAAATTTTGGAAAAATTTCTACAAGTGAAAAAAATCTGTACTGTCTTTTGGAGTCTTTGGCTTAGAGTTTTAACAAGAAATTCTTAAGGTATGCAGTGGTTTTATGCGGTAAAGTGGCAGTGCCGCGGTAATTAAAATACGTTTAAATTCGCGTGATTTTAGCTCGCCAGAGTTGGTGTTATGTTTAACAAGGGTTAGAGTGTAAGGTGAAATTCGAGAGTTAAGCCGCCAGCTGAGATAGGAATATGAGTTTTTTTTACCACCAGGAANGCCAGAGTTGGTGTTATGTTTAACAAGGGTTAGAGTGTAAGGTGAAATTCGAGAGTTAAGCCGCCAGCTGAGATAGGAATATGAGTTTTTTTTACCACCAGGAAGTTTGTTTTGAGAGGCCTACCTGCCCTCATAAATAACGTGTGTTCACGTCACGGCCAGGGCCATGCATGGCGTTGTTAACCCCGAGAAAGGCGCAATTATGTACCAGTAGTTTACCGCTAGGTTTGAGAGTGGTTATTATTGTTACCGATGTTTCGCTCCATCAGTCTCATTATGTAGCAATGGTGATTTAGGGTTTACCGATGTTCGCTTGTCGTTTACCGTTGGCAAGTTACGTGGATAAAAAGGTGTAACTATGTATTAGAATTCGAGATTCAGAGCCTGAGCCATTGTAAGTTGTTTCTTTCGGTTACGAGTCACGAGTTACAAGGTCGAAGGAGAAAATGATGTGTTTTTTTTTCGTGTTGAAGGGCCGACCAGCCCCATGAATAAAGTGTGTTTATTTTACCGCTAGGGTCAATGTTGCTTATCTTTGTCCACCGTCAGACCACTGGGGCGGAGCGGCAGAGAGGCTCATGAGATAACAGGATCGTTGTTCCTAAGTAGTAAGGGGAGCTTGCTCGCATAACCTGTTGGCAACTGTTCAATGAAAAACTGTTCAGTAAAAAATGACCCCGCCTGAACGGGCTGGGTAGTGCTGCAGAACAGAGTGTGTAAGGAACCAGTGTAATTAATAGTAAGGGTGTAACAGGAGTGTGCTACGTGACCAGGGTTTATTTTGTTTGTACTTTTTGTTAATTTTCAAAGTGTCAGACAACTCTTCCCCCCCCTCCCACAGCATTGCCTAGGGTTTGCGGGCCTGCGATGTTCTAAAATGGTAAGAGGGTGTGCCCCTCACAAACTGGTTTGTGACGCAGAAGCCCTAACTTTCCCTCAGACGCACTGCCAGGGCCACGCGACATAGTATGGAGGGGGACCACCCCTCCCCATCCCTAACGAGGTCAGAAGCAGAAGGCCGGCCCAGCTGCTTTCGCTGCCTCCCAGCAGCACAAGCGCAGCGCCGCGCGCAAGCACAGAACCGCGATTAGCCCAGAGGACAACCATAAAAGAAAGAAATGAAAGAGCGTGCACTGACGAAGAAAGTGGTGGGGAGTTTGATGCATTCTGCGTCCCTATATTTTATTCGTCAGAACACACGCTCAGGCGAAGCTCGTAGGCGGACGACTGCATTAGGATTAAGGGTTTTGTTGACATGCCGGAAGAGTTACGCCAGGAGCCTAGCAGCTGCAAAGGCACGCTACCAAAGGTTTCTGCATGTGCAACTGTTCCTGCACCTGCAGACGACATCCGGAGACAACAGAAGGCACCAGGTCGTGGACACAGCTGCATTTGGCAGCTGCCCAAGGGACACCGAGATCCCACCACCAGCTGCTTCTGTCCCTGGCTTGTACCGCAATAAACTATGAGAGCTTTTAGCAGACCTGCATGCAGAACGGAACAAAAAACTTTCAGGCCAGAACCAAGGGACGACGCCAGGCTGGCTGCGGACCACACGAGCAACGGCCACGTGTTTTATGACCCGGGGGGACGACAAGCACCCCGGACCACGTGCAGAGACGGGGGAAGTTGAATATGGTGATGGATGCTACAAAACCATGTGAAGGGGGGAGCAATGGGGCAGTCAGTTGAGAGGCGTCGAACCAGTGAGTCGGGGGACCTGAAGCTAGGCGTCCGGGTTGGAGCTGGACGAAGCCAGTGCGATGAACGAGTCAGTCAGTCAGTCAGTCGCGGATCGAGCAGTCAGTCANCACGTAATCTACGTACAGAAAAGGGAGGGAGTTTGTCTCGTTAGTTCATGTACCAGTTAACCTGTTCAAGCAACAATAAAACTCGATTATGTGAACTCACAAATAAAGTGTAATTTATTAGTAAATTGGACCTAGAGACAGCTGTGTCGACGTATTCCTACGCCCCATCACTAAGGGCTAGCATCAAGTGCTGGTGCCTCACGCCGCCAAACTTCAGCATTTGGCAGGGTATCAACTTTAGTTGTGAGTTCACATACTAGAGTTTTATTGTTGCTTGAACAGGTTAACTGGTACATGAACTCACGAGACAACGCCCTCCCTTTTCTGTATGATGATTACGTAATACTTGGCGTGGCGATTTTGCGTTTCGGGGGGGGGGGGAGATTCTTCACACTTGTTGTAGAACTACTTATCTGAAACTGCGGCGCTGTCTTCCCTTGGCTGGCGACTTGGAACTGCTCTCGCACTTGGTGGGCGTCTCGGCGCCTGGCCTCGAAGTTCCTCCTTCTCGGATCCACGCAGTACTCTGTGTCTGAAGATGGCCGGCTGCCGTTGACGTCTGCTCGCGGATTCGCTCCGTCCTCCTCGGTTTCTGTCGGCCGACTGCCTTGGGTTTTCNGGCTGGCGACTTGGAACTGCTCTCGCACTTGGTGGGCGTCTCGGCGCCTGGCCTCGAAGTTCCTCCTTCTCGGATCCACGCAGTACTCTGTGTCTGAAGATGGCCGGCTGCCGTTGACGTCTGCTCGCGGATTCGCTCCGTCCTCCTCGGTTTCTGTCGGCCGACTGCCTTGGGTTTTCTCGGATGCTGCCCGCCGTACATCCTGTTTGACGGCCTCCAACTGAGGTCCACGTCTTGATGCATTCTCGATCCTCGACTGACTCCAACTGACTGCCTGACTGCTTGATCCTCGACTGACTGATCTGATCCTCCCTCCTTCTCGTGGTTTTGTAGGCCCCATCACCATATTCAACTTGCCCCTACTCTGCACGTGGCCCGGGGTGATTGTCGTCCCCCTGGGTCGTAAAACACGTGGCCGCTGCTCCTGTGGTCCGCAGCCGGCCTGGTTTCGCCCCTTGATTCTGGCCTGGAAGTTTATTGTTCCATTCTGTACATGCAGGAACTCTTGGGTGCCTCTTGGTTCGGCACACGTGTGGTTCTCCTGCCTCCGGATATCGTGCCGCTATATTCCAGCATGCCCACTAAAAGCTCTCATGGTTTATTGCGGTACAAGCCCGGGACAGATGCAGCTGGTGGTGGGATCTCGGTGTCCCTTGGGCAGCTGCAAAATGCAGCTGTGTCCGCGCCCGGGTGCCCGGATTGCGTCTGCATGTGCAGGAACAGTTGCACGTGCAGGAAACTTTGGTAGCACGCCTTTGTAGCTGCGAGGCGTGGTCGCGCCCTCCTGGCGTCACTCTTCCGGCACGTCCGTTAACCCTTAATCTTTATTGTCGGTCGTCCGCCTACGAGCTTCGCCAGAGCGTGTGTTCTGAAGAATAAAATATAGGGACGCAGAATGCATCAACTTTTCAAAGAAGTAAAAACTTAAAAAAAAAAATCGCAACATGTAATGCAGGCCAGAGTGTACGTATTGTTAAAAAAATATCGCTATATTGAGAAAAAATATTTATTTTGTACTAGCAAATCCTTTGATTTGTCAGGCATATCGAGAAACCATTTTGCATTTTATAAGTATTTAAAGCTACCATTTTGCACCCGATTTGTTGTTGGCCAGTTTGAAAACGCTAGGAATACATACCGAATCTGGTCATTGATATTATCTTCGTAACCCAGCGAACGAGTCCTTACATCTGCTGATGCATTAAAGAAATATTTCCACGCGCACATACATAGGGTTCAACTGGTGTTAAACCATTAGAAAAAAACTAACAGAATATTCGATCAGCACGCTTCACACAAATGCGAGCGTAAATATTATTTTAATGAACAAAATATTTAACCCTTGTTGCGTCGGGAAAACTTAAGGCATTTTGTCACAGAAAAAAAAATCCTTGCATAAAACCTAGTTAAGGAAAGAAAAAAGTGGCCACCCATTACAGAAATAGGGAGGAAAAATTGTCTATTAACGAACATATGATAATCCGCTTCATGACACGAAAAGTACCACATATTTATATTTCCGAATCGACGCGATATTCCAAGGTGAAAATTGCTTAGTATTTTAAGTTGTATTAATATTGCACCTTCAGAGAAAACGTCTGTGTTTACACACCAAGGACGTGAACATTGAAAAAATAATTTTTATGCCCGGTCGCTTAATATTGTTTTTTCCAGATTTACACAGTTCGTAGCGTAATGTCAGAGGTGAATACGGATTTTAAAATAGTCCTCTGTCCATTACGAAAATTCAGATATATCAGTGTATCATAGACATATGAAAGATAAAATTTCGAAAGTCAGAGAGATGACTCGACTGTTATCGATGCTCATGCTTGCATGTTTGCATGTTTGCATGTTGGTTTTTCACTGTGTGGACCCTTCGTCGATGGAGTAGTTGGTGCCAGTGGTGGCTGCTGCTTTGAGTCGTAGCACCTTGTACCAGCTGTGGGATTGAGGAGTGTCCGTAACGGAAGAAGTACATTCTTCAAAGCACTCCTTGCAGGGCAGGCAGTCGCAAATATATTTGTATCGCTGCAGGTAGGCTGGAAGTCTCTTGTACCCGTACCGAACTACGTGGTATACGTATATAAGCAGTAAAGCTTTCGGTAGAAAGACCAGTTCGTTATCTGGAACTAGGGCCACAAGGGACCATAGTCTCCCATACTCGACGAACACCAAAATTATTTTCTGCCCACTGGAACAGCACATACTGGACCCCGAGGCCTTGTATACGCTGGTATATGAGTGCAATGGAGGGGGTAGGCGAAGGATCTTGATGGGCTCTGACAAACTAGCCAAAAGGAAAATAGGTATGGTCGCGAAAGAGGGGAGGGTGAAGAAAGCTTTGTGTTGGGGAATGAGTAGGTGCGAATGTTGGGAATGTTAGGAGGAAGCGGGTGACAATGTTAAAGGTGGGGGGGAGGTCAAAATTTTAGGGGAGGGGTGTATGTGGTGAAGGGAGGATGGACGTCCAGCATACACAACAAGAAATTTCACTGAAGAAAATTAAATGTCTTTATTGAAAAAATAATATGAAAATAAGAACCGAATAAAAAATTAAATAAAAAATACATTATATTTTTTAAGTACATGTTTTTATATTTTCACAAGAAAAATTATTTTAAGATAAGTGACTAAAAATATTACTGTTACACATTCTTATTCTGGAATAATCATGACAACGAAAACTTATATTCTTTTTAATATAATTTTTCCCATTCAAACGATATTGCATATATTGCTTTTAAACCCTTACCCCAGGTGACGTCCCAATAAACGACTCTTCTAAGGCGCCTGCATGCCAACCCAAGGTTCAGCTGTTCGATCCTTCCCTCTTCCAGATGGTATCTTGTGCTCTGCAAAAATTAAATAAATAAAAAAGCAGCACCTGTAGCGGCTAACTCTAGAACCATCAGGGTGGCCAAGCGAGGGCAACATCAGCGCCCCTAGCAGGCGAAAGTTGAACGAAGGACAAGTGAAAACAAGATTGCAGATGACACTCTAGCGGATGACGACATAACTACAGCATGTGGAGTGCATGCGAGAGATGCGAAGGTGAGTAATTCGGAAACAAGCTGGCGGGCGAAAACAAAATCGTAGCCAAAAACAATATGGCAGCTAGAAACAAGATAGCTGATAGAAACAAGATTCTGGGCGAAAACAAAATGGCGAATGGAAACCAATTTAGTGAATGGAAACAATATGGCCGACAAAGGTCAGGGTTAAGAACACAAAATATTGGAATCCAAGATGGTGGCTGTGACGTTACCTAATATGGCGAAATTCAATATGGCACCACAGCCCCCATCCCTTGTCCTGGAAGGAGATGCTAGACAATAACGCGAATTTGACAGGTCTCTACCAATCACCCTCGACAATACAATTAGCCCATTTCTTTACAGTAATACAGTTATTTGTTGCTTGGCGGCATCCTTCTTTTACAACTTATAAGCATTAGGTAAAAAAAAAATCTTGAAATTATAATTATGCCAAAATCTATTGTACAAACTTTTATTTTAAGAAAATGAAAAACTATTATCAGATTTTATGTATACGTGACGAAACATATAGATAAAAACAGAATTATTATCGAGTTTAGTAACCACACAAATCATAAAAATTAAGTTTTAGTAATGAAATAATTTATTTTAAAAGTATTAGACACACCAACCATAGTAAACCTATGATATGAGAGTAAAAAATAATGTTTACGCAAAAGGAAGTGTTCTCACACACAGAAAAAAGTCTAATGTTGCTGCAACAAAACAACTGCTATTAAGATATTTTTTGAACTTTGTGTTGTAGGAAACAAAATTGTTATGTTACTGCACATTAAAGTAATGTCCAGGCTATACCAGTGGCGGATACATATGAACAGTGATAACCTCATAAAATGTAACGACTATGTTAAAATTTTAAATCATAGAATAATAACTAAATATAACTTATATCGGCTTTTAAGCTTTGCAAACGATCTACCTGTTTCAAATATGGATATATTTCTAGAGCATAAATTATTTCCACATAACTAAAAAGTACTGCAGTTGGTCGTTATATGTTATAGAATACGCACAATGTGAAACGCGGTCAGGCGTGTTAAAATAGAGCAAACGGTAGCACGCTGGGTTTCATGAAGTCGAGGTCGTCGACCACACAAAGCAAAAGAAATGCAAGAAAAAATTATAACAAAAGCGTTACCGTCAACTCACGACAAGATTGGTTTTACCGCAACATGAACACCACCTAATATTGAGTGTACATTAAGTTAATAACGTTATAAAAGTTATTCATATTACTTTTACATTTATTTCTTCACGGTATATTACATTAACTTCAACCTTAGTTACTGACAGCTCACTGTTAAGAAAAGGTTACTCTACTTGCAACATTAACACAGTTGGAACAGTACACTTTTATAAGTGCTAACTTAACAGCTGGACCTAGAAGCATTAATTTTTGGGGGTGGCTTCCCTTTAGATTGTAAGGCCCCATGAAGAAGGAATTTTTCGAAATTCAGTTAATAATGGGACGAATGATGCTTGAAGTATTTTTGTATAATCCAGTAATATTTTTGAAACACGATGTGATATACCAGATATGTTCGAATCTTAATACCAAGCTTTAAAATTTCTTAACATCAGTTTCAGAATTTTTTGAAACTCTACTTTTGAGGTATTGAAAAAGCATAAAAAGTATTTTCATTTAATCCTCAATTTTTTTTAAATATGATTAGATACTTCGGTGCTTATTCCTTCAGAAGACTACAAGTATAAATGTTATAAAATAAAATAATTACAGATAAAAATTATTAATTCCACCGAGAAAAAAAGGGAGGGTGGTGTTGGCAGTCACGGCGATGGATATGTAGAGCTTTTATTTGTCTTGCACTAGTTTGATAACAAATACAAATCCTGCGTGGGCATAGTCGGAGGAAATTCCTTAATAATGGCCTTCACAAAATTAAAAATATAAAACTTTTAATGTATGAAACATTAAATTTGGGAGTGTTAAGAATTAACATGGGTCTTATTTAGTCCAGCAGTTCGGCGAGCATCCATGCAGACTTTACTCCTCCACTATTAAAAAAATACCTTTGATACTAAGTGTTTATCCGTCTTCAAATATTTCAGTTGTATACTGTCTACGACTGAAAGTTTAACTTTGCAGTTTATTTTTTGTGCTGTACACTGGATCAAGCGTTTTTTCTTAAGAAGCCATTCCCCCACTTCAGAGGGATTACGCAACCCCCATAACCATATTTCATTCAAGGGTGATTTTGTTATGGTTGTAGCAACAATATATTTGTATTTTATAAGAAATTAATTTTTCCTATTATTAGAAGTGCAGTCGTTTCACTTTGAAATGCATTATACGAAGTAAGCCATAACCACCGGTTGTTCACAAACTTGAGGAATGAAGACAATTATAACAACGATGTAATAATTTACTATGTCATATTTTTAACTCACACTTCAAACAAGAGCGGCCGAATAATTTAAATAATCCGAAGATGAGTTCAACTTCCCAAATTTCATCCTTACTAGAACAGGCATGATATGGCAAAATGAAAATAAAATTAATCCATTCGATGTTTCTACTATTGTTCCTCTCCTTTTGCCCCCCCCCCCCAGCAGCACTTAGATCCCCAAATTTCCCTTCTTCCTTGACACATGCGCACTGTACCCGGACACTGTGACGTCAGAAGACCGATCTTAGACATACTAGTCCAGTACTAGGGGCTGTGGGGCTGTAGCGGCTAAAGAGATCGCCTCCCACCAAGGCGAACCGGGTTCTATTCTCGGCGGGGTCGCTCCCGAGTCTTAGCACGTGCGTGTCATGCCTGACGATGGGTTTACTCGGGGATCTCCCTTTCCCCCTCAAACTTTCATTTCGGCGCTGCTCCATGCTCACCTCGTTCACTTTCATCGGCTTTCAAGTCCTTGCTGTTACGAGCGGCACAAACCTCTCACACTTCTCCATATGATAGGCCAAAATACAAATGCATAATGACTTGGTGGTTCCTTTGGAGTACGTTTGCCTGGACGTTTATTGGCTGCGCGGGACCCTGGAGACAGGCCTTTGGCATTATTGGACACTTCACGCCGCGAAACGTTATCTACATAAACCGGCAAAATTGCCGTTCATACATATCTGCGTTTGTACTGATATTGTTACTGAATGCAGTGTTTGATAATACTCTGTGGCTTAGAACTATTCTAAGATGATAAAGTAGCAACATCATAATCCAATCATTTCTCACCAAGTTAAAACGGAAAATTGGTCCTCAATTTTTTATGTGTACAGGGTGGTGGTGTATAGAGGGCTGTGTGGTATACTTGTGAATACAGAGGTAATACAGGCGCCTTTTCCAAGAACTCCAAACGTACACGTGGGAAAAATGGCGTCAATGACCAGCAACGTGTCAAACCGCCGTTCGCCAATCAGTACCTCGTGACCTACTTTGCCAGTCAGCTGGCAGCCCAGCCAATAGGGAACGTTACCCAGCACTTGATTGCCAATAAGTAGATACAGGTTTTTTTCGCGAAAATATTTATGGCAATACTAGACTTCAATATCGTACGTCCACAAATACAACTTCCTTTGGTTATTGGCTGCGTGCCTACGTGAGAAGACGTGTTCTCATATGATTGGTCCTGTCATAATTAAGTATTCCGATACTGAACGTCTATGATTCGCGGACAGACACTTGAAGCACGTGAAATTTGAATTTATCCAACCTTGAAACTGCATATGAACGGAAGTGTTTTGGAATACAATTGGTCTTGAAATATTTTCGCGAAATACACCTGTCCCTACCAATCAGACACAAGGTCCGTGCCCATTGTCTTGAGTACCGTAGATCATCACGTAATGGGCGCGTCCACGTCAAATGAACTCCTACGCCTATTGGCTATTGACCAGCAAAATTCTAGTTATTATTTGGCGGCAAACTTTTGGCGGTTGTCATTGGCAGACTACTTGTGTGACTCGCCCAAAAGATATGTTGAGCCAATAGGAAACGCTCAAGTGTTGAGTAACCAGTCTCCAGTAAATGATGGCGTACAGTGGCCAGCAACAAATCAAATCACGAATTGCCAACAAAAATGTACAGGGAAGTGAAGTGCAGCGTGTTAAAAACACGAATTTTGCACGTCTCTGGCCATTGCGCATCTGTGCACTTATATACTCTGTGACCGGAGCTCGCGATAGACGTGGCTGTTTCGCCTCTATATTATGATGTATTCTGCGTTAGTATGTTGCGCCACTCTCCCCTGCCCGAAATCCCTCTCTAACTACAATTCGACGAGGGCTCCGTCCAGCTCTCGGCTGTGCGAACGGAGAAAATTGACCACGACAGGGCTTCGTCCAGAAGACCACGCTAGTCACCTACGTGCATGGCCAACCTTTCTATCCCCACCCCTTCAACCACCCCATCCCCCTGCCCTTCCACAAAACCTGCGCGGAGGAAATTGAATTCGTGAGCGTTCTCCCGACGAAAGGAAAGCAAATCATTTTGAACTTTAACTGCTGCAAAGACGACAGCCAGCTTCCTCCTTGTAAAGACCTATTAATTTCCTACCAGGAACGAGCTGTTTGGGGTGGAAGGGGGGGAAAGGTGAAAAGGGGACGAAATGTTTAAGAGAAGATGAGGAGTGCTGCAGCCAACGTTTATTTTTCCCTCCTCTCCTTCTGCTGAAAAAAACGCGAATTGGTGTTAATGGCGGGAGCTCGTGAATTGCAAATGGCGCTTCGCCCTTCCTCCAAGGGGTAAGAGAGACGGGCAGGAAAGGCAAAAGTACCGAATACTGGTTGATAACAGAACTCTGTACGCGGTACCGTGGTGCAAAGAGGGGTGGAGGGTTGTTCAAAGACTACCTGGCGAGGCGCTCCAGACTAGGAGAGACAAAAATGTAAACATCATCCCGTCGTCAGGTTCGTAAGGCTCGTGAGATTCGCTCGGCTACCAACTTCAGCCACCAGCGTCATCCCCTCCTGGGGGAGATGTGTGTACAGTTGCATCACTCATGAAAGGCAGGAAAAACCGCCGTGAAAAGAACTCTGGTTCGAGCTATTTTCTGTATATGATGCATAGAAGCCTCGGGGAACTAATAAGGGTGACCACGCCATGAGCAGCAAGCTCCGATACGCCCATGTTCAATAGACGCTGGACTAGCGCGCAGTATTTATGCATAGGAGATACACTGGGAATCTGCGAAAAAATCTTTGAGCGAACGTATCTTCGATAACTCTTGAACAAGTACATCCTTTGATGGTTGGTTGATCAAGATTACGAATTGGCTAAATTTTCTGCAGACCAATGAGAAACGTACCTCTTTAAAGTATCAGTGTCCTTGTTGACCCAATGAAATGAAATATCAGCTTTATACATAAATGACCGCCAATGACGAAAGAAAACTGTAATAAGTGCAGTACGTTGAATAAAGCAAACAGTAGACTTTTTCCGCGGAAAACCTATCGTCTCTAAGGATGCATCATGGAAATATCAAAGGTTACCATGTCATTTTATTGCTCTGATGTGTGCTGCCAAGTTAACTGTTCCAAACAAGTTCGACGTATATTTAGTCAATACTTTTTTCTGATACGGCAGTTTTATATATGCTGTTCACGGTAAACTGAGCAGTTTTGAAAACCCTGCTTAAGAACTGCTCGTATGCGCATTGTGTATTCTTCCGCCGTATGTAAAACTTACATTGTCATGGTCCTGATCGCTTGAATCGTTCGTCGGTAAAGTAAACTTTAATTTGATTATAAAATTAAGTATTTTACACATTGGTTTATTCTTATACTTGCATGCATTAAAAGAACAGAAAGCAAAAGAGAAAATAATAATTTCAGTATTTACTTTGGTTTACCCAACACTTTTAATGGGGGCCGCGGTGGCTGAGCAGTTAGACTGCTCGTCTCCCACCAAGGCGAATCGGTTTGACTCCACGGGACGGTCCCTCCCGGATATTCGCAAGTGGGAATCGTGCCGGACGATGCCGCTGGTCGGCGGGTCTTCCTGGGGATCTCCCGTTTTCCCGCCCATGCATTCCGATGCAGCTCCATTCTCACCTCATCTCACCCTCATTGTCTCTCGAGATATCGTTGTTAAAAAAAAGCCGCCCAGATTTTTCAACTAAACTCAACACTTTTAATTCAACGTTAGCGCATCGGACTACTTTCCCAGCATCGTTACAAACTTTACCGCGCGAATGCCAGTACGTGTGCCTCGTAAAACGTATGCAAGTAGGGACATTTATGTTTTTCTAAGGTTGATAATAGGACATTAGATGCCGGGGGATTACAGTCGGTTTATATTTGCTAGTGGGNCATTTATGTTTTTCTAAGGTTGATAATAGGACATTAGATGCCGGGGGATTACAGTCGGTTTATATTTGCTAGTGGGAGTGGCCGGCAGAGGTAGTGTATCGCTAAGCACGTTTTAGTTTTTATTTGTTTACACATTGCCGCACGCCACTTTGTGTCAAGTAATTTGATTAATTAATACGGGTTCCATGAATGTACTTTCAGAGGACGGTTATTAAAATAACTGAATAAGTATGCAGCCCATCTTTTCCATGTGCTAGGCATTTATGAAGTTCCGTTGGACACGTTAATGAGTGATTTATTGTTTACTGACTGAAAACCGTACAAAAAAAAATATTTCGTTAGCAGGAGGCGCCGTCAAGTGTTTTTTAAATCACCGCAAAATAATATTTAAGTGATTACTAAAGTTAAGGGGTGACAACTAACTAACATCGTGTTCACCACAAAAAAAATTGCAGGATCAATGCCAACATATGTATTTCATGGTTGGAGAACTGTGTTCCTATATTCAATTTCATAAAGTGAATGCTTTAAAAATGTAAGTGTTATTAAAAATTAGAAGTTACAATTAATGTTCTAATTCTGAATAAACCACACACATATGTATATATAATAAAACAATATTTACCTTTACATAAAATTACAGAGCTATGTTTACCATTTCTGTCAAAGTGTTCCGCGTAGAAGACAATATGCATAACCAACGACTTTATGTTTTACCTGAGCGCAACACGGAACCATTGGCCAACGAATAATATCTTTCACATTTAGTAATAAACGTTTATTTTTGACACTATTATGTGTTTTAATGAATACCTCCTGCAAATATCATCGAGTAAAATTTGNCATTTATGTTTTTCTAAGGTTGATAATAGGACATTAGATGCCGGGGGATTACAGTCGGTTTATATTTGCTAGTGGGCGTGGCCGGCAGAGGTAGTGTATCGCTAAGCACGTTTTAGTTTTTATTTGTTTACACATTGCCGCACGCCACTTTGTGTCAAGTAATTTGATTAATTAATACGGGTTCCATGAATGTACTTTCAGAGGACGGTTATTAAAATAACTGAATAAGTATGCAGCCCATCTTTTCCATGTGCTAGGCATTTATGAAGTTCCGTTGGACACGTTAATGAGTGATTTATTGTTTACTGACTGAAAACCGTACAAAAAAAAATATTTCGTTAGCAGGAGGCGCCGTCAAGTGTTTTTTAAATCACCGCAAAATAATATTTAAGTGATTACTAAAGTTAAGGGGTGACAACTAACTAACATCGTGTTCACCACAAAAAAAATTGCAGGATCAATGCCAACATATGTATTTCATGGTTGGAGAACTGTGTTCCTATATTCAATTTCATAAAGTGAATGCTTTAAAAATGTAAGTGTTATTAAAAATTAGAAGTTACAATTAATGTTCTAATTCTGAATAAACCACACACATATGTATATATAATAAAACAATATTTACCTTTACATAAAATTACAGAGCTATGTTTACCATTTCTGTCAAAGTGTTCTGCGTAGAAGACAATATGCATAACCAACGACTTTATGTTTTACCTGAGCGCAACACGGAACCATTGGCCAACGAATAATATCTTTCACATTTGGTAATAAACGTTTATTTTTGACACTATTATGTGTTTTAATGAATACCTCCTGCAAATATCATCGAGTAAAATTTGCGTATGTTGTCAACTGGTACTGATGTCTAGCCAGTATTAAACCAGCATTTTTAGTAGTTTTAACCACAAAACCAGTCAATTTAAATAACTGAATTAACACATTTATTAGCATCTGAAATGGTCAAGATTAGACTAATAATTGTTGTATTATATAACGTGCATTAAGGGAAAAAGATTCTTTCCATCTTTGAATAAATTTTTTTTTTCACACGGTCAGTTTTAGTAGATGAACAGAAATATTTACCTCAAAAGAAGTGGAGTGGAGAAATTTGGGTGGCTCTTAACATCGAGGTCTTGAGAGACAATGATGACGGAGCGAGGTGAGTATGGAGCAGCGCCGGAATGCAAGGGCGGGGGAAACGGGAAATCACCGAGTACGCCAGTCGACCAACCCCCATCGTCCGGGAATCGAACTCGGTTCTCCTAGGTGGGAGGCGAGGAGTCTGACCAGTACAACACTGTGGCCCCCTTTCTCAACAGCGCAAAGCTATAATAGCTTGCCAAACCCTTTTATAATTGTTACAGATTCCCTACGTCTACTGATGTCTAACAGACTCACAGCCGACAAGAAATAAGTTATTATGACATTCGAACGACTACTGAGATGACATCACTAGCAACAACCATTATACAGAGACTTCAGAATATGTTGCAAGCTGCGTCCTTCGCTATGTCAACTCATAACATATATATGAAAATGTTTACTTCCAGGTTTTGGAGAATACTACAGATATCCAAGATGGCGGGAGTGAATACTTCCTAACCCTTTAGGTTACAATGTCCTGCATATAGGAAGTTACACAAGAATTTCATGCAATGATGTAACTGTACATAGTAGAAAAAAAATTTCAATAAGGGAATTCCCTTGCCTGGTGGGAGACATAATTCGTTGTCGAGTATATACCGTAGTCTCATATACACCTACTGCCCATTAAATTTAGCAAAAACCCATTTAAATTGGTCTCAAAATATGAGAAATTAACAAAATACTAAAGTAACAAAAAGTTATTAATAAATAATGAGCCTGCTTTCATCTACACGAGGGTAAATAAATTTTAGCGAAGTTCTTGAAAACTTAGATGGTAGGTAGGCGTTGCGTCTCATTGACATCAAAATCATTAGAGATGAACCAGACACATATGAAACAGTACAAAGACAATTAAAATACGCGAATGACATACCGAAGATTCAAATTCCGAAAAATTCGTAAAATTAAGTTAGCTGGTCAACGGCATTACAGAGGTAGTATTCGAAGCATGAACTTCGGATATAAAGGAAAATAACCGAGCTGACACAACTGGCGTCCTGGCAGGGTGCCAGGATACCACAGCGGCCATCTTGGATGACGTCATGTCCGAAACTTCCTGATCGGTCATTACTCATCAATGGCGGTCACCTTGGGTTTTCCTTTTATACGTTCGTAATTTCTCTTTTTTACCTTGAAATTTCACTTTTTACCTCCTGCGCTATCATTTCTTCCAATCTCTTCATGCTCTTGCATTCCTCTTCTTTTTTATAATGTTATTTCTTCTTATGCTCTATCATTCCTCCTGTCTCTCTTTCTCACCCATTCTATCCATTGGTGTTTTCTCATATTCCTTCCCATTTTCCCTATTTTCTCTCTTGTCTCCCACCCCCTCATGTCTCTCTCACAAATTATATCTCTTCAGGTTTTCTCATATTCCTTCAAGTCACATTTACTTTCCATCTTGTCTCCCATCCCCTCCTGTTTCTCTCACCCATTATATCCCTTAGGGCTTTCTCATATTCCTTCCGGCCTCCTACCCCTTTCCACCCTCTGTTGCTTTCCACATCCTCCATCGCCATCGTCGTCGTCTGCTGTAGGCAGCCATATTTAATTCCCTCGGGCAGTCATCTGCTGCAGGTGACCATCATTGATTCCCGCACCCGCCACAAGGATGTGGAAGGTTCTACTGTTTGCAGCTAGGAGTGCTGGTATTGATGAGACCATTTTGTTTGTTGGTTCAACTTGTCGCCTGCTGAGGCGCGCTAGCATCGAGGATATAAGTTCAAAAGGTGGCCACCAGGAGCGCTGGGAGTTTTTTCAGTTGTTTGTGAACTGAAAAAGTGCAGGAGGCATGTGGTTTCGATCCAACCACCCTTTGGTCTCCAGTCCGACATGTAGACAGCATGACCACCATTGTAAGGGGAAGTGTTAGAGATGAAGTAAGGTAACTACCCGCATCGGACTGCGTACTCGCCAAATAATAAACTCACCATTGCGAAAAAAAAAAATTGACATTGCATAGTTAGGAGAAGAAATAAATTATGGGCCTGGTATCCTTGGCGGCCGGCAGGTGTAATTGGTAAGTGTCGCACCTGTTGGTGGACATTAGAGACAAAGCTTCAGAGTTATCTTGTTTGTTCAGCTGTTTGTCGAAAGATGGCGATACCAGCGACAAGTATAAGTAACAAAACACAATTGCCATTCTTGGAATGCACGCGTCTGTTTTCCAGGTAACATAGTCCCGTTGAGGAAGACGTCTTGGGGGGAGTAATGTTGGAAGCGGGCAGCGTGGAGCTATAAGAGCCTATTTACACTCTGCGATGACACACAACCGATGACCTTCACCGCACCTTTCCCGTTCTAATTCAGTAGGGGAGAGTGGGGGAAACGCGAACGCGGGGTAATGCCGAATTCAATGGTTCTAATATGTTAGAAAGAGATAGCCACATTTTACTTGCCGCCGTTTCAGAGATCACGCCACCACTAGTGCCAGTCAACAACACGGGAGACGTGGATGCACGTACTTATCAAGGTATGCAATTATCAATATTTTGTATGTTTATGATGTAATTGTTTGGTAAATTCAAGTAGGTGTAGCTTTATTTTTATCTACAATAGTAATTTAGCTTTTGCATTGTGGAATAATCACATAATTATCAGCTAAATGACAATGACGCAGTTGGCAAAAGAAATATAACCTAATTTGTTTCGTGCCATTTTATTATTTTCCATCCCGCGGGGTAAATGCGAACACTCCGTGTCGGGCAATCGCGAACGTTCGGCATTACCCCTAACCTTTTTTTCATATCCTTTTTTTATTATTGTTTCAGATGCCTCGTACTTACAAAAGAAATACCGAACTGAAGTACAGTTTAGAAGATCTCAAAAAGGCTATAGACGATGTTAAGACAAAAAAACTCACCCTCGGCAAAGCAGCAGAAACTTATAATGTTCCAAAAACAACCATTTTTGACCACCTAAAGAAAGACGTGATAAAACTGCCAAGGTCTGGACGAAAACCTTTATTTACAGACGATCAGGAAACGCAACTTGTCGATTATATCATAAAATGCAGTAAACTCTATTATGGCCTAACCATAAAAAACATTCGCCAAATCGCGTACCAATTTGCCGAGAAGAACAAACTTCCGCACAATTTCGACCGAGTGAAACAGCTAGCCGGAAAAGACTGGTACTACAATTTCATGAAAAGACATCCCAGCATATCTCTGAGGATACCTGAGGCGACTTCACTGAATCGTATCACTGCGTTCAATGAAACTGACGTTACAATTTTTTATGATAATTTGAAGGCCATACAAAACAAACATCATATTCAACCTGATAAAATCTTTAACGTCGATGAGACAGGTATATCAACGGTCCAAAGAAATCAGAGAATAGTGGCGGTAAAGGGTCAGAAACAAGTTGGTAAGGCAACGAGTGCTGAAAGGGGGTCTACAACAACAGTTGTTTGTGCATTTAGTGCAGCTGGCCAATACATTCCTCCATTTTTTATATTTAAAAGGAAGCGTATGAATCCACAATTACTAAAAGGTAGTAACCCTAATATGGTTGGGGCTGTGTCAGACTCTGGATGGATAAATGAAAGCCTATTTGTGGATTGGCTACACCACTTTATTTCATATGCAAAGCCTTCAAAGGAAAACCCCCTTTTGCTTATTTTAGATAACCATGAGAGTCATATAAGTCTTGATGCATTCTCACTCTGCAGAGATCATGGAATCATTATGCTAACTCTGCCCCCACACACCTCTCACAGACTCCAACCCTTGGACTTGACATATTTTGGCCCTATCAAGACTGCATACAATCAAGAATGTGAGAATCACATGGCAGTGCGATTTGGACAGCCCATTACACAATACGACATAGTCGAATTGTTTACAAACGCTTTTAACCGTTGTAGTAACCTTGAAAAAGCTGCAAGTGGATTTAGAGCTGCAGGAATATATCCCTTGCGCCCTGTTGAGATAGATTCAATTCAGCCTACCGCACAAGAAACAATAAATCCGACACAAAACATTCATATAAATACCCAACCATCAGATAACCAAGCAATTGATGTTCAACAAGCTTCTGACGCTCACAATCATGCCGATGTAACCGCAGCAGCTCAAGATCACCGTGTTGAAGACCATGATGACCAAGCTTCTGATATAGGTCCTGTTAATTCACAAAGCGATGATGCAAGCACGCATGCCGTTTCCCTATCAGAGATCGTTGAATTGCCTATTATGTCTCCAAAAATATCAAAACGCAATATTAGGAAGAAAAAATCTACTATTCTTACGAGCACATCCATGAAAGATCAGTTAGAGGAAAAGGAAAACAGAAAAAGAGCTAAAGCAGAAGAAATCAAGAAAAAACGGAAAAAATGCCAAAAAAAGAAACCCAAATAAAAAGACTGAAATATAGTAAGAAGAAACCTTTAAACAAAGAGAAGGCCGAAAAGGAAAATGAAGACTACTTTTGTATATTTTGTAGAGATAAATATATAGATCCCCCCGCTGAAGACTGGATTATGTGCTACGTGTGCAAAAAATGGGCTCACGAGAGTTGTACTGACGGACAGTCAACATCGTTGGGTTTTAAATGTGATCTCTGTCGTTAATAATGTTAGTTCGTAATTACCCCACTTGGTGTTCGTATTTACCCGACTAATGTCGGGTAAAACCGAACACTAAGGGTTTTGTTTTTCTTTCATAATGTTGCAATTTATTAAACAAATATAAATGTTGATTAGTGAATTCGTTAGACAGATAAGTACACTTTATAATTAAACAATAAAGAAACTCTGTGATCAAATTCCACTGTTTTATTTACGCTTTCCCTTAGGTGTTCGTATTTCCCCCACTTTCCCCTACACACTTTTACACCACAAATCTCCCGTTATAAAATAATCAGTGTATAAAAAATCTGCCAGTTTTAATAATTGGGTACATAAATTCAAATGACAATATTGTTGTTCTCATATTCTACACTGGCTTAAATATTAGGTAATTAATTTTGGCTGTGTGGACAGGACGGATAATTGACTATGGTCAACACACCAAACTGCTGTCTCAACTAAAATTCAGCACGTTTTAACCTAGTGATCTTAAACGTATATGAAACAATTGTTACCAGTTTTTAAAACGTTCTGCACACAACTGTGCTAAATAGATCCAAACTGCTTTATTTGCAAGTAAAGCCATTTTTTCCAGCTTTAGTTGTAATGGATTGTGTGTTTTATATGTATGTACACATTATATATACATACGGCATGTATGTTTAATGTATACCCACAGAGCAAGCATCTGTATTTTGCAAGGAATTTTCAGCTTCATCTACGCACTTTTTTTTTTGTGTATACTGCACATCTCTTAGACATTAGCGGTGTTCTAAACCGATAAGAGCTCGCTATTTAGGATAATAAATTGACCGCTTACTCGCAAAGTTCACTTCTGCTTATTAACGCATCATATGCATGATGCGTTTCGGCTGAAATCCAATAGAAGTCTCTGCCATTTTTATAATAAAGTGCTCGGTAATAATGGTAACTAAGGGATCCCAATGTAATTTTGTGCGCAAGTAAAACGTTAATAAGATTCTTATGCCATATTTCCAAAGCCGAAAAAGATGACTAGATATCGTTTTAAATAAAATTTTAATTACAGAAAGCAACGAATAAATGAAAAAATTATTTTTTTATACGGAAAAATACAACTGTATATTCGCAAGCTTCCAACTCAGTCACGTGTAGTGCTGTGACGTTCGAATCCATCAAATGAACAACTGAGTCAAACATTCGAAACCGTCAGTGAACGATCTGCACAAAATACTTTCATCGCCACACAATACTCGGCAGGGTTTAAATTGATGCTGTTCAAGAGTAAAACATTTTTTTTATATCCCTGCTTTTTATAAATTTTTTCATCATGGCATGAAATAACAGTCAGGATAAAATAAAGCAAAGGCGGAGCATTACTTTTCAAAAACGAATTAACTGAGTTGTAACAATTCTGAATTTAAAAAACTAACGAAAGTAGCTGCAGCAATTGAAGATGTTTAATTTTTACATATCTCTAAATTGAACAAATTTAACACATTAGACTACAGCTCAAAATATAACTCTATTTTATCAGAATATCACGAAGAATATGTCCCTTGAAATCTGTTATTTAGTTCTCATATATTTCAGTTTTAATTTTTTGAGACAAAACTTATTAAAGTCCAAGTAGCTACAAGTTAGATACAATTCCCGCAGGTGAACCGAACGCATCAGGGTTTAAAGAATTTATTCGCCTGCGACTTCAATAAAACTTCAGCTGAGACCAAAGGCTGTGTTAATATAATATATTTAATATTTTACGAAATCAAATTTTGATTTGAAATTCTCATGTTGCAGCATAAAAAAGCACGATAACTTTTATTTTAAAAAGATTTGTTATTTTTTATTAAGTTATTTCAAATGTCAAAAAGAATAAAAAATGTATGATTATACACAGAGATATAATTTGCAGAATTCCTGAAACAATACTTGACTTATTTCAGTCTGTATTTTCTCATTTAAAACTGAGAAAAGATTAGATGCTGAGTTAAACTTTATAACTGTTAAAGATGCAACAAACACAACATGAGCAAAATATTGTTCTATTCTCTGACAGCTTTGGTTTATAAATATTTGATATTACCGTAAGCTGTGATCAAATAAATAAAAATAAAATCCTAGGTGGAAGCGATAATACCCACTTAAGGAGTCTGCCTACCGGGAGCTACGTTACGTGCAGTGTTTTCCTTCGCGCAGCGTATTAATTGTGAAACTTTAGGCGGCGATGTTATGATTTAACTAATAGAAACTACGTAGGGAAGTTCAGTACACGGCACTGGTATGAGCTTCCTACTGTTACCCTCGACCTCGTCTCAGATATTTATTATTCTCGCTGACCAATACACGGGGAACGCGTTCATTTATGTGCCGGTCAAGGACTAAGCAACAATGTTCAGTCCTTAGGTAGGCGGCTCTATTTAAATGTATGAAAGTGATGTCACGATAAAATGTATCATGCACCCAGAAAATTTTTTTTGTACGTTTTACAATCAATTCTTTGGAAACCATTTGCCAAAGATTTTCTCGTAACTCTACAGTTGAAATATTTTATATTTACAACATGATATTTTAGAAAACATACAACATACTTTAGGCAGCTCAGGGTTTATAATGAACTTGAAGTCTACAACACCTTGTTAAAATTCAAATGGTTTTACAGATTCCATATTAAGGTCTTCTAAAATCTATTCGAATGTATTTGTACTGTTAAAAAAAATATCATTTTTGGTAAGTAGTTTTTAAAGAATTCCCAGTAGAAAAAAAAATAACTTTCCATTGCAGGTAGCGGAGTAGCCACTTCACGTCACATATATATTTGCTTTCAAATGATTGGGATTGAATCGTTTTTCTGAGCCAGTTCGTCTTTAATTCTCGTTTCTATGTGGTGCTTGGTCGATTGATGCACCACGAAACCTTCCTTCCTCAGCCACGACCTTGTTTCGGTTCGACCCCCGCCGAGAGGTACAAATGAAAGCACTAATCATTACACATTTCGTTACCCCGGACCGCGGAGGAATTGGAGAAACGCGGCAGGAGGTGGGGAGGAAATGAGATGAATGTCTGGATGGGTGGAATGGAGGAGGTAAGAAACAGCAAGCTGCACAGTAGGACGCCATTCCTTATTGACGGGAGGCCGCGAGATTACGTTCTATACCTGTGCTATCCGCGCACCATCAAAAGCACTTTAACAAATTTCTTACACAATGGTTTTTGATGTATGCTCTTAATGGTATCTTACGTAAGGAAAGGTACCCGAACTACAAGCACTGCTGGGGGACTTGCTCAACCATTTTCGCCTACGGGTCAGCTCGCGTGACATAATTCGGACAGCTGTGAACATCGAGGTTTCGAGAGCTGATAGGGATGAAGCGAGGCAATCGAACCCGGTTCACCCAGGTAGAGGCGAGTAGTCTAACCACTACACCTTCGGGACCCCATAGTTGATTGAAAACATAGATTAAAGACGATGTACGTTTATTGATATTTGTCTTCGGTGTATGATAACATCAATGTCTCACCCATTGCCCGCAGAATGCAGAATTGTCAAAATCACTTGGCCGCACCGTGATGAAGAAATTTTTTAATATCCAGTTTTTTTTCTGTGGTTGTATGTATGTTTTTATATATATATAAAGACATTAATATACACTCCAACTGATTTTAAATCCAAATATAATATATTGAAATTTCTCTCACTCAGAGAGAGAGAGAGAGAGAGAGAGAAGAGAAGAGAGAGGGAGAGACACTGGAATAATTTCTAGCTGGATTAAAAACCCTGACGGAGGAAACAAACTACAAAAATGAAATCAACATTTTTCATAAATTGTGATATAACTTACTATATCAATAAGCGATATTGTTCAATACTGCTAACAAAAATACACCTAAATGTTAGGACAGGGACAATGGTTACTGAACAGATCGCATATGCAATATGTCCTACATTTTTTTACGATTGGAATACCAGCCGGGGCGCCAGAGTTCCGGGTTCAAATCCCGTAGAAAACATCAGTATGTGTTCTGTTTTCAAATATTTGTTAATTTAACTTGTAGCCATTCCCAGCCAACAGTCAACATACTAGCATATACTGGAAGCCACAGATGAGAAATTTTTTCACCAAAGTGACTGTCGAATTAGTCGTTTGATAGATGATTATATTTACGCACACGGACATTGCTGGAGCAGTGAAGTTGCTGCTTGGAGGAAACAGTAGTTTCAATTCAGTTTCTACAGTAACATTAAAGTTGTATAATATAATCTACGATTATATGAATGCTTCAATAGAAACCTTTATTCATACTAAAGTGTCATTGCGATACTAGTTAGAACGAAAGGTAGTTACAAGTAAGTTCTGTAAACATAAATTCGTGTCTTTGCTCCAGTTGATTCAAGCTGCATTGCAAGTATCGCTAATTGACTCTAAAGACCTCGCTGTTAAGAGCCGCCCAAATATCTTCACTCACTCACTCTTATTAAAGTCACGTAGCAGTTTGATGCTTGGTTAGTTATTCGCTCATCTTCTCCCGTTGAGTCGCATACTAACATTACTGCACAACGCTCTGTCAAGCCGACTAGAAAAAGATTATGCAAAAGTTCGTAACAATATGCAGATATACGCATATATGCTTAAAAATTATAAATCAAAACTCAAGTTTATGCAAACTCTTTCAGTAAACTTTCTCCACATATCCATGCAGGCCTTTTTAACCAGTGTCTCTTCCGGCATTAATTGTATTTTTTCTATTTTTTCGACCAGCGAGCAAATTTTTTATTTTTGGGAAGAAGCATTTTCAACTACGATTGTGCTTGGCTAGGGAACTGTGGTTCACAAATTTTCCCCGAGTGCTTTCTTTTCAATAAAAGCGAATGAGAGTACCAACTGACACAATTTTGCCGAAAGCTACCGAGGCTTCGAATATCCACACAAGGAGGAAAGGCATCCGGGAAAGGAAATGTATTGGAAAACTACTTTAATACTCTAGACTAGCAGCATTCCTGCTACCAACGCAAAAGATTTTCTTTTTCGCAATCTCTGCCTTACTCGTAAGCTAGGCGAGGCTTTTCAGAATCATTTGCAAATGCCACGTTATTATTATTCACATCTCCTGTTCCTATCTCAGACTAAGACTAGCGCAATTTATTGCCAAAGTTTTTCCTTTTACTTTCTTACGTATTGCTTATTTTTTCGAGGCATTATAAACAATAGTCAAGAAATCGATATTACCGTAATGCAATTTCGATTATAAGAATTGGATATGTTACTTAAATATGCTTTCCCAATTTGCGTTAACTCTTTGGTTTATTTTATATAGGAACGTTTGCATAATTTAATTAACCACTAAAATTAAATTGGCGTTACAATCGAATTAAAATTAATCACGTAATATGGACAATTATATTGGCCATAAATCTATTTCTGAGAAGGTACAAATTAGTACCTCTTTCAATTTTAGGCTATTTTCGAAGACGGTGGTAAGCCTTAAGAACATATGATTTGAGTTAATATATAATTTTTCCCTCTATGCTATTTTCTTAGAAGCCGTGGCCATGGATTCCGCAGTTTATCCACGACAACGTACTGTCTTGTTTGATATTACTTTAATAAATGTAGGGTTAAGTTCTCGTGTAGCGAAGTGCCGGACGATGTCTCTGCTTGGCGGGTTTCCTCAGGGATCTCCGTTTCCCCCGTCCTTTCGTTCCGGCGCTGCTCCATACCCATCTCACTTCACACCAATCGGCTCTCAAGACCTCAATGTTAAGAGCCGCCTAAATCTCTTCACTCAGTTCACTCACTTAAGCGTCGAGCCCGTGCTGCATGTCAGAAACTTAATTTTTCGCTGGCCATTTTTGAAGAAAGAAGACTTATTTTTTCTCCAGATTGGTGGAAGCCAGCCCCTTATCAGCAGATCACTAGATAGAGGCTTCCTATTTACTACACAATTAGGTTTCGAGACGGCGTGCAAACTGTTTTACCAGTTATTTCTTTGTTATTATATGCAAGTTAGACCATATTGTCGACTTTGGTGTTCACGACTTATAGTACTTCATTGAAATGAGGATATCTAGATGGCATGTAATATATATTCACGGTGACTTGCTACTTTTCTGAAACCCAGCTAAATCTATAATTCCAGGATATCCTTCCGCCTTATGGAAACAGAGATTAATAGAGTCATAAAAACTACACCAAAGGGACAACGTAATGATTCGTGCTCACTCAGTGTAATATNCCGTGCTGCATGTCAGAAACTTAATTTTTCGCTGGCCATTTTTGAAGAAAGAAGACTTATTTTTTCTCCAGATTGGGGGAAGCCAGCCCCTTATCAGCAGATCACTAGATAGAGGCTTCCTATTTACTACAAAATTAGGTTTCGAGACGGCGTGCAAACTGTTTTACCAGTTAGTTCTTTGTTATTTTATGCAAGTTAGACCATATTGTCGACTTTGGTGTTCACGACTTATAGTACTTCATTGAAATGAGGATATCTAGATGGCATGTAATATATATTCACTGTGACTTGCTACTTTTCTGAAACCCAGCTAAATCTATAATTCCAGGATATCCTTCCGCCTTATGCAAACAGAGATTAATAGAGTCATAAAAACTACACCAAAGGGACAACGTAATGATTCGTGCTCACTCAGTGTAATATNCAAACAGAGATTAATAGAGTCATAAAAACTACACCAAAGGGACAACGTAATGATTCGTGCTCACTCAGTGTAATATTATTTTGCATCTAATTCGTGCTAGGCATTACCAACAAACCTGATTTCTCTCTGTTCGCATTCATATTAATTGCAAATAAAATAATGAATTCTATATATAAAAAATAAGTGAAAAATTTTAATTTTACTAAAAATATATATTTTTATGTTAACACAAATATAAAACGCCTGTGACAAATGAAATATTTAAAAAAATTACTATATCCGTCATACATGGGTGATTTTTTNACACAAATATAAAACGCCTGTGACAAATGAAATATTTAAAAAAATTACTATATCCGTCATACATGGGTGATTTTTTTAAAGGTTAGATTTACAAAATGGGTCAAGAAACTGCGAATAGACTATAATTATTTTGCATTTGTCCTTATNTTTTTTTAAAGGTTAGATTTACAAAATGGGTCAAGAAACTGCGAATAGACTATAATTATTTTGCATTTGTCCTTATTGATCACCTCATTCTGGCTCCACCCAAACAATGATGTATTCAAACAATGGTAAACAAACATGCAAAATAACTTCAGCTAAGCAACTTGACATCATGATTTCCTTGACCAAAAAAATCATTTTTAACTTGTATGTCATGTTTTATTAATTGAAAGACTAGTGTATTTTCAAATATATTCCATATAACATTGCGTCTATAATAAGCCGCTAGGTAGTTAGTCGCTATTAATTTCATTAATATTTTGTTTAAATTCAGTTTTATTGCTGTAACTGTTAATACTGGCATCGGAGAAAGCCTAACGGTATGTGCTCCTCCTAAATAATTAAAAATTAACTAACATGTTTTCTCTGGTCACCAAACAGAGACGATGTTTCTTTGTATAATCGTAACTTTCTATGAATGTGACGTACTAGCGGGACACGAGACCGCCAAAGGTTAAGTTAGTGAGTTTAAATGTTGTCGGAAATTGCATACTTCCAAAACTTTAACACAAATGGTTGACACAATTATCTCTCTTTTGATTCTCCGAAGAAATGATTATTTATTTCTTAGTGCAGCCCTTTTATTATTAGCTTCATTATAAAAACTGTCGCTACAAAACAAACATAGTGATGATTTATCGCAAAAACCAAAATAGGTTTTTGATGATCGATAAAGTGTGACTTTGTAAAGTTGTAGTTAACANGTGATGATTTATCGCAAAAACCAAAATAGGTTTTTGATGATCGATAAAGTGTGACTTTGTAAAGTTGTAGTTAACATCGAGGTTTTAGTCAGTTCGTCGGGGATCACTGAGAATTAGTTATAGCCAATTGAAACTTGGAGAAAGTAGTTTCAACCTTCATCTCAACAAAAACAAGAAGAATGATTGTCATATTTTGAGGAGCGATGTAACCTGCGTTGCACGTAGAAGAACCCGAACCATTTGAAGATGTGGCTGCAAAATATTTTGTCCTTGAAATCAGTGATAGACCCTATTTAGAATTGTGTATTTTGTTGATTTAACAGAACAAATAGCTACAGAGCTACTTGACGGTGCTCGGTGTGAAAGCGGGATCTCCTCCGATCTTGTGGAACATTCTGTTCGCTCGAAATGTTTGCTCGCCAAGAGAGTCAAATTACATAATGAAGTGATAATTGAGGACATATTTAACATAATTACATGTCATTTGGATGAACTCAGTTCGATGAAGTACTAGTAGTCGTGATGACCAAAGTAGACTATGTGGTCTGACTTATAGAGAAGCAGGAATGTCATGATGTGCATATGAAGCGAGACAATGGGCTGAAAGCAGATTTTGTACACAAGAAAAAATACGCAAGGCAGCTCTTGAACCTGGTGTAGCATTAATACTAATATAATGTGCAATGTCACGCGTAGGCCTATATAATAAATGGTTTCTTAGTGCCAAATAAATGAAGCTCCTTCCTGAAAGAATTATATAAGTCAATGAATACATGTAGTTTCCCTGACCTACACCAACTACTATTTTGCCAGGCGTCCAGAAAGTCTACTAAATCCAACCGATTGGAACGTAAGCGAAAGCTCTGCCTGGTGCATGCTCTTTACCAAGTAATACCAAAAGCTACAGTGAGGTATGAAATCCGAGGTTCGGGTACCGANTCTGCCTGGTGCATGCTCTTTACCAAGTAATACCAAAAGCTACAGTGAGGTATGAAATCCGAGGTTCGGGTACCGACTCGAGTTCCGGAAACGACATTTATGTGTGAATTTTTCTAGGCATGCTCATACGAACATGTTGCACAGTTTCAAGCATTTCTCGCTTGCTGAAGAAGCATGGACGTAACTTCGAGATTCAAAACAATAATAAAAAAACATATGTTTTCTGAGCCTTACACAATAGTAATTTTCCTGAGGGATGGAAGAATGGTTATAAATTTGCTTNTCTGCCTGGTGCATGCTCTTTACCAAGTAATACCAAAAGCTACAGTGAGGTATGAAATCCGAGGTTCGGGTACCGAATCGAGTTCCGGAAACGACATTTATGTGTGAATTTTTCTAGGCATGCTCATACGAACATGTTGCACAGTTTCAAGCATTTCTCGCTTGCTGAAGAAGCATGGACGTAACTTTGAGATTCAAAACAATAATAAAAAACATATGTTTTCTGAGCCTTACACAATAGTAATTTTCCTGAGGGATGGAAGAATGGTTATAAATTTGCTTGACAGTGTGTAAAAAAATGAAATGCTTTTAAAATGTAAAAAAATATGTAAACGTATGGAAACATTAGTTTGACGTCACGAAACACAGCCAATAAGAGATGAAAGATAAAAAAAAAAATTACCTAGCATGGGAATTCAACTATGAAAAAGGAATGGGCCGTACAAATTAATTAGTTTTAAAAATGAAGCGTAGCTCGCATAGCGGATAGCATTTTCACACTTGATACTTGATGGCTCCTCCTGGTCGATAATAGACTCGAAATTAATGAAGTTATGACTGCCGCTAGTGATAATACTTGGATGCCATACCTCATACGAATTAACACAAGTAATCTGCCGAAACACCTATGACAGCCAAGAATATCCGAAACGAACCGAAGTAAGAGACATGTCAAATCATGTTGTTTCATTGAAATTACATTGTCATAAAATGATTATGAATACCATTTACTAACTTCCTTTTAAGTATACAATTCGTTAAAAGAAATTTTTTTTCCCCCAAAAGATATAAATATATATCATACTGTTAAACTGTTAACAATTGTTTATGTAATGTATACTGCAGTTAATATCAGTTCACTAAATTTTGAAAGACAGTGTGTCTAACCTACACAGTATGTAAACGGGAAATGCTCTCTTTTGCGAAGTATTGTATTGGCTGATGAGTTGGTGCGGAATGTATGTTATGTTGGCGATATTGATGAAGATAGGAAAAAAAAAAATACTCAGAACAATAAGTTGTAACTAGAAACTTTAATTATTCCTAAACGTTTGTGGTTTATATTATGCTTTTAAAGTAAAGTATACTCTTTGGCTGTTAGTGAATTGGCTTTAAAAACATGTTTAGCATATACGACGGAGCATGCTGACACTTCCGATCAGTAAAACTTTTCCAGCTCGGCCGGTGGTCACAATTGTGCATGTGATTGGTTTTATCAAATATATGCNCGTGATTTGAATCCCCCGCAAGTGCCTACAGTTGACACGTGCCATGGGAAATGCATGCGGCAAGGATAAGTCGGCCCCAGATGACAGATAGGCAGTTTACATGTGTCAAGGTTGTGCTGCGGGTCCCCGCCCACCATCCCAAACATAGGCTAGCAATTTTCGCCCACGGGGGAATTAAGACACATTCTGAAGGTGAGATACACCAGAAAAAGGCTGACAGAGCTTGGCATTTGGGCCACGAGTCCCCTCTCTCCCCTAGCAAAACGCAGGAAAACAGACATACGCACCACAAAAATGCCGATGTAAGCTAAAGTTGCGCTAATGCCACGCGAGTTAGCCAAGGGAGAAGGTCTTACAGCATTTGGCGGGAGCCGGGAAATGCAGCTGCCGGGATATCGAGACACCCGTCGCCCCCGGCATAAATGAAAGGGTGGAACCAATTTTAACCTTAAACGATCTGAGAACGAGAACACACGCCCCACAGATACAAGTCCGGAAAAATAACAACAATCTTAAGGCAATCCTGGACACTGCCGCAGCCGGCAATTTCCTTAAAAGACAGTTGCTAACTCCCGAATGCACCCGCTACTTTCCAACGACTGATGTCAACAGTAGTGTTGAAAAGGCTATAGTGGCCAGTTTTACCTAGCGTAACTGGACGAAGTAAAAGTATATTCGCGCGCATGGTAAAAACACCAGATACACTTGAAAAACATCCTAGAGAGCTTTGAACTCCATGGACTAACTTTCCGACTGGAGAAGTGCCATTTCAGGAAGACCCAGGTAGAATACTAATGGCACATAATTAAACCAGATGGGAATTATCCTAAGCCAGAGAAAGTTAGAGAAATTTAGGAGGTTAGAGTACCAACCAACCGGAGGCAATTGAAGCATTTTCTGGGATTATGTAATTTGCTCCGTGATTTTATAGCAGACATCGCCCCCATTATTGCCCCCCCCTTAACGAACTCCTACTCAAAAAAACTCGTTTGAAATGGACCGACCGACACGAAGAAGCATTCATAATATTAAAGGCGCGCTATGGTGACATAAACATGCTCGAACAGTGTATGCCAGAATTACCACTAATTTTAAATACCGATGCAAGCAGACCCGAAATAGGTGCTGTCCTATACCAGGAGCAGTCACAGAACCAGCGACGGATTATAGCACATGCTAGTACTAATCTAAATGAGATAGAATGCAGCTACCATAGTAATGAGCAGGAATGCTTGGCTGTTATTTGGGCAGTCCGCAAATACCGCTATACCTTGAGGACCAACCATTCATTCTCAGAACAAATTTACATGACTGAAAACCACGAGTAACGAAAAAGTAAAATTGGGTAGGTGGGCCTTATTTTTAATGGAATTTTCTTTCAAAATCGATCATTGCTCGGGCTTGACCAACGAGTTGTCCACTGCCCTATCCCGCCGACCGCACATGCCTAGGAGCGAATCCTTCCCCCCTCTCCTCCAAAACTCCCACAGCCGGATGACGTGGAACTACAGCTAATTAAGTTCTGCGAAAGCAAAAATCTGCCTGGAGACCTACAGCAGGTGGACCCCGAATTACAGGAGCTAATGAGGATATATCCAGACTGTTACGAGGGAAGAGATGGCATAATCTGGGCGATACCGCACCCACAAACACATCAATTGAAAATTTGTGTCCCCCACGAGCTACGAACCAGTATCTGTGAACACCACCATGATCATCCCTACACAGGACGTCCGGGTTTTCACGAGACCTTAAGGGCCCTGACCAACAGGTACACATTGACGCATTCTGCGTCCCTATATTTTATTCGTCAGAACACACGCTCTGGCGGAGCTCGCAGCCGGACGACCGCAATAAGGATTAAGGGTTTTGTGAATGTGCCGGAAGAGGGACGCCAGGAGCCTCGCAGCTGCTAAGGCACGCTACCAAAGGTTTCGGCATGTACAACTGTTCCTGCACGCGCAGACGACATACGGAGACAACGGAAAGCACCAGGGCGCAGACACAACTACAATTTGCAGCTGCCCAAAGGACAGCAAGATCCCACCACCAGCTGCGCCTGTCCCGGGCTTGTACCGCAATAAACCATGAGATCTTTTATCGGACGAGCGTGCAGAACGGGATAATAAACTTCCAGGCCAGAACCAAGGGACGACGCCACACCGGCTGCGGACCACACGAGCAGCGGCCACGTGTTTTATGATCCAGGAGGGACGACAAGCACCCCGAACCACCCCCGGACCACGTGCGGAGATGAGGGAAGTTGAATATTGTGATGGACGCTACAAAACCACGTGAAGGGGGGAGCAACAGGGCAGTCAGTTGAGACGTCGAGTGANATCCGAGAAAAGTCAGTCAGACTTCGTCAAACGAGAAGGGTGTACCGGGAGCCGAGAGAAAACGAGTTCGCCAAATGCATCAAGACGTGGACCTCAGTCGGAGGCCGTCAAGCGGGACGTGCTGCGGGAAGCATCCGAGAAAAGCCAGTCCGACGTCGTCAAACGCAGAGTCCTGCGTGGACCCGGGAAGAAGGAACTTTGAAGCCAGGCGCCGAGACGCCCACCAAGTTCGAGAGCAGTTCCAAGCCGCCAGCCGAGGGAATACAGCGCTGCAGTGTCAGATAAGTAGTTCTACACCAAGTGCGAAGAATATTCCCCCCCCCCACCAAGACGCTAAATCGCCGCACCAAGTATCACGTAATCTACGTAGGGAAAAGGGAGGGAGTTTGTCTCTTGAGTTCATGTACCAGTTAACCTGTTCAAGCAACAATAAAACTCGATTATGTGAACTCACACAAAGCCAGTTTAATTTATTAGTAAATTGGACCTATAGACAACAGTGTCGACGTATTCCTACGCCCTATCACTGAGGGCTAGCATCATGTGCTGGCGCCTCATGCCGCAGAGCAGAATCAATACCTACTTCCAAACTTCAGCATTTGGCAGGTATCTACATGGCAAGGAATTAGCCAAGATGTGAGGGAATAGATCTCAAGATGCTGNCATCATGTGCTGGCGCCTCATGCCGCAGAGCAGAATCAATACCTACTTCCAAACTTCAGCATTTGGCAGGTATCAACATGGCAAGGAATTAGCCAAGATGTGAGGGAATACATCTCAAGATGCTAGACTTGTTGTGAATACAAGGCCTGCCCTATACCGATGACGTGATACACGCCCTGTCGGCCGAAAACACCATGGACCCACATCACTGTCGATATCATGGGCCCCTACCCATGCGCACACCGAGGAAAAAGATAACTCGTAGTCATGACAGACCAATTTTCCAGGTGGACAGAGGCGTTCCCATTACCCAATCAGGAGGCAAACACGATTATCCAGCAAATGGAGCGAGAGGTCTTTTCAGGATAGGGGTATCCAAAATGTGTGTTAACAGATGATGGATCCCAGTTTATGGGCGAAAAATGGATGAAATCCTGTTGAGGCATGGGGGGTGGAAAATTAGACGACTCCAGCCTACCATCCACAGGCCAACTTTACCCAACGCCGGAATCAGGAATTAAAATAGAGCATGCACTTAAGAATGGGCACCAATCGTACTCAATGGGATGTACAGCTTCCTGAAATCCTGTATACATTGCAACGCCATGATACTATTGGAACTTCCCCCAGCCATCTAAGACTGGGATACAACCTCCACCGACCTGGGGAGTGGCAGGGGGAAACCAAACCTACACTACTTCCTGCCCCTGAATAAATACGGAGAGCTGCGATCTGGAGAACCGAGGTAGCCCGAGAAACCAACAACAGTATATCTGGCATAAGTACCTAGAACAAGCGACCGTCGTACACCACTTGCCCGAGTGTAGTAACGTATTACTACGCAACCCTCCTTGAGTGGAGCCAGTGATAAATTGTCTGCGGGATTTGTGTCTAAATGGGAATGGCCGTATGTAATAGTAGGGAGACAAGGAAATGTGTATTTGGTGGAGGATGGAATGGGAAAAATGTGGAAGGTGGCAAGGAACCACCTACAACCTATACCCGAACCCCACACCTATGGTCCCACAGGAATTACAAGGGACGATCAAGAGGAAACATGCAGTAGGTCACTAGGTCACTGGATGATGAACCAGGATGTGGAGACAGAGGGCAAGAGCGATAACATAACACCGCACCCAGAGCCATGGGCTATCTCCATCAGACTCGCAAGTAAGCCTGGGCCACTGCATCCACCAATAAAGGAATCCTGAGTGCCAGGGAGACATGCTTACTTGGACAACAGTAAGCCGGAACGGGAGGGAGGAAGTGAGAAAGGAGCGAGCGAGCGAGAAGTAGCGACCAGGAGAAAATATGCAAGCCAAGGCGAAAGGGAACAGGCGAACGATAACAAAGAAGGAAGTGAAGGGAGGCCAAAAGCAAGCGAATGGAGGCAGGAAGCGGACGAGGAAGAAACAGTAGGTGAAAGCGAAGAAACGAAGGGAAATGATCCTACAGAGAGCCAAACCCGGGAGACCACACCCGAACCAAGGACAAGTGCCCGCCGCAGTCTGGAGATAGCTCCAGGACACCAAGGCAAGACGATGGCAACGCAGCCTACCCCCGCACACTGTCCCAGTGACAGGTGAATCGCCCTATAATCAGAATGAGGCCAGGCGAATCCAGCCTTGGCGGACCTGTAGAGGCCGGGAGGATCCTGACTTCTACCGGGAGCATCGCAGGTACAAACCACGCCAGTTCAATGAGCCGAGCCATCCAGCTCAGTGACAGACTCTGTGTGACATTAGGTAATTTTGTTTACATCATGTCACCTGAGGAGAGTAAAGAACTAGGGCTGGGATGCCCGACATTACGCAGAAACTTAAGTGTGACTTACTGTTATTTTTTGCTTTACATGTGTTTACATTGCCAGTGTATAAAATATGTTTGTTTTTCAATACCTCGTTGAAAAGCGGCAGAGGAAGGGCAGGACATTAGTTTCAGCTCAGGAACTGAGGTTCCAATCTAGTCAGATAAGAGTGTTTTTTTCTTTACACAGCATGTGAGCCGTCCATACCAGTAAAATGGAACCATGTCACTACACTAACAGCTGCCCGGCAGCCTGCCAATCACTGGCCATCTTCCACCTAATTGTTTGCCTATAATCAAGAAAGTCCGCTATTTAACAGGGTACAGAAGCATAGAATACCAAAATATGTCCAAAAAGGTACTGTAATCTGGATAGACCACTTAGGGCATGTTGTTAAACTATGTTACCCTGTACAAATGTTTGTAATTAATGTAAGTCAAATCCGAGATATGTGGTACCAGGTTTATGTTTGTTTAGCGACTTAAAATAGTTCAGCAGTCTGTGAAGAATTTGAAAAATAATTTGTACATTATAAGTATCCATGCCTACAGCAAAAAGTGTAATCGCAGCCGAGTTATAGGCCCTTGTAGCAGGTGGGCTGGCATGCTGGATACAGTGGAGACGCGTCTCTTAACAGAGCAGCTGGCCAGGAGGGTTAGTGACCAGGGGGAGGGGGCGAAGGATTAGAAGGAGGGAGAGAGAGAGGGAATGACACTACTACAGCTGTCCCCATGACACACAACGTCTGCACATAGAAAAGCCACAGAATGGGAGCGCGGCAGAGGTGCAACCGCAAACCGAAACTTTGGACGGTTGTGTAAGCGCCGCAGATGCAGGAGGAGAAATGATGCGTAATGCATATTTTAAGAAGGATCACTGACCCTCCGTGATTTGAATCCCCCGCAAGTGCCTACAGTTGACACGCGCTGTAGGAAATGCATGCAGCAAGGATAAGCCAGCCCCAGAGGACGGATAGGCAGTTTACACGTGTCCAGGTTGTGCTGTGGGTCCCCGCCCACCACCCCGAACACAGGCTAGCAATTTTCGCCCACGGGGGAATTAAGACACGTTCTGAAGGTGAGATACACCAGAAAAAGGCTGACAGAGCTTGGCATTTGGGCCACGAGTACCCACCCTTCCCTAGCAAAATGCAGGAGAACAGACACACACACCACAAAAATGACGATGTAAGCTAAATTTGTGTTAACACCACGTGAGTTAGCCAAGGAAGAAGGGTTTACAGTGTTTGGTAGGGGCCACTGGCCCTCACCACCCCCTTCCCCCTCCCCGACAAGATTCCTGACATGTGGAGGAAGTGGGTCATTATTTGGCACCTTCCAGCCCCTTTCCCCAACAAGGGAGACACATGAGTGAAACGTGTGCAAGGATTTCTATAGAAAATAAGTTCAGGAGTTGTCAATAGGAATTACAAAGTGTAAGTCACTTTGTTTTTAAACTAACGGATTTCGAAACAGTTCTTCGAATCTTTATAACAAATGTTGCCCAAAAAACATCAATGAAACACTTTGTTTGTTAGTGGAAAAATAATGTTTTTTTTATAGGAAAGTCAAAAGAGTGTAAGATTAATATTTCGCTAAAAATATTTACGTAGAATGCATTTCTCTCCTGGGTACAAATGAAAATATTTATCGCGTGTTTTTTGTTTCGTGAGGTTAAAACTTTCCAGGTTATAATAATTTGAATGTAACACTCGTACGAGCATTATTTTCAATTGCTCCATAAAAACAATATATTATCCAAAATTATACCTTCTCGCTAAAAAGCAGCCAAACAAAAGCGTCTCACGAANCCCCCCCCAATCCAAAAACAGAAAAAAATAAACAGAGCTACAGTAGTATGACTTGTTTGTAATAAAAATGAAACAAGTTGGAACGCTAACCTCGATCATATCATATGTTTATAGACCAATTTTCTTCAGTTGCAAACAGCTGTGGGGAAAGGATACATTGTGGCTTCGTTATTTTTATAGAATTTAAAAAATTTTATCTACTTTTATGAAATGGACTATAAGAGAAATCGATAATGTATTGCTACTTACAACAAACCTCAAAATTTATGCAACTAGGCAAAAATTATAATTAATTAAATCGAGTTGTTATTATTTTAGCTCAAAACTGATGTTTTAAAATAATTAATACTCTTATAAACTACAGTTAAATCTAATATTTCGCTATCAACATTCGCACGAAATTTTGTTTGCCAAATTTTATTCTTTATCGTGGTCTCATAAAAGATACACTTTATTTTCTTAATTTTGCATACCAAGTATATTTGCGTTATTGATTTNTCTTTATCGTGGTCTCATAAAAGATACACTTTATTTTCTTAATTTTGCATACCAAGTATATTTGCGTTATTGATTTACATACTAGTTAGATAAAAGTATAAGTTTGTAATTTTTTTTTTTTAAATTTAGCTTTAATTTTGTATACATATGGTCTGTGCAAATACATTCATATTTAAAAACTTTCCCTACACGAAATACTCCTGCAGTCATTGATTTCGTTCTGCAATTTTATGCTCACGTACGAGTTATGTGGATATAACAGTCCTTAAATGAAATAAGGAATGTTGAAAACCATGTGGAAACTACATCTTGCTGTTGGAAATGGTGGCGTATATATGTCGCAACAAAGCAAACAGTATGTACGTCCTTTCCCTTGCATTCTCGCGTTTGTCGCGCGCAATTCGGAAAGCGATACAGATCATTGGGACAAGTATGCGTGAGTTTGTATTTAAGGCGAGTTCGAATCCTGCCTAAAGCCACTGCCAAACTGTAAAATTTTCCCGTCGAAATGCTTCTAATATGTTTGGTCAAATAAATTTGAAAGGTTGTGACGTCACCGAAATGTCGTTATCGGCGCCATGTTTGTCTGGAAAAGTTGAACGGTTCTAGTTGCCATAAAACATTTTTCAAATAGGGCGGGTTCTAAAATTTCTTTGATGTTTGATTTGCTCAGTCAATCAGAAAAGTGAATGACAAAAAAAGTCGTTTCCGACATCGCGAAACTATCAAATGGTTAACAATCGATGGAATATAAATAGGGCTGCAAAGACAATTAATTTGTTTAGAAGTTCATTCAGCATAAATGCTCTATGAAGTGATTAATTTCCAATTATATTGTCTAAAAAATCAGAGGCATTCGATTTTTATTCTGCAAGAAATATCTCTGAAGAATAACATTTAACTTAAGTAAAGAAATGAAAATAATTCACAATATATGTTACGTTTATTCCCGTAGTGGACTGCACGGAAACACAAAGCACTATCGCACTTTGAAAATAAATTTTTATTTAAATTCAGACGAGATACTCCCAGTGCAAAAATTTGACAGTATGACACATTTTTAAATACTTTCAAGATTATTTGGTTCAATGTGTTCACTGTAAGAAATTGGCGGAAGCAGTTCGTATAAAAAATGTATTACCAAATATATTAAAAGCCGAAAATTTTATAGTGTGACAGGGGCCTAAGCGCTTTTATGAATCTCGCGTGAAAAATGTGGTTGCAGCAAAATCGCGACTCTATNGATAGTGTGACAGGGGCCTAAGCGCTTTTATGAATCTCGCGTGAAAAATGTGGTTGCAGCAAAATCGCGACTCTATACGGGTTACTCACTACTAGATAGGAAGTCAGAGACCGCAATGGACGCACGCACACAACGGAAGCCAGCAAACTGCCAAGTGTCTGTTCAAAAAATTAAATACCAACTGAAACCTTAGTAGTGGGTGAGCGTCCAGCCATTGCCCGTCCCCTCTCCTGACGAAAGTATTAGCGCTCATGCCTACTGCGTAACTATGTTTCAAAGAATATTTCTGATAATGCTCTGATCTGTACACGAACGACTAGTGCTTCCCTTAGTTGCGATTTCTGTGCGTTTTGCACAGTGTTCTTTTTAAGCCTTATAAACACAGGCCTACTGTTGTGTTCATTAACGACAGTGTACACATAATAAATGCTACGTTAAAGCCACGAGAGAGAATAAATATGCTACACAATGTGTCTAAAGAAAACAAAATCTTATGTTCTTCTAAGTTTCCAAAACACACTTTTTCGCGTGTACTTTTACATTAACATATTTCCGGCAGAGCTAAGTTTTATTGTAATCACAATAATACACCTTACAAAGTTTAGCGTGGTTTCATGCCGCTGTTTCGAGTGTCTCACTCACTGCACGTAAGAAGGAACACAATAAAATTAAAGTAAAATTATTACAAGGAAATTTTATATAAAACAAATAGGACGTTTGTGTGAAAAATTCNAACACAATAAAATTAAAGTAAAATTATTACAAGGAAATTTTATATAAAACAAATAGGACGTTTGTGTGAAAAATTCACAAAACAAAATTAAGTTGTTATGGCACGCTCTCAGTAATAGGAAAGGTAATATAATTTAAAAAGAAGATTGTCTGTTTTAGAGAAGAGCATATATGAAGAAAAACTATTATTTAAAGAAATTGCACTTACCCGCTAAGTTTTAAAGTTATATTGATTCAGTATAAAATTAAAATATATTTGAAAAATAACTCAAGCTGCTTGGTTGCTTTCATTACCGAGACGAAGAAATGTTTATGAAAATGTGACAGAACAAAGGAACGGTAAAATTTGTGAGCATATTTTCTCTTCATGCTTAGCGAAAATGCGAGCACATATAACAGGATAGCAAGTTATAAATCCCGCGAATAAATAACAACTTTTTTTATTAAAAGCATTTTATGAGAACGGAGAATTCTACAAATAAAAAGAAGAAACTGGAAAACAGTAGGTAGGTCTGACTCCTTACCTAAAGGTTATTACCAGAAAAAAAACTCATTGTTTCATTCCGGTTTTGGTGCATAGCTTTAGTTTAAATACCCGTCAAAATCACATTTACTTTTTTTAGCTTAACACGAAAAAAGGCATGAAAAATTTCTGGCAAAAGGTTTTATTTGAAACATTAAAAATTTTGTTAACTGATTTTCTTCTTTTTATTTGTGAACTAGAACAGCAGAACCATGATTTTGACAGGCAATTACGCAAAATAAAAGTTACTGAAATATTTCCTTCAAATCAAAATGCTGCCAACTTCTAAAAATACCAGAGGTTTAATAAAATGCACAAATGTAAAATAAAAATAAAAACACCATGATGGACGAGTGATTGATAGCGACCAAACTAGCACAAGAGATAACTAGACGACAGCACATGAAGTGACCGTAAGTGCAGTACTGCGGAAGACTACGGAGTTGACGTGGCACTGTGAAAGTACACAGATATAACCAGTTGAGCATCAGGAGAAGCGTGTAGTGGCAAGGGCACTGCTGTACTCCGGAGGTCGCCTGGGCACTGTCAGCATGCCAGGACGGGGAAGGCAAGCCTCATTCGTATAATTAACTGAGTTAAAACAGGGTCGAATAGTGGGACTCATGTAATATGGATTGTCATACCTGAGAATTGAGGGACATGTCGGACGAGAAGTGTCAGCAGCGCATCTATGCCGACGCCGTTGGTCAGCCGAAGATGTGCATACTCCTAAACCTGGTTCCGGAAGTCAGCCACTTATGGATGCACGTCAATACCGAAGCTTGTACGAGCGGTCGTAGTGGATCGCACGGCGACCACGGAACAGATTAGACGTAATGTAGCTGAAGGAGTTTCTGCTAGGAGTATCTGCAATTGTTTACGTGAAACTGGTCTACCACCACACGTTCCCCTCCCCAGAGCATCGTGCAGACCGCCTCCAGTGGTGTCGAGAAACGAGCACCTGGAAGTAATAATTGCGAGTGTTGTGTTCAGTAATGAGTCCCTGTTCTCACCTGGGGCTAATGCCAGTCGAGTGCTTATTCGGCGTCGGTCTGATGAGAGTCATCTATCTCTCTCAGCGTAAACGGCAGCGACACTTGGGACAAACTCCTGGGATATAGGTTTGAGGAGCTATATCCTACTATGGCCTTTCGCCTCTGGTTTTAATACAGGGAGCATTGACCAGTGCACGGTACATCCAGAATGTCGTCCAACCCATTCTGCTAACATTTTTGCAGGGGCAGTAGGATGCGCTATTTCAGCAGGACAATGCCCGTTCACATTTCGCTAGCGCATCCCAACATGCTCTTAGAGGTGTTCATCATCATTCCTTGCAATCTCGATCGTCACATCTTCCCCTTATTGATAATGTGTGGGACTGGGTTGTACGTCGTCGTCTGGCCCGATCTCCTGTACCGCATTGATGACTCTTGTCCAGCTGAGCCATCAAGTGCATTGTGCGTGGAATTCCATTCCGCGGGACGATATTCGTCAGCTCTATGATCGTTTAAACGCAAGATAGTCTGCCTGCATTTCTGCTTGAGGATGTCACACTAAGTACTGAACGATCTCCTAGCACACCTCCGCAGATATCGTTTTCCGACGGATATCCATGCGTGTGCCAGTGACCATGTCATATATGCTAACTGTGCTGAATGTGCATCGTCTTTGGATCTCTTGTGAAGCGTCCGTCAGAGTTTTCTTTTTTCAATTTCTAGTAGTGTATAAAAAGCTAGTTCAGTCAGTTTTGAAGAGACANAAGCGTCCGTCAGAGTTTTCTTTTTTCAATTTCTAGTAGTGTATAAAAAGCTAGTTCAGTCAGTTTTGAAGAGACAGTATCAATTAAGGGTATTACTATTAATGTTCTCATAAATAAAGTAACGAAAGCAGCACGAAGATAATGGGGAGACGGCCAGGAAGCAAATATTAAACGGTGAAAATTTTATGAAATTTCGGAAAACCTTATATTAATATATTTGCTAAAACCTTCCTTCAGGGACATGCTAAACATTTTTATTACGTTGTAAATTTAAAAACACTTAATAAGTGCTTATGAAATAACAAACGNTTCAGGGACATGCTAAACATTTTTATTACGTTGTAAATTTAAAAACACTTAATAAGTGCTTATGAAATAACAAACGCTATTAGTTGATTATTTTATGGTAACCATTACAAGGTTCGGCATCATTCATTTACGAACAAATTATAAGTTAGCAACAGCTGCCAAACATTCTAAATTCAATTTTAGACTAATGAATGCAAAATTCTTCATTATACCACGTTTTAAGTGATGGAACTCTCAGATGTGCAGATTGAGGTAATGTCAAATCAGCAGTTATGTGAAGCTTTATAATAAAAATACGTCCTCCCCACTGCCCACCAAAATGCTGCATTTTTACGTAAATAAATTCTTAGTCTGCAAGTTTAGTATTGAAACAAATTATTTAAATGTGTAGTCTTACTATCGATGTTTTGAAAAATCAACGAAAGTCTGTAACTGTGAGCACCTCGCCACCGTATGCTCTTCAAATGATACTTGCAATGGGGGTAAGTGATTAATTGAAAAATGACTTCGGACCTACTCTATTTAAGCGCTATGTCCGCACGGAACAACGTAAGATGATAACGAAAACACACACGAAAACCAGGTAAGTTCGGCATGGCTGGTTTTCGTGTCTTTTTAACGCCATCCTCATTGCGACATACTGTAGCTCTGCAATGGCGTATGTCAAAAGTGATATTTTCCATTTAGTTACTTCGCACTATGTTATAAAACGTACCTCCTTTCGCGAGGTTTACACGGCACAAAGAAGGAAATCCCGGGCAATATGGACGCCTGTTGCTGGCTGCTCGAATATTTTACTGGTATTTCAATGCCCAACTCCCCGGTCGGTCTGCGGGGGATTGTAACGGACGTTGTCGATTTCGTCCACGAATAAACAATGCCCTCTTCGAGGACACGATTACCAGGACACGATTTGGAAGCGTCGGGGGTTGTTGTTTGGAAGCTTTGTTTATTCAAAATCACCGGGGGAAACTTCATGCGAAGCTGGTATTTTCCCAGCGATGCTCGGATGAGACGGATCAGCGCGGTGTATCGGCAGATTCTTGCCGCCCGCACGGATTTTTCCCACCACCCACTACTCCTCGCCCCCTACCCTGCCACCCCCAAATACTCCTCTCAAAAATTCCCGATATTGCGTCCTGCCGCCATTAGCATCGGCACGACGGGGTCGCTCGTGTTTGGGGACGACTGCTTGCAAGTGAGGGAGCTTCATTTTGTTTGCATTAAACCAGGGTATGGAAAGATTTTCAATAGAATAATAAAACGAAATATACATTCCTTCCCCAGAAATTCAGAGCAGGAAAGTTGGACGAGACTAAAGGCTACCCTAGGGAAAAAAATGTATAAAAAAAAGAATCTAGTCTGCCATGGCCTACTGGTGGCTGTAATTGAAACGATGAAGAAATTTTAGGTAAAGTGGCATCCGGCAAAATACTCCGCAGAAAATAATTGAAAAATAACATATATATTTCAAAGGCATTTTTATTTAATGGTTTAGATATTTTTGTTAGAGATACAGTGAATTATGATCATGTACCTGTCTATCACTATGGTAAGTGAATTTTCTACGTCAAGTGTTAAGTTAGCTGAAAATAGATCATTCTAATTTTTATTTACTTAAATGTATTTTATGAGGAAAATACGGAAGTTAAATTAGCGTAACATATCTGGTAGATGAAAAAAAAGTAGAATAAATACACCAATTTTTGTTGTATTTTGAGTTGTTTCGAATATCCGTTAACTGATTTTGCTAGCTGACGACGTTATCTCATATTAACAATATCCACTTAGTTGCCAAACGCTATGGATATGACGTTATGAACATACCATATTCTTATTTTCCTCAGAAAATCAGGAATTTTTCAATTAAGGATTGTTGGTGTGCCAAGATTCCCCTATCTGAGACATGGGAAATGCTTGATTTCTGAACAAATATTTTTTAACAAATATTTGTAATTTATGTAGTGTACTGCTTCCCAGCACTCTTTAGAAGTATCATTTATCTATGTGACTAGAAATTGAGAGTGGAGTGGAGAGAGATTTTTGGGCGGCTCTTAACACCCAGGTCTTGAGGGTGAAGCGAGTCGAGTATGGAGCAGCGTCGGAATGCAAGAGCGGGGAAAACGGGAGATCCCCAAGAAAATCAGCCACACCATCCGGCACGATTACCACATGTGAAAATACGGGAGAGACCCCACCGAGAATCGAACCCATTTCGCATAAGTGAGAGAGGAGCGGTCTAACCACTACACCACCGCGGTCCGTCTCTCTGGAGATGTTTTCCACGCCCGAAGCCTAAAAGCATGGAAGCACTAAGGGCGACCCACGTATACGCATAAATGCTTCATCGTAGCCACTAGGAGCAAGTCACAGAACTAGCGCGCCGTCTACGAGTCGGTAACGTACTTCTACGAGAATTCTGCTACAACAATATAATGTTATGCTGTATTATTGAAATAAATGCGTGATGCACTCCTCTATAACATTTTCAGATTTTGTTCTGCAGCGAAAACCGCGAAAACCTCCAATTTGGCCATATTTACTTGCAAAACTATTGGTTTTGGAGGTAAATGGATAATCTAAAATTGGTATACGCATGTTCAAAATTTTAAAAATGCTATTCTTAAATATTTATCACTAAAGAAGTTATGTAATAATATTTTTTGCCGAAGTGCTACACATCGTTTGGCAGCCTTGGCAGGCGGCTACTTTAACGCGAACGGCAGCTGAAAATGTATTTGTGACACTTGTGAGTTTGTTTTAGCTTACGGGTGAGGAGTGAGCACAAGTTGCACCTCTGAAGTCAGAACGCTGAACGATATTACTATAGGAGGAACGAAGCCATAACAGTGATTACTTAACCCATTCATAGCCACTTTAATGCACTGTTTCTGGTGCAGCAAGCAAACAATTTTATGGTGCGTGCTGTACTTAAGTCGACACAACACTTGTTTTGTTATCACAGTCAATGACATATACGCTCTAAGTTGGACCAAAATCTATATAAAGACTCTTTGCGGTTAACTAAGCACTTTTGAAAGCCTTGCTTAACATTTACCTGCATACAATTAGTGTATTATTCCACAATATGTATTATTAACATTGTCATAGGCCTCATCACTTTATTCATCCGTTAGTCAAGTAAATTTGTGAAATTATTAGAAAAGTTGTTATTTGTGAATTCTTTAATTCATACACCTAAATGCATTTTAAAAATTGGTAGCCATAGAAATAATTTCTGTATTCACAAATGTTTACGTAACATTTATAATTCGACGTTAAGACATGGAGCTATTTTCCCTCCGTCTTTACCAACTTTACTGGAGCTTGCCAGTCAGTGTGCTCGTTAAGCACGCAGGCTGGTAGAGGAAGTGAAGTTCTTTATAGATTGAATACAAAAGTTTTCAATTAACCGTGAACAGGCTGTACACGTGGGTAATGTACACAACTGTGTACACTGAGATTATGCATGCAGAGAGGCGAGTTCCAACCGCACACGCNGCAGCAAGCAAACAATTTTATGGTGCGTGCTGTACTTAAGTCGACACAACACTTGTTTTGTTATCACAGTCAATGAGATATACGCTCTAAGTTAGACCAAAATCTATATTAAGACTCTTTACGGTTAACTAAGCACTTTTGAAAGCCTTGCTTAACATTTACGTGCATACAATTAGTGTATTATTCCACAATATGTATTATTAACATTGTCATAGGCCTCATCACTTTATTCATCCGTTAGTCAAGTAAATTTGTGAAATTATTAGAAAAGTTGTTATTTGTGAATTCTTTAATTCATACACCTAAATGCATTTTAAAAATTGGTAGCCATAGAAATAATTTCTGTATTCACAAATGTTTACGTAACATTTATAATTCGACGTTAAGACATGGAGCTATTTTCCCTCCGTCTTTACCAACTTTACTGGAGCTTGCCAGTCAGTGTGCTCGTTAAGCACGCAGGCTGGTAGAGGAAGTGAAGTTCTTTATAGATTGAATACAAAAGTTTTCAATTAACCGTGAACAGGCTGTACACGTGGGTAATGTACACAACTGTGTACACTGAGATTATGCATGCAGAGAGGCGAGTTCCAACCGCACACGCCAGCGAAACAGCGTCCCAGGCCAGCGAAATGCCGGAAAGCCAGTCACTAATCAGCGCCTGATAAACTAATCGCCAGCCGGCAGACCAGGCAAAAGGTAACGTTTATCCAGTGCACAATGGCCAATCAGACACTTAGCCACTCAGACATCGATTACCATAGCATCGCGCAGCCAATCCGAGAATAGGGAAGCCCAGATTAAAATAACCGCTACGTTATTTCATTTCTGTGTACTTAATGGATCTGTGGGCTATAAAAAAATATATTCGCGTGGCTGCAACATGGTGCTGTAGGCAGGGGCCTTAAGCCAAGTTCACGAAGAGAAATGTTTGCACAGCAAACAAGTACGAATCAAANTATGGTGCTGTAGGCAGGGGCCTTAAGCCAAGTTCACGAAGAGAAATGTTTGCACAGCAAACAAGTACGAATCAAAATGTAAATACGTGTTACTTATGTCACGGTTCATTGTCATCGTGTTCGTAAACGGCCCTGATGTACACAATGAAAATGGACCGTGCCAAAAGAAAACTATCTTCATTTCGATATGTATACGTTCGTTATGCACACGTTTCTCATCATAAACCAAGTTTTATGTGTGGCCAAGAAGCTAGCTAAAACCAGTATAAATAATAATTGTATTGTACCTGTATAAACCTTTGAAAAAATAAAAAAGGATATTTTGTAAAATGTATTCCTTGTAGATTTAAAAACGAGGAATGTAATAAATTATAATAAAAATTATGTGCACTAAACTTAATAAATTTAAATTTGAAAACCCAAAGTTTAAAAGACTATTATAATCTCTGATAATGCTTTTGCTTAAAAAAAAGGGAATTGTTACGATTTCAACACCAGCCACACCGTGCATTCATGAAAAAGGTGGTCTACGCTGGCCAACCAAGGAGAATGCAAAATCAGTCATGCTGTGGGTTAAGGAGAAAGACGATCAGGAGTAGTCTACTAAGGGGATTGACAAAACCAGCCACACAGTGCTCTCAAGAGAAAGGTAGTCAGCGGTGGCCTACTAAGGATTTTGTGGCAGCAGAAGTATCGCTGCGAAAGCATAATCTATTGGCAAAAACTTACAAATTGGTTCGAATGTATTAGGTTTGTCAGACACTGAAGGAGTGCCATCGACTGACAACCATAGCTTCACCCACGCCAAGCTTTCGGCGAATAAGAATGAGTTGCAACATAGAAATAGGAGGGGATAAGAGAAGAGTGGTGTGGTGATACCAACTGGGAGAGAATGTCTTTGTCAGCGACGCAAGGCGGACACAAGACGGCAGGGTTTTGATCTCCGGCTCTTTAGGGGTCCTAGGACAGGATGAAAATGTTGAGAAATCTTCTTATCCTTCTTTGGTTACAATTAATCACACCACTTAAACCCCCATTCTGGATTCTCACTGGCGTGTATTGGGTCAAAATCACATCCGGTATAATGAATGAGGAAAGCATACCATTACTTTACTACTTTAAATACCACTACAGCCACCGCAAGTAATTCACAGTGCTCAGTTATGGAAAACACAAATCTGTAAATAGGAAATCAAACACCCCTGTGAAAAAGCAATACTAATCACAAAGACCTTTGCGGAATTACAAAACCATCTGCTCTCGGAGTTCTTTAGCGAAGGTAACTTACCAACACGTTCGAAGAGAGGGCTACAATTTATCGGGGATGCCTTAGAGCGGTGTTGCAACACCTTATCGCATAAACATTTCACTCTGCCAATAAGTAATGACGAGGTATTATTTCATAAAAATAAAAAACTTACATTTTCTGTGAGGCGGAACTACATCACCATGCAATCCATAATTGAAAATACAAAAAATGCGACTACGAAAATTGACAACAGATTAAACATGTTAGCGGAGACAATAAACAATGCACGGTAACTTTTAGCTCGGACACGAGAATGCAATCTGTTGCTGCGGTCTTGGTGTCAACACAACAACTTCCAATATCCATCATCCTGTAATTATTTGTTTCATCGCTAAGAGAATAAGAAATATTAAAACATATAATGTATGGCAGAAATAACCATCCGCCACTCATCTAATTGAAAAGAATGGATTAGTAAAACAATTACAAGAGTTCCTGTTAAAATCCTTAATCCACAGGGCTTCAAATTGTCAATTCCGCCCCACGAAATAAATACATATTTTCACTTGCCAATAGGGGGATATTCTTTCTCTGACACTATTCTGAAAGTGAAAATACGAAAACCAATTGTTGGCCGGTCAGAAGATTGCAAACTATTTAAAAAATTTCCGATTGCACCTCAATCGCGAATGAGATCATGTTACATTTGCACAGAATAAGCATTAGTAGTATTTGACAATAATTCTTGTTAAATATACGAACTTCCGAAAACAAAAAAACATGAGTTCGCCATTTGCCGTATTCCACAGATTTTACGATCGGCCATAAAACTTAACTTTATCAAAGCAGCTATTAAGACAGAAGATATAAGATAAGCCCAAGAAGATTGTTCGTTTGAGTATGTCATGGATGCCGAACTGAAAGTAATTGAAATCTTTCAGCACCAATATTTAATTTCTAGCGCACAACTTACGCTTAATGTCAGTTGTGCCAAAACAGCCGAATCTGTACTAGTCCAACATGAAAACATTGGAACCATCGAATTAACTTTACCTTGCGGGTGTGAAGTAAGAGCAGGTAACACACTTATAATCAGAGCGACGAATATTTGTGATATGCGGGTACTACTGTACACGTAGGAATACCTGTAAATTGGCTCGAAGGCATCAACTTTCAGTCCGATAGATTGAGCGTACAGCAGGGAATCATGGTTACCAATATCACAAAGCCTATACGCACCGACTGGAACACTAGTATCAACTTTTCGACGCCGTCATTTCCCGACGAAGATAACTTTCTACCGGCGAAATTTGAGAAACCCAGTTTTATTTCCGTTATATCTCATGAGAATTTTCTCATGAATTTTCTCATTTACTGGTATAGGCGTGCGTATGCAAATAACAGAGGTATGGAACCAATCCGAGTAACGTGATGCGGTCGGCAGCTAGACCGGTTACTGCTGCTACAATGGCAGGTTATCAAGATTTAAGTGAGTTTCAACGTGGTGTTACAGTCGGCGTACGAGAGATGGGACATAGCATCTCCGAGGTAGCGATACCATTTGGAGGTTCGCGTACGACCGTTAGACGAGTGTACCGTGAATATCGGGAATCTGGTAAAACATCACATCTTCGACATCGCTGCGGCCGGAAAAATATCGTGAAAGAACGGGACAAACGACGACTGACGAGAATCATTAAACGTGACAGACATGCAAGCCTTTCTCAAATTGGCAAAGAATGGATTTGTGGACTGCCCTGCAGGATTCATGGTGTTAAGAGCCTCCTGCATACCTTCAGACATTAGTCGAGTCCATGCCATGTCGTCTTGCGGCACTTCTGCGAGCTCGGAAGGGGGGGAGGGGGGCACGATATTAGGCAGGTGTACTAGTTTTTTTGGCTCTTCATTGCATATCACTGCTTGCAATTTTGACGACGTCGGTAATTCTTATCTACGTGCGTCTCATACATTTGGCTGCTATCCCACGTCATATAAATGCGTGCGCCTAAAACGCGAGGTACGCCAATCACGCCAGTGCGAACTTTACATCACCCAATGCCCTTTCCCCGCACTACCCTTTCACATCATATTGCAGCATCACGCCACAGCTGCTGCAGCCCTCCGGAGACATCTCTATGCAGCACCGCCGGCGCACACAAGGCCGGATTGCTACTTTACGAGGACAAAATCATATATATGTTTTATATGACTATTTTACTTGGCGAATTTAAACTTAAACTTTTTGATGCAAATATGAACAAAAAAAAACCTTTTAAGGTTTTTTAAAGGGTTTCACTACCCCCAAAAAAATAAAACAAAAAAAATTTTTTTTGTTTTCTTATTTACAGNGTTTCCTTATTTACATGAATACAAAGGTGTATCTTAATTTAAATCATATGCTCTAAATATCATCCTCGTGTTCATCAGATTCATCCTCATCTTCGTTCTCATGGTCCTCAACTCCGCTGAGAAATGTAGGCACCCGCAAAATCCCAACTACGACATCATTGAAAACCTCTCTTGTTCCCTTGGGTTTTTTCATTTTGCTTGTAATTATAGGATCTGAAGATATAAACATCCAGTGGAAAACGTTTGTATTTGTATTTATTCGAGACGTCTTTCTTGAGTGAGACTGTCTGAACTTTTTATAGTCTTTGTCTGGCTTCTATTACGTCTTCCAATAGTTATCCCACGGGTAACGCAAGAGATTTTATTATATCAGCTTCGTGGATCAAAATCTAATGTACACCTGCACTCATTCTGTACCAACCATAAACATTGACCGCCATTTCAGCTGTGGCATAGCAATATGCCCGAAATTTTTCTTCATTTATATAATGACCACATGAAATCGCACATAAAATATTTGAAAATCGTTTTATCAACGTTTGCGAGATTCCTGTTATTCGGAATACTTGCTCAGGGTTTTTGAAAAATTTTCTAGCCGTGTTTCCATCATTACCATTACCTCCTCCTTGTTTTGGTTGGTCGACAACAAGTCCCATTTCTTTGAAAAAATCATTGCAGATAGTTTTCTTCCTTTCTTTAACCACTTCTTGAGCTTCTTTGACTCTGGCTTGTCATTGCTTTAGTTCTAATTTATAAGATGTATGTAGTAAATATGCGTAGCATCTCAGATGAGCATGCAAGATAGAAAGACCAAATCGGTATGTATTTGTGTCAACCGCTCTCCTTTTAACATTTTACAAATCATTCATTAAGACGGGTTTGGCATTGCAAACGTTGCAAGCTTGTGTGCTTTTTGTTTCAGTTAAAACATTTATCGTTTTGCCATCTAGCATTGTGCAAATCAGAATGTGCTTGTAATGGATTGTTCTGTCTCCCAAAACAATGGATGTAGGTGTCAATTGCTTTATTTGCTTCTCAATGTTATTATACTCCTCTTTAGTGTTCTCGTCATTCTCTTTTTTTAATTTAAACGAAATTGGACGACAATATTTTGTCGAAGACGGAGTGTGATTTTTCCAGTAGATTTTCTTGTTTCCTTCTTTCCCTTCTGAGACCTCCAGAGGCTCCATGATAAATAATATTACATTTGAATCAGCGCAAATTGAATTATTGGTGAAGTTTTGCTTGTGTATGCTGTGCCCTCCACTACCATCTAAGCCCCACTTATAATATACATCTAACGTGCCGTTATTTTCGTGCATATTGTTTAAAATAACGTCTGATTGTACTTCTGCTAGTCTCTTTATAGTGTGGTCTACTAGATCTTGTAAAGGCACCACAGCTTCATTTTCTGTTATTTCCATATTTAGCGGATAACATTTTTTTTGCATCTGCCACCACATGCCAGGAAGGGTATATATCAGCCGCTTTTTTTTTTTTGCCCCTAGCCGCATTGTCNGGGTATATATCAGCCGCTTTTTTTTTTTCCCCCTAGCCGCATTGTCACGTAGTCTTCCTTCGTTAAGCTTAGATCCACTATGAGACCTAAAGTTTCTTCAGCACTGTAAGGCACAACACTTTAAAAATATGTATGAGCCTGTTCTATGATTTTTAACCTTTTCGGGGTAGAATTTATGGGAAGTTTCATAATTTGAGCTACCGTCCTCTTGCCAGATTTTACCAAACTTGATTTGGCCGTAGAACAAAGCTTTTCGGGGGTAAGACGCGAGACATAACTGTTAAGAATTCTTCTCTTACTTCGCTCGCAGCTAACTTCAAATTCTTTTTTCGGTCTTCCTCGCCCTTTTTCCGAAGAAGTAGGTTGTGGTAACGTTGTTGCATGCGTTGAATGCATCTCCGGGAGCTTAAACTCTTTATTGAGCCAATTTACGTGCTTGTCATTGAAGCNGTTGTTGCATGCGTTGAATGCATCTCCGGGAGCTTAAACTCTTTATTGAGCCAATTTACGTGCTTGTCATTGAAGCGGTCGTGAACATATTTAATTTCTCGCCCTTTTGTTATTAGACATTTTGTCACAAACACTTTCACATCTTTTAAATGTTTTACGGATGACTCAGATAAGTCAATTACGCTTATTTGGGCGACTATGTACTGTACTAATCGTTCATTACAGTTTAATGACGAAAATAAAAAAAAACTAGCGTCTCTTAACACTAAACATAGTTCATTTCTATGAAACTTTCTCTCCGGCAGAGTAGGGTGAGCGCGACTACCTGGAAATAAACAGATTTATTCAATAAACGGACAGTGAAGAGGACCGGTTTTTTTTTATTTTTTGTAATTCAAATGAGTTGTTGTCACTTAGGAATTGTAACATGTAATGGAACTATGTGGAACGTTTTGTGAAAAGTCTGCAAACTAAATTATATCTATTTTCTTTTCGTACAAAATGTCTTTTTTCAAATCGATATAACTACCTGATTTATTGAAACAATTGACAAAAACCAATAATAATGAGAAATACACCCCTGACGCTTCACCTTCCATGTCTTAAACTTCACTATCTTCGGACACAGAACACAACACTTGCGTAGTTACTCCGTCAAAGTTATGGGCGCAACTGGCTCACGCTTGCCGTGCGAGAAACAGTGAGGCAAAGCGCGCCAGCACTGGCTATTGTGTTGCTTCCTCGGACCTTTTTTTTTATTGCGGTTCTGTCTTTTTACTATTTTACTACTAAATACCAAGTGTTTTTTTTTTATTTTAAAGCAACGGCATTTTTTATTTTTGTCCTCGTAAATGAACAATCCAGCCTTGTGTGCGGCAGTTTAGTCGACACGGAGTACTCCACATCCTAAGTGGCGTCACTAATCGGCTATGATTATGCGCTACTCTGGGAAATGTCCGACTTTCCTGTAGCACAACGCGTTTCTTACTGCCCGCTCCGAGTCGATGGCCATTCACGGATGCGTTGCGAATGTATAACGTTATTACGATCACTTGGTATGCACCGCATGTCAGCGGTAACGTAGGGAATTGTATGTGTTTGCCTCCAAACAGTTAGTATACCACCCTTTTATCATTCTTGTCAGCAAACAAAGTGTACTGCAGTACTATTTGGATGAGATCTTACTACCTTCATTTCCCACCCCATCCCTGCAACCCTGAGGAAATACAGAGATGCCGGCACATACTTTGTTATACTGCACAGTGAATTTCAAATACATACAGTTCAATAAATTTGTGTATCTTCTCTGCGCAACTCTGGAGTTCCACCAACACTATGTACNAATTTCAAATACATACAGTTCAATAAATTTGTGTATCTTCTCTGCGCAACTCTGGAGTTCCACCAACACTATGTACACAAGCAGTATGTCATTGTTAATTCTGTTACATTGCTCAATGTGTACGACCTAATTAAAGCTAACCATTGCCATTAAGAACAATGATCAAGATTATATATATATATTCACAAAACACTAACTGTGACTGATCTTCAAGAATGATTTATTATGGGGAAATAGCTCTACATACAAATATATTCAGTTGTACATATTGTTCATTCACTTAAGTAGGATTGTAGGGTTAAATAGTAGTATCTACTTATTATTGTTTAATAAAACCACAAGGTTCAATACAATAGTACGCTAGTTAAGTAATCATAGTAAATAAGTGTTTATAGTAAGTANGTTGTTGCATGCGTTGAATGCATCTCCGGGAGCTTAAACTCTTTATTGAGCCAATTTACGTGCTTGTCATTGAAGCTGTCGTGAACATATTTAATTTCTCGCCCTTTTGTTATTAGACATTTTGTCACAAACACTTTCACATCTTTTAAATGTTTTACGGATGACTCAGATAGGTCAATTACGCTTATTTGGTCCACTTTGTACTGTACTAATCGTTCATTACAATTTAATGGCGAAAAAAAAAAAAAAACTAGCGTCTCTTAACACTAAAAATAGTTCATTTCTATGAAACTTTCTCTCCGGCAGAGTAGGGTGAGCGCGACTACCTGGAAATAAACAGATTTATTCAATAAACGGACAGTGAAGAGGACCGGTTTTTTTTTATTTTTTGTAATTCAAATGAGTTGTTGTCACTTAGGAATTGTAACATGTAATGTAACTATGTGGAACGTTTTGTGAAAAGTCTGCAAACTAAATTATATCTATTTTCTTTTCGTATAAAATGTCTTTTTTCAAATCGATATAACTACCTGATTTATTGAAACAATTGACAAAAACCAATAATAATAAGAAATACACACCTGACGCTTCACCTTCCATGTCTTAAACTTCACTATCTTCGGACACAGAACACAAAACATGCGTAGTTACTCCGTCAAAGTTATGGGCGCAACTGGCTCACGCTTGCCGTGCGAGAAACAGTGAGGCAAAGCGCGCCAGCACTGGCTATTGTGTTGCTTCCTCGGACCTTTTTTTTTATTGCGGTTCTGTCTTTTTACTATTTTACTACCAAATACCAAGTGTTTTTTTAAATTTTAAAGCAACGGCATTTTTTATTTTTGTCCTCGTAAATGAACAATCCGGCCTTGCGTGCGGCAGTTCAGTCGACACGGAGTACTCCACATCCTAAGTGGCGTCACTAATCGGCTATGATTATGCGCTACTCTGGGAAATGTCCGACTTTCCTGTAGCACAACGCGTTTCTTACTGCCCGCTCCGAGTCGATGGCCATTCACGGATGCGTTGCGAATGTATAACGTTATTACGATCACTTGGTATGCACCGCATGTCAGCGGTAACGTAGGGAATTGTATGTGTTTGCCTCCAAACAGTTAGTATACCACCCTTTTATCATTCTTGTCAGCAAACAAAGTGTACTGCAGTACTATTTGGATGAGATCTTACTACCTTCATTTCCCACCCCATCCCTGCAACCCTGAGGAAATACAGAGATGCCGGCACATACTTTGTTATAGTGCACAGTCAATTTCAAATACATACAGTTCAATAAATTTGTGTATCTTCTCTGCGCAACTCTGGAGTTCCACCAACACTATGTACACAAGCAGTATGTCATTGTTAATTCTGTTACATTGCTCAATGTGTACGACCTAATTAAAGCTAACCATTGCCATTAAGAACAATGATCAAGATTATATATATATATTCACAAAACACTAACTGTGACTGATCTTCAAGAATGATTTATTATGGGGAAATAGCTCTACATACAAATATATTCAGTTGTACATATTGTTCATTCACTTAAGTAGGATTGTAGGGTTAAATAGTAGTATCTACTTATTATTGTTTAATAAAACCACAAGGTTCAATACAATAGTACGCTAGTTAAGTAATCATAGTAAATAAGTGTTTATAGTAAGTACGTATTCACGGTAAGAGAAGCGTTGCTATAGTCAGATCTGACAGGACTTTTGTAGGAATATTTTAAAAAAATAGACGCTCAAATCAACGTATGAATATTATCAAGGCTTGAAATTGCAGATTGTGTATTTTACAGTAGTGTTGTCATAATTTCATTGTCCATACAGATGTTGTATAAGGTTTAATACGGCTCATTTAAATTTTANTTTACAGTAGTGTTGTCATAATTTCATTGTCCATACAGATGTTGTATAAGGTTTAATACGGCTCATTTAAATTTTACGTATATGTTCGCCATTACACGTTTGCTACAGAGGGACTACATAAATTTCTAAATCAACACTGTGTAATTAGGACGNTTTAATAAAACCACAAGGTTCAATACAATAGTACGCTAGTTAAGTAATCATAGTAAATAAGTGTTTATAGTAAGTATGTATTCACAGTAAGAGAAGCGTTGCTATAGTCAGATCTGACAGGACTTTTGTAGGAATATTTTTAAAAAATAGACGCTCAAATCAACGTGTGAATATTATCAAGGCTTGAAATTGCAGATTGTGTATTCTACAGTAGTGTTGTCATAATTTCATTGTCCATACAGATGTTGTATAAGGTTTAATACGGCTCATTTAAATTTTATGTATATGTTCGCCATTACACGTTTGCTACAGAGGGACTACATAAATTTCTAAATCAACACTGTGTAATTAGGACGCTTTAATGTGCACAATTATTTCTTGAAACAATTTTTTTAACAGCACCTATACATACTTAAAGTATTGTATCTACATCCGTTAACCACAAGAGTCCTTTCTCTTCTTGCTCCATGGAGTCCTTAAACTTCAACCTATGCTCTCTAACCCCACTCACCCCTACACTCTGCAACAACAGGGTGACACAGGGAGTCGCTGGCCACAGCCAGCCCCGCCTACTGTTTTGGGCTCTTGCAGAAAGGGTTGGCCAGACCTAATTCCCACGACGACTGTAAGAAGACACTTCGTCTACTTTACATGCCTTCGGTACTTCTATACTTTCTCTATGCCCTCGGCACCGCCGGACCAGGAGAAGAGCGGTGGTTGCCCCCATTTCACACTTCACATTGCACAGCAAGGTTTTCGCCTGCTATACGGAACGTTCCTCACGCACATATCACAGGCTTGCTGGAAAACATTTATTTTTCTTATCTGCACTTTATCTATCTTCTACAACCTGCCCTTCACTCGAGATGTGGACATCTCGTCTTACTTACTTCGGGGGTGTTGTTACGATTGCAACGCCAGTTACGCGGTGCGCTCGGGAAAAAAGGCAGTCAGCAGTAGCTTACTAAGGAGATTGGGTCAGCACGAGCAGCCCTGCGAAATCATAATTTATTGTGCAAATACCTGCAAGTTGAGTCGTATTAATTAGGTCTGGCTGACACCGAAGGATGGACATCGGCTGACTACCACAACTCCGCCCACGCCAAGCTANGTCGTATTAATTAGGTCTGGCTGACACCGAAGGATGGACATCGGCTGACTACCACAACTCCGCCCACGCCAAGCTATCGGCGAATAGGAATGAAATGCAACATACTGTGATGGCCTACGCACATCAAAAATTCCCCTAAGTTTACCTCACCTTGGATTGCTGCTTCTTAATGAGGGTCGTGTACCAAAGACTTACCTTAGGTACGATGGGACCCGTTCAACTGCCCATCTCGCAGCTGTTGCCTGCATGAGTACTGGACGGCAAATGGCGCGTGGCGCCTCAGTGTGCTGCTTCGAAGCTTAGCCTGCTGCCCCTTCCCTACCATGCGCATTCCCATGACAACGTGACACCGGCAAGCCAAGGTGCCACCAGGGGGCGTTTCCGCTCTGTGAACGTCAGAAGCCGTTCCGAAACACGAAGAATAATTTGTAGAAAAGCTTAGGGTTTCCCCTGTTCGGGGAGACAGGCTAGGGACTTATTAGAGAAGGAACGGTCGTTCCTCAGTTTTACAATTGTAATGTCTTTGTGGGGAAATTAAAATCATGGAACTTTATTAAAACTTTAAATAGATTTTGCAATCCCATCTGGGGGACTGATATTTTTGTACTTCAGAAAAAGGGGAAAATGTTTTTTNAACTTTAAATAGATTTTGCAATCCCATCTGGGGGACTGATATTTTTGTACTTCAGAAAAAGGGGAAAATGTTTTTTGTAACTACGTTATTTACTGTGCAAACCCAGACAAAGCTTGATGATACAATTTGATGACACACTAACGGGAGGTCTCTATTCCTTGAAAATCAAACATCTTTCTGAGAAACAGAGACGGAGTCCTATCTACATGTGTCGGTAGAAACCGTCACATGTAGATAGGAAAACTGCGGCACTCTGCTTCGTCAGTGGGGTCAGTTGAAAGGAATAATCATTTTAGGAATGTTGAATTAATTGATAATGGTTTGGAGTTGCTACAATGGTAAAGACCGTGACAATAGTTTGGGTTTATCAAACCAATCCGCAAAATGACTGCTACAGGAGCCGTTCGCACTTCCTGGATTCAAACTGTAGGAAAAAAATCACCGCAGAAAGCGCTCGCCGATGCGGGTGTAACCTACAAGCCGGAGGAGGGAATCGACATCTTGTACCACCTGATGCGTGATCTGGTGAGAAAAGGAGGAGTTGCTGGTGAACATGAGGGTTAGTCCGCTTCAATCAGCGTTTTTAAAAATCTTAAACATCTGCTTAATAGTGTTAGTGATGGTTTCGAGGTAGTGCGTAGTTTGAATTTGGGCGCTGCAGTAAAATTGCTTGTTCAAATTGCCAAAGTAGTTTCACTTAACCTCTGTGAAACAGCAGTATTATATGCTGCCATAGAAAGATTTTAGCGTCCTGGAGAATCAATGCAACATTTTGTAAATGAGACGATTAGACTGGTTTGCCATGTGCGGGAGTACATTTGGCAGAAATTATGTTTATTAACTTTTGCCTGAAAACAGTAAATTATTTACCTTTGTCACAAAGCCTCAAGCATTGCACAAGTTGTTAGCGTTCATAATTCAGATAGAATTAACCGTTGAAGATTGTAAGCAAAATATGGAGAANAAGCATTGCACAAGTTGTTAGCGTTCATAATTCAGATAGAATTAACCGTTGAAGATTGTAAGCAAAATATGGAGAATAATGTTACACCCAAAAGGAAGCGTTAAATTTTTTTTTTGTCAAACCACCCGACGGCAAAATGTTTTTACAAAACCCAAAAAGGAGAAGGATATTCTATACAAGTTAAGCTGAAACAGAAATGTAATATTTGTTTTCAAGTAAATCACACTACGAAAAACTGTTTTCACAAAAAGGCAGAAAATTACGGTAAAGTAGTACCGCCAGGAAACGGGGACCAGTCAGACGAACAAGAAATACCCGATGGTCAAAACCTGTGAAAATGGTAATTTGTTACCGATAAGGTATTTCTGGTCACCTTCAATTCAAATGTCCGCTGCGAGGAAAACCTACGGAATTAGGTTCAGTTTCAAACACCACTTTGTTTAATAGGAATGGCTTGTTGTATGTTTCATTAATAATTGGGAATTTACGAATGTACGAATAAGTAGATTCTGGTGCTTCTGGGTCTCTCATAAAACATTAAACTTGTTAGAAAATTATACATGGAGCGCCGGTTGGTACCGTAAAAATATTGTATTTTCCTTAGCAGATTGAGGATTGATTAAATAAAATTTAATGGCAGCGATAAAAATTAAAATTGAACAATTTTCATGGAAAATGCCGTTTAGTGTTTTTCAAAATTTATTACATGACGTGATATTGGGTATCACCTTTTTGGGCAGCACCCACACATATATTGAGGTAGCAAGAAAAGTGTTCAAACGTTGTTTTTCCCCTGAGACTGTTATTGCTTTGCAAATTAAGCCTTCCCGTTGTCAAAAGATTGGATTGTTGCAAGATTCTGAAGAGATAGTTCAGGTATTAGACCAGTTAAAAACTGAATATAGTGATGTGCTTACGTCAAAGGTAGGGCATTGTAAAAAGGTTCCTGTTATGTTGAAATTGAAAGATATTGAACCTGTAGCGTTGCATGCCACACCGTGTGTCTGCACCCAAAATGAAAATATCTAAGCAGTCAATCAATGATTTGAAGGGACTTGTGGAGGAATCCGCTAGTCCGTAGGCGAGCCCGTATTTTTTGTTACCGCAAAAAACACCAGATCAACGTTGGCTAATATGTTATTAGAGAAAGGTTAATAAAAAATTGTATGTGGATTTATATCCAGTACTAGTTATAGAAACCGTTTTCCAACACTTGCAAAAATTTTAATATTTCATCATAATGGATTTGAATTTTACTATTTTACAATGTGAGTTACATCCGGAAAGTAGAGAGCCGTTAGCGTTTTGTACCCCTTGGGGGTTGTACAAGTGGACGCGTCTGCCCATGGGGGTAAATTCCGAGCCTCGATGCATGTCCCGAGTGCTGAATCACGTGTTAGGACGGTACTTGTACAAGTTCCTATTTACGTACATTGATGAATGGTAGGTGTACAATAATGCGTATGAGGAACATCTTAAACTTAAGCAGACAGTGTTAGACGTTTTAAGGAATGTTTGGTCTGACCGTGAACCCAGGAAAAATTAGTTAAGCACGACAAAATGTTCGATATCTAGGATTCATTATATTGGAGGGTAATTTTCGCACTAATCCTGAGACAATAAATTCTGTTGTTAATTTNTTCGATATCTAGGATTCATTATATTGGAGGGTAATTTTCGCACTAATCCTGAGACAATAAATTCTGTTGTTAATTTTCACAACCATAAAATTAAGAGGTGTTAAAAGATATTAAAATATGGTGACTTTTTTTAATAAATTTATTTATAATTTTTCTGACGTTACTTAAACATTAAAACAGTTGAAAATTAAAAAATTAAAAAAATACATTTTGTGTAGAACGCGGTACAAGAAAATGGTTTTCAATTTTTTTTTTAAAAAAGCTAATCCTTCTGTTTTGCATTTTCCAAATTTTTCTGAAGAATATTTTTTGCTCTGTGAAGCAAGTTCCGTGGCCATGGGAGCGTGTTTGAATCAAAAGAAAGAGGAACATTTTTTGCCGATAGCATACGCCAGCAAATTATAAACTCAGGCAGAACGGAAATGTACTATTTATGAAAAAGAGTGTTTCAGTTCTATATGGGCAATGAAAAAGTTTTTTTAGATTATGTAGATCATGCTCCGTTTGCTTTATTTACGGATAACACGGCTCTCAGCTGGTTGTTAAAATCACGAGAGCTAGCTGGTAGATTGGCACGGTTGTTAGTGCGCCTCGCTCCCTTTAAATTTACCGTGCAGAATATAAAGAGGATCGATAATTCTGTAACTGATGCGTTGTCACGCATGTATTGCGAAGAAGAGTTTGGGGCAGTGGAAAATAGGGCCGCTGTGGAAAGTCCGTTGTCCGATTCAGTTTCTGCTGGTACAAATGTTTTTAAATTAAATACGTTGCAAAAGTTTCCCAGTGCTTTTACTGATATAAAAGAACACCAAAATTCTGACACGGAATATAAACAGACGTCGTATTAAATTAAAGATGAAATTATTATTATGTATTTTATAAAGCATTTCTAGGGAAATGGATTAAAAGAGGCAAATTCAGAGTCTTTGAACCTGAAAAACTAAGGGCAATTGTTTTTAAATATAACCATGAACCCTTTTACGGAAGATGCGTAGGAGGGGATAAAAAAAATATTTATGTGTTAGAACTTTTTACGTTGCCAGGAGAGCGCAACGATCTTGAAAATTGGGTCAAGTGTTGCAATGCGTGCCATCATTCAAAGCCTACAAATAAAAACCAGAAGGGCAGTATGCCGGTACGGTGGCATTGTATCCTCGGGAACGCATTTATTTAGACGAGATGGACCCGTTGCCCCGGATCTGGATACGTATATGTCCTTGTTGTCATAGATAGTTTCAGCAAATTTTTTTTATTTTATCCGTTACGTACCATAAATACAGGATAAATTTTTAAGGTAGTTATGCAGAGATTATATAGTGTTTTTGGCTAGCTGTGTTTGTAGTAACTGATAATGCTACGTATTTTCTTTGACAGGAGTTCAGATATTGAAACTTTATATGTGGGTGAAGATGGTGCAAACTGCTCCGTACCACCCTTTAGGCAAATTTAGTATAACGGGTGAATCGAAACATTAAAATTACTTTATGTAGTTTTCAATCTGATACGCAACGTCACTGGGATGACGTGTTATATCAGCTTTTTCTGTGTTTTAATTATAAAGTACACAGTGCTCATAATTATGCACCATCCGAGGTACTTTTGGGAAGACGTTTGACGCACCCGCTAATAAATATGTGGTCACTCCATAGAATTTGTTTGGAGAATGTGAGTAATAAAGAATTTGAAGAAATTTGGGCTGATTTGACACGTAACTTAATTACATATCACCAAAAAAATGGAACAGAATAGTAACGTTTCATATAAAGACTCAATATTTTAACCAGGTGATTTAATTTTGGTTTAAGCTCATCACCTCAGTTCAAAAAAATTTTTTTTTAATGCTATGTTAGCCCCGCGAAATGGCGGGGCCCGTACCAAATAGCTAGGTTCCTTTCGTCCGTGACAGTAATGATTATTGATCCACATTCTCCTAGCAAATATGAAAAGGTTTATATTTCCCGGCGCAAAAAATATTATGTACCCACAAACGCAGTGTAGAGGGGTTACCCCTTCCCCTAAAAATCCCGTAAGCTGTCTTGATATTTCGGATGTGAAAAAAACAAGTTGCATCAAACATGGATATATAGAAATTTAATGTTTTAAAGAAATTGAGTATTCCCATTAATTAAAATGGGAATAATAATATTTATTTTAAAGAATTTTAACGATATCAATGGCATTACTCAGTGTTGATTGAGTAAATTAAATAATGTTCATATGGGAGTGTACGGAAAAGTAAATCGTAACTTTAACATATTAAGATATAAGAAATGCTTACAATGTATGTTATGGATATTTTCTGTGTAATGTGTTTTAAAAGTGGCCCCTATCTTGTAAGAGTTTAAATTGTATGAATCTACATTCTATGAGCCATTGTTTTAAGTCCCTGGCGTGCGTCTGTTTTATTACTGCCTGCTGCTATCATCGAGGCCCGTGTTTCACGTGAGAAGAAGCCTGAGACAACGGTCTGGCCAGCTGACGCATCAGAATTTTCTGGACGCGTGACCAACCACGACGTGGTCGTGTTCAGGGGAAGAGGGATGCGAATGGCCACGCACATCAAAAATTTGCCTAAGTTCACATCGTCTTGGATTGCTGTTTCTACATCAGGGTCGTGTACATGATATGGCTTACCTTTGGTGCGATGGGACCCGCTTAACTGACCATCTCGCTGTTGTTGCCTGCATGAATGCTGGATGGTAAATGGTGCAAGGCACCCTAGTGTGCTGCTTTGAAGCTTCGCCTGCTGCCCCTTCCCTCCCTGCGCGGCAGCATGACAACGTGACGCCGGCCAGCTATAAAGCCACCAGGAGGCGTTTTCGCACCGTGAACGTCGGAAGCTGTTCCAGAAGACGAGGACAAATTTGTAGAAAAGGCTTGGGTTCTCCTCTGTTCGCGGAGTCAGGCCNTTCGATATCTAGGATTCATTATATTGGAGGGTAATTTTCGCACTAATCCTGAGACAATAAATTCTGTTGTTAATTTCCACAACCATAAAATTAAGAGGTGTTAAAAGATATTAAAATATGGTGACTTTTTTTAATAAATTTATTTATAATTTTTCTGACGTTACTTAAACATTAAAACAGTTGAAAATTAAAAAATTAAAAAAATACATTTTGTGTAAAACGCGGTACAAGAAAATGCCTTTCAATTTTTTTTTAAAAAAAGCTAATCCTTCTGTTTTGCATTTGCCAAATTTTTCTGAAGAATATTTTTTGCTCTGTGAAGCAAGTTCCGTGGCCATGGGAGCGTGTTTGAATCAAAAGAAAGAGGAACATTTTTTGCCGATAGCATACGCCAGCAAATTATAAACTCAGGCAGAACGGAAATGTACTATTTATGAAAAAGAGTGTTTTAGTTCTATATGGCCAATGAAAAAGTTTTTTTAGATTATGTAGATCATGCTCCGTTTGCTTTATTTACGGATAACACGGCTCTCAGCTGNCCAATGAAAAAGTTTTTTTAGATTATGTAGATCATGCTCCGTTTGCTTTATTTACGGATAACACGGCTCTCAGCTGGTTGTTAAAATCACGAGAGCTAGCTGGTAGATTGGCACGGTTGTTAGTGCGCCTCGCTCCCTTTAAATTTACCGTGCAGAATATAAAGAGGATCGATAATTCTGTAACTGATGCGTTGTCACGCATGTATTGCGAAGAAGAGTTTGGGGCAGTGGAAAATAGGGCCGCTGTGGAAAGTCCGTTGTCCGATTCAGTTTCTGCTGGTACAAATGTTTTTAAATTAAATACGTTGCAAAAGTTTCCCAGTGCTTTTACTGATATAAAAGAACACCAAAATTCTGACACGGAATATAAACAGACGTCGTATTAAATTAAAGATGAAATTATNTTACTGATATAAAAGAACACCAAAATTCTGACACGGAATATAAACAGACGTCGTATTAAATTAAAGATGAAATTATAATTATGTATTTTATAAAGCATTTCTAGGGAAATTGATTAAAAGAGGCAAATTCAGAATCTCTGAACCTGAAAAACTAAGGGCAATTGTTTTTAAATATAACCATGAACCCTTTTACGGAAGATGCGTAGGAGGGGATAAAAAAAATATTTATGTGTTAGAACTTTTTACGTTGCCAGGAGAGCGCAACGATCTTGAAAATTGGGTCAAGTGTTGCAATGCGTGCCATCATTCAAAGCCTACAAATAAAAACCAGAAGGGCAGTATGCCGGTACGGTGGCATTGTATCCTCGGGAACGCATTTATTTAGACGAGATGGACCCGTTGCCCCGGATCTGGATACGTATATGTCCTTGTTGTCATAGATAGTTTCAGCAAATTTTTTTATTTTATCCGTTACGTACCATAAATACAGGATAAATTTTTAAGGTAGTTATGCAGAGATTATATAGTGTTTTTGGCTCGCTGTGTTTGTAGTAACTGATAATGCTACGTATTTTCTTTGACAGGAGTTCAGATATTGAAACTTTATATATGGGTGAAGATGGTGCAAACTGCTCCGTACCACCCTTTAGGCAAATTTAGTAGAACGGGTGAATCGAAACATTAAAATTACTTTATCTAGTTTTCAATCTGATACGCAACGTCACTGGGATGACGTGTTATATCAGCTTTTTCTGTGTTTTATTTATAAAGTACACAGTGCTCATAATTATGCACCATCCGAGGTACTTTTGGGAAGACGTTTGACGCACCCGCTAATAAATATGTGGTCACTCCATAGAATTTGTTTGGAGAATGTGAGTAATAAAGAATTTGAAGAAATGTGGGCTGATTTGACACGTAACTTAATTACATATCACCAAAAAAAATGGAACAGAATAGTAACGTTTCATATAAAGACTTAATATTTTAATCAGGTGATTTAATTTTGGTATAAGCTCATCACCTCAGTTCAAAAAAAAAAAAATTTTATGCTATGTTAGCCCCGCGAAATGGCGGGGCCCGTACCAAATAGCTAGGTTCCTTTCGTCCGTGACAGTATCGATTATTGATCCACATTCTCCTAGCAAATATGAAAAGGTTCATATTTCCCGGCGCAAAAAATATTATGTACCCACAAACGCAGTGTAGAGGGGTTACCCCTTCCCCTAAAAATCCCGTAAGCTGTCTTGATATTTCGGATGTGAAAAAAACAAGTTGCATCAAACATAGATATTTAGAAATTTAATGTTTTAAAGAAATTGAGTATTCCCATTAATTAGAATGGGAATAATAATATTTATTTTAAGAATTTCAACGATATCAATGGCATTACTCAGTGTTGATTGAGTAAATTAAATAATGTACATATGGGAGTGTACGCAAAATAAATCGAATCTTTAACATATTAAGATATAATAAATGCTTACAATGTATGTTATGGATATTTTCTGTGTAATGTGTTTTAAAAGTGGCCCCTATCTTGTAAGAGTTTAAATTGTATGAATCTACATTCTATGAGCCATTGTTTTAAGTCCCTGGCGTGCGTCTGTTTTATTACTGCCTGCTGCTATCATCGAGGCCCGTGTTTCACGTGAGAAGAAGCCTGAGACAACGGTCTCGCCAGCTGACGCATCAGAATTTTCTGGACGCGTGACCAACCACGACGTGGTCGTGTTCAGGGGAAGAGGGATGCGAATGGCCACGCACATCAAAAATTTGCCTAAGTTCACATCGTCTTGGATTGCTGTTTCTACATCAGGGTCGTGTACATGACATGGCTTACCTTTGGTGCGATGGGACCCGCTTGACTGACCATCTCGCTGTTGTTGTCTGCATGAATGCTGGATGGTAAATGGTGCAAGGCACCCTAGTGTGCTGCTTCGAAGCTTCGCCTGCTGCCCCTTCCCTCCCTGCGCGGCAGCATGACAACGTGACGCCGGCCAGCTATAACGCCACCAGGAGGCGTTTTCGCTCCGTGAACATCGGAAGCTGTTCCAGAAGACGAGGACAAATTTGTAGAAAAGGCTTGGGTTCTCCTCTGTTCGCGGAGTCAGGCCAGGGACTTTATTAGGGAAGGAACGGTTGTTCCTCTGTTTTAATAAGGCGTGGAAGGGGCTGGGGGATGGGGGATTGCTCTTCATAATTATTAAATATACGTATTTCCACTTTTAATTATTTTGTATAATAATATACAAAATTGAAATGTCATTGTGGGAAAATTTAAATCATGGAATTGTATTAAAACTTTTAAATATATTTTGTAATCCCATATTAGAATTCTTAATTTTTTACTTCAGGAATAGGGGAAAATATATTATTGTAACTACGCTTTCTTTTACTGTGCAAACCCAGACTATACTTGATTATATCTTTTGATGACACACTAACGGCGGGTTCCTTGATAATCGAACATCTTACTGAGGAAACAGAGACTGAGTCTTTTTTGCATGTGTGGGAATAAACCGTCACAATACTAACGGGAGAGGGGCGTGAAGAGTGGTCTGGAGATCCGAACCAGGAGACACGGTCTTCGTGGGGCGTCAGCGACGCGAGGCGGACACAAGACGGCAGGACTCCGATCTCTGGCTCTTCCGGGTTGAGTCGTCCAGGAGAAAGAGAGCAATTCCTACCTAGTTCTCCCCTAATCTGTTCCCTAGGCCTTGTAATATATTTACTTAGTTATTAAAATGTATTGGTAGCCCTAATAAGTCTTTTAATCACACTTTCTCTCCTGCTTTCCTTTAAGTTGGGTGGCGCCTTAACTGATATCCAGAACAGAATGCGCTTACGAACGACATGTTTTTCAATAATAATGATGGTGATAAAAATAATAATAGAATTTAGACATGGAACAGGAGTATTTCTTTATAAACTTCCTTCACACACACATACATATATATATATATATATATATATATATACAGTTACTTGTAAACCCTATCCAAATATTATTATCTTAAGTTTTACTTTTCACACATATGAAAAAAATATTTGATTGATAATTTGTTACACTCAGTAACTATAATAAGGTTTATTATTCTCCGGGTGTAGACAGAAACCATGAAACGCTATTGGCATCTCGTTTCCGGGGACGTGAGTTCTTTTGCTGAGAGGAAAAAGTGCAAGGAAGCTCCGTGCGCCAAAAAGACACTCTCACTCTTTTTTTTGTCTCTGTCTTTCTTCTTGCGTATTCCACACTTCCCATGCACCCCTCTCTCTCCCATCAAGGGCCGTGCAAGCCAGTGAGTTACTGGTCCAGAGGGAAATAAACCTGCTTGGCCAGCCTAAATCACACGGACCATTCGAGGACCCTTTGCATACTGCTAGGCCCCACTTTTCGCGCAGCACGTTTGCGAAAAAGAAAATACTTCCCCTCCCGGCGAACCAATTCCCACGCCATTTTCGCCCCTCCGGCAAGGACTCCGCGGCAATTACCTCCATCCCTCCTCCTTCCATCTCAGCCCTTTGTGATGTAATGGTTATCCTTCGAGGAGCGACCTACTGTTACACAAGTCATCGCGGCCCAGTTAACCTTACCTCACAAGCAATTGCGTGCGAGATGTGCCTCGCCTACGTGGGGAGCACATGAAATATTAATCCGCTAGCGAGCCTCTCCACTGGTTCACCTCCGCCTCCTCACCTCTTGCCATTAAAGTAATCCACCCCCTTCCAACCGCTTGACAAAGTGAAAATAAAATAATGTACAAAGCGCGTGCGAATTTCCCAGTAGCCACTCTTTGTCTTCCAACATTGTACTGCTTTCCTGCCAATAGCGCTGTCAAAATAGCGTCGATACGATTTGAAGTTAGAACACTGTTTACGTAAGTAAGTGCTTTGGGATGTTTGAACGCTTTATCTTACTCAGTATTAATGCAAATGGAGTTTGTTGCAGTTGGTCAAAGTATTTTATTTATGAAGAAGGGCGGATCTGTTGTATGTTCAAATACAAACAAACTCGTTCGTCACTGTTGCTCATGCGAATTTGGCAGTTCTATTTGCGATATGCCAGGCAATTCGGGGACATACCACGAGGACGATAATCGGTCTACCTTATATTTAGACTACGCTCGACAAGAGCACTTTCTGGAAGTAAAACCCGTCCTTACATCACGGTAGTGCCTATATATACCCATGGCGAATTCTGGATCAAAGAACAAAGTTGCGTACGCTGCTGATGACAGAAATTACGCAAAACGTTGAAGTAACAGCAATTCCAAATATACTCAACCAGTGATCATTTATACTGGAAGCTGATGCAGCTTATAGGGTTGTATTTTCACTGGCGCAAATGGTCAGTAATTTTTAGTTAGTTGGTGAAAAGGGTTACCAGTTTCGTTCATAAACAATTTCCTTAATTGTCCGGGAAATAATCCAAAATTTAACACGAGTTAAATGCAGTATTCTTGTTTATACACACCACTACACTCAAACAGTTACTCAATAAAATAGTATCTTTGCTTTACTGTGCAATATCATATAATGTGCAACAGCATAATTATATTTATGGCAACATTCAACACATTTATTTACAGTCAAAATGCATGTCTTTATTAGTCTGTAGTGACGTTCGTGAACAACTCTGTGTCAGTTAATGTGCAATATGGAACGTTAAATATATTCTGAGACTTTATGCATATTTGTTATAAAAACACATATTTGTAATTTGTAATCTACAACTCGATAACACGGACTGACAGAGTACTACCATGGACATCAAGGTGATGAGCAGATGGAGATGATAAAAAAAAAAATCACTCCGCTGAGGAAGNTTTTTTTTGTGGGTGTTTCATGCTTATAGCTCTTTTTTTCAATGTAAGTTAAAAAAATTATCGTCCCATTGTAATTTTAATATCCTTGATATTCAACCGTCTCTTTCATCTTTACTTAATTTATGTTTTTATGTTCACGTCTGTATGCTTATTTATTCCGTTTAATTAAGTTCTATAATAACTTTGCCAGTCTAACGTAAGCAAAAAAAAAAATATTTTTACGCAGACTATATGAAATGTTAGCCTTCTTATTTCACGGATCTGAGGTTTTTATTGCGNCAAAAAAAAAATATTTTTACGCAGACTATATGAAATGTTAGCCTTCTTATTTCACGGATCTGAGGTTTTTATTGCGGAAAATCTCTCTGTGCAGGTAAGACTTTCAGTTAAATTCGTATTCATGAGACTAAAAATAAATAATCAGTGCAAAATGTTTATGTATGCGGCATACTTATAACTGTATTTTAACTGTCCGATTTGTTTCAAGTTGTGATGTTCGTGTACGAAAAGTCAACTTCCCAACCACCGTGCTAGTGCTACGATTTTAAATGGGAGATTATTTTCTATTTAACTCTAAACTTAAGTATAATATCATTCTTAATGCATTAGCGTAGAAACCAGTGACTAAAACAAAAACCAATTCCCAACTTTTGAGTTACGTCAATAAGTGTGTTGGTGTCATTAGGGTCAAAGTGGTGTAATCAAGTCTTTGTACACATGCCATTAAGTAATATGTTTCCGTCACTCGTGTAATATACGAATAAAAAATTCGCTGTGAATAGATTTTAATTTTTTATTTTTCTGTTGAACGTGCGTTTATTGCCTAGTGGGGGACTGGCTGTGTGAAACTAGAGTAATTTACATCTAAATATACTTTAGACGTGTCTGAGCTGCATTTCCCGGTATCGCTTTCAAACTAAAATTACTTTGTGCAGAGAAAAGCCTTTCTATACGAGAGCAAGTAGGGCAATTAAAAAATTGGTTGTGTTCTGCGTGTTTGTTGAGGCTACAAATCGTAATTTACTCGCAGTTTTCACGGTATAATAATTGCATAAAAAACTTTATTTATCAATATTATGTGGGTAAAGATGCACTAAGTGTTTTTTTNTTTCACGGTATAATAATTGCATAAAAAACTTTATTTATCAATATTATGTGGGTAAAGATGCACTAAGTGTTTTTTTATTGCGAAATTATGAAAGCATGCCGAGAAACGCCTAATATCATTTAACATGTAAAACCGTATCTTTTCANTTTTTTTATTGCGAAATTATGAAAGCATGCCGAGAAACGCCTAATATCATTTAACATGTAAAACCGTATCTTTTCACTCGGCCAGTCCTGCAAAAGGCAGCAGCATTAAGTACAGTTTTGTTACGTATACTCGTAATCTGGTGTTAACTTGTTGTATGAAAGACGTAGTTGATACGTCCGGCTTGTGATGCTACCATTGCCCTTCACACGAGGAAGACGACAGGGAATACTGTGCGCACCACAAGTGCTGGCAGTTCGTATTCCTAGATGCCGGCGGNGCTGGCAGTTCGTATTCCTAGATGCCGGCGGCTGGTCCGTCGGCACGGCCCGGCTGGTGGCTACCGATATTAGTGACGGCCCGGCTGTGTACAAACTGTTACAAAACATTCGGCGCGCATCGACTAACACGCAACTGATAATACGGAGACTAATGTTAGTAGCACGACATCAGGCTGCGCGCTTTGCCTCTTCTCCCCTCGACATAGCACGCTCCTCGTAAATTGACCCAGCAGCAGTTGTTGCGCTAACAAGTAGAAATGCTTTTACAGATGCTATTTACATCCCACCTGATAAAGTATCTGTTTACATGAAAGGGGAGATTGGTGCTGTGACAAGCCGGTTGCTTTAGTCGAGGGACAAAACCGTAGAACGAATATGAGGTAGAGTGTACGTGCGAGCGGCGCGTTAGAGACTCTCCGTGTTCCAACACTGCCCTGCTTTGCTGCCAATAGCACTATCAAAAACGACGTGTTAGAATTTGAGGTTAAAACACTGTTTATGTAAGTTAGTGCTTTGAGATGTTTGTACACGTCCTCTTTAATGCAGCTAGATTATATAAAAGTTGGTGAAAATAATAAAAGTGTGGGCCCGTTGAACGATGAAATGTAAACAAACATGTTCATTACAGTTGACCGTGTATTTTTTACAGTTTGATGGGCTAGTCCATGCTGAGGACATGCGCCGTAGGCGAAAATTGGTCTACATCACAATTTATTCTATGTGAAAAACATGCTTGTCGTTAATTGTAAACATTACAATTATTATTAAGTTTGAGATAAGGATGGAGTATTGTCGGAAATGGAAGACCTCCGAGAAAACTACCACACAGGGTATGGCGCGTCCGTAGGTCATTGCATAAAAGAATCTTCTTGTGAAAAAATGCAAGCCACATTGAGGTTGTCATCGAACCAAGGGAAATTAGAAGGGACTAACCACTGGTCAACGAAAATTATCCTTGGAGATGTATTAAAAGAAAAAGACATGAACGTGTCCTCGGAAGTATTTAAGAAACGGTATGCTGATTCCAAACAGTTTTTCATTATATCCTCTCTGCTGCTTCCCGTAAACTTTTTTTCATTGATATATTGATAAGCGCTATAACATATATCTTCCCGTTTGTGGTTACTTGGAGTGGGCACGCTAAAATTCTATCAACAACAAAACCTGTTAAGTCCGTTTGAAGCTAGTGAAATACGTGCCTGACAAATCTTACGCATACGGCCGCTGGCTACGTTTTCTGAACCCGGCTGATCTCCTAAAATCAACATCGCTCATTCATATGACATGCGTAGCCAGCATTTGTTATGGAAGGTGTTACCGGGAAGCGATTTATTAGAAAATGCTGTACCTTAGAGAATAATCGCAAACTCTGTTGTTTTAATGTGTAAGACGTGAGAAATTTTTTTTTCAATACATTATAAATTGTAACTCAGAACACGTTGACTAAGATACTTAAGTTCTCTCTTTAAATATGTAAGGCTCTAAAACTGGAGGCATTGTGATAATAAAGAAAATTCAATACCTTAAAGTATTCTTCTTGAATCTGATGGTTTGAGCCGATCAAAGTAGGAAGTATATTTATTAAGAAACTAACTACTAATAAATTTGTCAGGCAGATTCCGATACAATAAAGTAAAAGTTACATACAAAGCTTATGCGTACCTTTTACAGTTCTTGGCACCATTATATTTATGTTTCAGAAATTTTTACTTCACTTTTTAGGAGTGGCTATTGAGCTTATTTGGTCTCGAACTTACAATAAAAACTTTTAATCTTAAGCTGTACTCATCAGAATTTCGTTTCGTACTTTCATGTGTGGCAAACGTGAATAAAAGCGTGTTATAGATTTCCCACGCAGAAACTTTAATTTATAGAGAAAATAATTTAATCATTTATCTCCAATGCTCAAGGAAACGTTTACCTGAACTTAATTTATTTTATTTAATAATCATTATAACAAATTAGGAATGTTTATTTTTTAAACAATTTTTTTGGGGGAAATGATATTTTGTTGTCCCAACAAAATAATTCTACCAGTTTAAATATGTATTTGATTACCAGAACATAATCCATTTGGTTTTTCTTCATAGCTTATTCAAACAATAAATGTAAACTTTTAATATTATAAAGCCATCAAATTGTTTATTTATTTTAGGCTCGTCTTTTAAATTGTATGGAATGGTTAACTTTGCAAAAACCATTTTTTTTGTGCATGGACTTTCCAGAATAACGCACGCTTTGCTCTTACCTTGGATCGGTAGGATATATAAAACGTGAAGCCTCCATTTGCACACCTCTAAATAATAATCGGTGAAATTGCTAATGCTGGATTTATAATTAAACCGAAAGGGTGAAGTCCTCGTTTATCGAGACGGAATTCAGTTNCGGTGAAATTGCTAATGCTGGATTTATAATTAAACCGAAAGGGTGAAGTCCTCGTTTATCGAGACGGAATTCAGTTTCACTGTGAGTTTTTCAATCGTATAATTTTCCACCGCCCATCTAGAACTTGGAACTGATAATATAGGATTGTGTGTTGTTTATTACCAGGAACACGGCAAGTAGTAAAAAATGCAACTAGTAGGGTAAAGCTGACTTTGGCGCAGGTATCATGCATATCGTGCATCGGAGCTCGGAGCCACTAGACACCTCGGTTGTCGAGGTGGCCTGGGACAGTCATATTGGATACCCCTTTCCCCAACCGCTTGTCACACCCTTCAACTCCCCCCGCCTCCTTCCAATCCNTGGGACAGTCATATTGGATACCCCTTTCCCCAACCGCTTGTCACACCCTTCAACTCCCCCCGCCTCCTTCCAATCCGTTGCCAATTACACATAAACAATATTTAATAAAAAATATGTATTTAATAAATAATTATTTTGTATAATATAGTGGCCAGATATTAAGATGTTTTTTTACATTTTATTTATTCCTCCTGTGTAGAAATAAATAGCGAGAAAACGCGCAGCCGGAGCAAATAATTGTTTATTGTTTTTTATTAAAAATGAAAACCAATTTTGTTTTGTCATCACGAGGTTTATCATATGCAACATTATTTGGAGCATACTGATAGACCCCCTTTCCCATCACCATCGAGCCAATATCCCCCTCCCCCCAATATATGCATTGGCAGGAATACCCCCTCTCCCGCCCTTCTTTGACTTGTTTGTCTACTCAAAACATATGCCATCACACCCTCTCCCCCTTCCATCCCTTGCACGTATATGCCAGCATATAGAAGGCCTCAGGACCCAGTCTCCTGCCTGCTGGTGTCATCGTCGTTACCTGCTCGCCTTATAATGTGTGCAGTTTATTTCTCGTCCAGAATTTATTTATTTCCCATCACCAAGTAGCAGATGTTTACGTGCTGTGCATACCTGTCAGAAAATATTTTCGGCGATCGTCGCGTACGGGAGGCTACGCTCGTTCGCGGACCTCGATACGGAAAAAGAACTCGCATTTTTCCGAAAGAGTTCCTGTTAACGTAGGCATACGACGGATTTTGGTATGTGTACAAGAGTCGCCCAGCCTACCTGCAAGTGGACGGAGATATTTGCGACCGCCTTCCATGCAGGGAGTGCTTCGAAGGCTCCACCCCGTCAGTTCCGGGCACTTTGCATTCCCGTGCCTGGTGCAAGTCAGCACCAGCCACCTCCGACACCGCCCCCACCAGCATCGAAGGCAACACACAGTGGAAAACAACGGATCCACAAACCAGACGACCACTGATCTCATGCAGCTGATCACATAATATCTACATCCTGGCACCAGCACTAACTTCCACCCGGTCACATATGACGATTGGCTTCCAGCCCGTGAGTGCACCATTCAGACCACCGTCGCCAGCAGCAGCAGCAATTGACCGAGGCCTGCTACTCCCATTGCACCACCACCAACACCTCGATCTTCGATGCACAGGGTGATGATGTATGCCAGCTCCTTCGAGCCAGGTATCGTGAAGTGTTATCCCAATGCCATCTCGTGGTTCCGGAGAGTGGAGTACTGGATGGGTGACCCACGGTACGAGGAGGCTGTGAAAAACACAGAAGCATACCATGTTGTGACTCATGCTCACCTTTACTATGCCTTGGTACCTGCCTACAACCCAAGCATCATGAANTCCCATTGCACCACCACCAACACCTCGATCTTCGATGCACAGGGTGATGATGTATGCCAGCTCCTTCGAGCCAGGTGTCGTGAAGTGTTATCCCAATGCCATCTCGTGGTTCCGGAGAGTGGAGTACTGGATGGGCGACCCACGGTACGAGGAGGCTGTGAAAAACATAGAAGCATACCATGTTGTGACTCATGCTCACCTTTACTATGCCTTGGTACCTGCCTACAACCCAAGCATCATGAANCAGAAGCATACCATGTTGTGACTCATGCTCACCTTTACTATGCCTTGGTACCTGCCTACAACCCAAGCATCATGAATTGCGAAGGTATGTCGAAAGTTAATTTTATGGACAGAATTCGGTGCGATGGCAAAGCCCGTGCAGTGTCCAACATGAGACCAGATGTAACTCTACCATGAAGAATCGATAGTCTGTTGGAGCTGAATGAGTGATAAACGATCATCATTAAAGAGGACTTACAGTGTAGGAAATATGAAATACGACGAGGAAGCCAGGAAACGATGCTGCTTCGCTTCAGTGAAGAATGCGATGGCAAGACTCACAAACTGGTACTGGATGAACAAGCCGACGTGGCTCCATTCGGCACACAGATGATGATGTGTTGCAATCTACCGTGCGAGTTGAAGATTATTTCGCGGGACGAAGATGGTGAAGGACCATGTATAATCTATACAAATTATAAAACTCAACATCTCTCTGTCTGTTTGTCTGTTAGTGCGCTTATCACTCGAGAACCACATATCCGATTTATACGTTTTTTTTNCAACATCTCTCTGTCTGTTTGTCTGTTAGTGCGCTTATCACTCGAGAACCACATATCCGATTTATACGTTTTTTTTTAATTCATAGCTATGTTCTCTGGCCAGGTTTTAATATATATTTTGTTACGTAAAGTAACATATGAAATAAGCAGTGACGAAAATAGTGAATCAAGTCGGAAAAACGTTTGCTACCAGCACGTANACGTAAAGTAACATATGAAATAAGCAGTGACGAAAATAGTGAATCAAGTCGGAAAAACGTTTGCTACCAGCACGTACTAAACCCAGAACCAGTGGACCTCAAGACCCATGCATGCTAACACGTGGCAACGAACAGTTTCTATGTAGCCCAGGGTTGAAAGTGAGCAGGGATGGAAGATGACAAAATATTGAACATGACCCAGCTGGCAGAATTTGTCGATAGAATCTACAAGATTGAGCTGCATTGCTACCAGCCATATCTGACAAGACCCTTCACTCTCGGGCGAGAGGTTCGAATCCTGATACAGCATCAAGATAATTACACCCTGCCTTCACAATCGTTACTGTGCACCCGAGGTGCACCCACGTAAGAGGACGGGACCCATACCACGACCACTGTGTTCATCCGCAATGGTATACTGAATGGTGTTACTATTGACGAAAATTGGTATGTGGACATAATCACCACTATAGAAAAACTACCACACACTCTCGCCTAACAATCTCGACATGGCAAAAATGGCATGCTGGGAAGTGGAAGACCGCTACAAAGTTCCCATTTTCGGGGAAGGCAAATTCGTTGTAAGAGAGCAACTTTCGATGCAACTTGATTTCGCCGAAGATTAAAGGTAGATAATTATAGGAGCCAAGCTATAAATGGTGATAATCCTAGCCACCTCGCAACTCGATGCAGTGTTGGGAGCCGGAGAAAACCCGCAACCCATCGCTGTAACCCTGAGCAGCATAGAATGGTTCGTTCCCTACGTGACTCCTATTACCCGCGAAGATGTGAAGGTACTGAACTACATAAAGAAAAATGTCATCGACATAACCTTCAGGAGTTGGAGTTTTGTTACTTGCCTGGTCCTGCCGTCTGCCATGCGAAACCACTCGGTTGTGAAGACGTCTTCAAGCATGAAAAATCCCCGTTACATCATACTATCATTTCAAACAGAGTAGCAGCACAACATCTCTGCGGACAAATCGACCTTCGACCACTGTAAGTTCCAAATGTGAAAANATTTCAAACAGAGTAGCAGCACAACATCTCTGCGGACAAATCGACCTTCGACCACTGTAAGTTCCAAATGTGAAAAAATTTTTAATTGCAAGATCTATCCATATGTGAATTTGAACACCTCCTTCGACCAAGAAAGATTTACTTTCTCACATTATTTGTATACAGAGTTTTAATCATCCTACTACGGGCGCGATTTCTACCCTGCCCTGAGTCCAGAAAGATTTCGTGGATTGGCGCTCTTGATGTTANATTTCAAACAGAGTAGCAGCACAACATCTCTGCGGACAAATCGACCTTCGACCACTGTAAGTTCCAAATGTGAAAATATTTTTGAATTGCAAGATCGATCCATATGTGAATTTGAACACCTCCTTCGACCAAGAAAGATTTACTTTCTCACATTATTTGTATACAGAGTTTTAGTCATCCTACTACGGGCGCGATTTCTACCCTGCCCTGAGTCCAGAAAGATTTAGTGGATTGGCGCTCTTGATGTTATTCGACCCGTACAATCAAAACGAGCGAGTTCAAAACCGTGTGGTGAATTGCCGTATAGAAATTATTTACAAGGAAAACATGCCTGCGAACACAGCTGTATGCTATTTGATTTTGCACGAGAAAGCAATAAGCTACGACTGTTTTTCGGGACTGGTGAACATGGTGAGCTAAGCATGTGTAAACTGGATGTTCACTGTTTGATTTTATTGCAAAAAAATTAATAAAGTTGTTTTATATAAATGCTTCATTTTAAAAATGAATTTTAAAAAGACACATTTTATGATTTTAGTAAGTTTTGAAATAAATTCATAATAGTAAAAAATATTTAAGAGAAATTTTATTTCTAAGTTGTTTGAAAAATAATTCAATTCTTTCTTTTTTTTGTAATTAGGTTTTTTAAATCACTTGTATTTTTACACCACCAGCCTGGCAGCTGTAATTTTCTTTTAATGTGAAAAAAGTGGTATATCTCAGAAGTAAAACCTTTAATCAAAAATATATTTTTTAAAATATTATTTAACAAAATATAAATATTTTAAAATAACAGATTACTATAATTTTTTTGCAAGTCGTGTTCTTGAGTGTAGCTGCCAGTCCAACCATCTGGAGCCAGCCTCACATCCATCTCGAGTGGAAAGCGTAGTCGATCTCTTTCTTTCCGACTTCTCCCTCCCCCTTTACCGACCACATGACATGAATATGTGAATGGTTACCCGGCGGACATTGAGACCAGGGACTACGCCGTATGTTTGCTAGCACTTTTTTTTTTAGAAATTATATAATGCTATCTGTAAAAATAAATTGTTAATTTTTATTATTATTTATTATCATAATTTTTTTATTTTTTTTTATTTTTTTAGTGCCGCGTGATTGTACTAGGTAAGTGGGGTTCCGACACTGGGACAGAAAGCAACCCACATAAAAAAACCAGACAAAAAGATTTCAAAGAAAAAAGACAACAGCATAGAAAACAGAAAAAGAAGTGAGACAATGAAAGAGAGAAACGAGAGAGATTATTGTCACCACCAAAATGTTTTTATGTGCGTGTGATATAGCCATTAATTTTGGATTCAGAATTCCACGTAAGGATACATGTTGAACCCTCCAGAGTAACTCTGGGTCGGCGGTCCAACATAGGCGTCAAATTCTCTTTGCACGAAATTGTGTAAGTAAAGTGATTGGCATATCGCATTGAAATAAAAAAGGTTTTATGTTTCATAGTCTCTCGCTCTATCAAATTGACTATTCTTCAACGTCACGTAATTTTTTTTGTTGGTGGTGAGAGGGGAGTGAAATCGCTTCTGATTTTACACCCCCGAGACGAGGAACTGCCTCCTGTTATGCATCCTGACATCATTCACCTACACACAGGGAAAGTTATGTATTAAAAACCGTGCAGTCCACACAAAAAACAAAGTAGTTAAACATTGAGTACAACGCCGAAAAATCTTGAACCACGCATTACACAAATCATGCTTACAAGACACAAAAAAGTGTACATTTGAAGTACATAGCAAGATAGCTAAACCTTGCAAGAAACTCTTAAAAATCTTCAAACCAACGCAGCATACAAATCATGATTAAACTTCTTACAAAAAAAATTGTAGCAACCAAAATGCAGAAAAACTAAATGTTATGAAAACAGACAAGACTTGCAGACAACGCCGAAAAATCTTGAAGCCAACGCAGTAAGCAAATTCAATAATACACGTCCTACCAAAAACTTCCTTGCCAGAAGGCAAAGCAGTGTAAATGCGTACATCTTGTACGATAAAAAGATAATGGGAAAGCAAAGAACTTGGTGAAGTCCTCATCAAAACAAGAGAGTTAAACCATGCAGACAACGTCGAAACTCTTGAAACCAACGCAGTAAATCAATTGTTACTACACGACGAATAAGAAAATTTAAGTCCGAGGAAATGCGAAAAAATAAAATACTACGAATACCGACAAACCTTGCGTACAACGCTGAAACGTCTTGAAGTCAACGCAGTACACAAAAACAACATTACATTTCTTACCAGAAACATTCTTGCAGTCCCCTACAAAAAGTGTACCAGTGGAGAAAAAAAAATTTATAATGAAACAAAGTTGAAAAGTCTTGGAACCAATAGAGTATGAAATTCAAAATTACAAGATTGACGAAAAAAATTACCCCACTAAAAGGCAAACCACACAAGGTGCATAAAAACCTTTATTACATGACGTGATAAAAAAATACCTCGCCCACTGCAAGGTCGACAAGCCTTGTGTACAAAGTCGAAAAATCTTGAAAACAACTTAGTACACAAATCATAATTAAACTTAACACCAAAGAAATCTACGAGCCTACAATGCAGAAATGTAAAATATTACTAAGACAGGCAAACCTTGCGGGCAACACCAAAAAGTCTTGAAGCCAACACAGTTCAAATTCATAATTACATGACGTAACAAAAAAATTACCTCGCCAAAAAATAAAAGCAGTGTAGATAATAAAAATCATGTAAACGAAAAATACCTCACCAAAAAGCAAAGCAGCATAGTAACATAAATCCAGAAAAAAAAACCCCTCAACAAAAGAGAAAGCTGCGTAGAAGCATAAATATTGTACCCGAAAAATAGCTCGCCAAACGATAAAGCAGTTTAGATACAAAAATCCTGAACACGAAAAATACATCACGAATAGGCAATGCAGTGCAAAATACAAAAGAAAAATTTCGTGCAAAAAAATGGTATGCGAAAGCAAAGAACATAGATAGGGTAAGAGCACACCTGATAAGACGAGTGTTCCCCTTGCACGGGCTACAGTGTGAGNTATATAAATGCTTCATTTTAAAAATGAATTTTAAAAAGACACATTTTATGATTTTAGTAAGTTTTGAAATAAATTCATAATAGTAAAAAATATTTAACAGAAATTTTATTTCTAAGTTGTTTGAAAAATAATTCAATTCTTTCTTTTTTTGTAATTAGGTTTTTTAAATCACTTGTATTTTTACACCACCAGCCTGGCAGCTGTAATTTTCTTTTAATGTGAAAAAAGTGGTATATCTCAGAAGTAAAACCTTTAATCAAAAATATATTTTTTAAAATATTATTTAACAAAATATAAATATTTTAAAATAACAGATTACTATAATTTTTTTGCAAGTCGTGTTCTTGAGTGTAGCTGCCAGTCCAACCATCTGGAGCCAGCCTCACATCCATCTCGAGTGGAAAGCGTAGTCGATCTCTTTCTTTCCGACTTCTCCCTCCCCCTTTACCGACCACATGACATGACCACGTGAATTGTTTCCCGGCGGACATTGAGACCAGGGACTACGCCGTATGTTTGCTAGCACTTTTGTTTTTAGAAATTATATAATGTTATCTGTAAAAATAAATTGTTAATTTTTATTATTATTAATTATCATAATTTTTTTTATTTTTTTTATTTTTTTAGTGCCGCGTGATTGTACTAGGTAAGTGGGGTTCCGACACTGGGACAGAAAGCAACCCACATAAAAAAACCAGACAAAAAGATTTCAAAGAAAAAAGACAACAGCATAGAAAACAGAAAAAGAAGTGAGACAATGAAAGAGAGAAACGAGAGAGATTATTGTCACCACCAAAATGTTTTTATGTGCGTGTGATATAGCCATTAATTTTGGATTCAGAATTCCAGGTAAGGATACATGTTGAACCCTCCAGAGTAACTCTGGGTCGGAGGTCCAACATAGGCGTCAAATCCTCTTTGCACGAAATTGTGTAAGTAAAGTGATTGGCATATCGCATTGAAATAAAAAAGGTTTTATGTTTCATAGTCTCTCGCTCTATCAAATTGACTATTCTTCAACGTCACGTAATTTTTTTTGTTGGGGGTGAGAGGGGAGTGAAATCGCTTCTGATTTTATACCCGCGAGACGAGGAACTGCCTCCTGTTATGCATCCTGACATCATTCACCTACACACAGGGAAAGTTATGTATTAAAAACCGTGCAGTCCACACAAAAAACAAAGTAGTTAAACATTGAGTACAACGCCGAAAAATCTTGAACCACGCATTACACAAATCATGCTTACAAGACACAAAAAAGTGTACATTTGAAGTACATAGCAAGATAGCTAAACCTTGCAAGAAACTCTTAAAAATCTTCAAACCAACGCAGCATACAAATCATGATTAAACTTCTTACAAAAAAAATTGTAGCAACCAAAATGCAGAAAAACTAAATGTTATGAAAACAGACAAGACTTGCAGACAACGCCGAAAAATCTTGAAGCCAACGCAGTAAGCAAATTCAATAATACACGTCCTACCAAAAACTTCCTTGCCAGAAGGCAAAGCAGTGTAAATGCGTACATCTTGTACGATAAAAAGATAATGGGAAAGCAAACAACTTGGTGAAGTCCTCATCAAAATAAGACAGTTAAACCTTGCAGACAACGTCGAAACTCTTAACCAACGCAGTAAATCAATTGTTACTACACGACGAATAAGAAAATTTAAGTCCGAGGAAATGCGAAAAAATAAAATACTACGAATACCGACAAACCTTGCGTACAACGCTGAAACGTCTTGAAGTCAACGCAGTACACAAATACAACATTACATTTCTTACCAGAAACATTCTTGCAGTCCCCTACAAAAAGTGTACCAGTGGAGAAAAGAAATGTATAATGAAACAAAGTCGAAAAGTCTTGGAACCAATAGAGTATGAAATTGAAAATTACAAGATGGACGAAAAAAATTACCCCACTAAAAGGCAAACCACACAAGGTGCATAAAAACCTTCATTACATGACGTGATAACAAAATACCTCGCCCACTGCAAGGCCGACAAGCCTTGTGTACAAAGTCGAAAAATCTTGAAAACAACACAGTACACAAATCATAATTAAACTTAACACCATAGAAATCTACGAGCCTACAATGCAAAAATGTAAAATATTACTAAGACAGGCAAACCTTGCGGGCAACACCAAAAAGTCTTGAAGCCAACACAGTTCAAATTCATAATTACATGACGTAACAAAAAAATTACCTCGCCAAAAAATAAAAGCAGTGTAGATAATAAAAATCATGTAAACGAAAAATACCTCACCAAAAAGCAAAGCAGCATAGTAACATAAATCCAGAAAAAAAAAACCCTCAACAAAAGAGAAAGCTGCGTAGAAGCATAAATATTGTACCCGAAAAATACCTCGCTAAACGACAAAGCAGTTTAGATACAAAAATCCTGAACACGAAAAATACATCACGAATAGGCAATGCAGTGCAAAATACAAAAGAAAAATTTCGTGCAAAAAAATGGTATGCAAAAGCAAAGAACATAGATAGGGTAAGAGCACACCTGATAAGACGAGTGTTCCCCTTACACGGGCTACAGTGTGAGCCGTCAATTTTTCACGAACGTAAGGTAAGTGAGCGACACGCCAGACAAGATAACAATTGTTTTCCTTGCACTAGCTACACAGGGTATTGCTGTATACGGTGGTCATTGTATTTATATATTTACATTTCACCATCCTACCCATAAGGAAGTGTGTGAATGCAGTCTTCCTGCAGTTGCCTCTTATCGTACGCCCATTTCAGGGCCATCTTATTGATACACTCGGAATACAGTTCGTGTTTGCGCGACCTTATAGGGCGGACATTAACTCGCATCGTACGGTGCTGCTCCAAGAAAGACATAAAATCTTAAAAATTAATTAAATTTTTTACAACGCATTTTTTAATACCTTTCGTTATTTTTGTTACTTTTCCGTTGAATTTTTATGAATACAATTTTGCTCGTATTACTACGAATTCGGTCATGATGTCCCCGCCGCATTCGTCTTTGAATTTTCCAACCACTTTCTTGTTAACTGGTGAGTAAAAAGGGTCTGTGGCGGGGAACCAGTGGGTATAAAATTTATCTACAAATCTTTAATCGCTTGAGAAATCTTGGTTAAACTCCGGGGTTCGAATCTAACAGGAAGGAGTCCGTATCTGTATAGAGGAGCTCGATGTCTTCTCCGTACCGAGGCTTTATCACGTCGTAGTATAAATGATACATTAAAGTTTTCGATAATTCGAAGACAGTGAACCCTGAATAGGTCGGCTTATAAAAAGAGTATAAATTCGTGTTCCTGATAGAAGAGGGAAAGAGATTCATCATAAATTGTTCGATCTAGGAATGTTGGCTTGGCTACAAGTTTTTTTAAGTCGCTTGTCACTGCACACTAGCTCAATTATTTTGGCGTTTTCTTTTTTCTTCATCAATTTTCCAAACGTTGCATTGTTAGCTAATTAAAAATAATATTTTTGGAAGTCGTTGGTGGCGACCTATCGCTTCGCAGTGTTGAGCTCGATGTGAGGTTTCAGCCAGGGACTTTGCTCGAATTCTAGTCCTCTGTGAATTTGTACGAGTCTCAATCCGTGATCCAGCGTCTGTTTCAAGTTGCGGTAATGTAGGGTGTGGTGTTTCTTATTTTTTAATGTTGTTGTTTTTTTNCGTGATCCAGCGTCTGTTTCAAGTTGCGGTAATGTAGGGTGTGGTGTTTCTTATTTTTTAATGTTGTTGTTTTTTTCGCATGTTCGGAGCCCGGCGGACACTGGTTAACTGGTAGGAATGGCAAGTCCTTGTGGTCTTTATGCANGTTTTTTTCGCATGTTCGGAGCCCGGCGGACACTGGTTAACTGGTAGGAATGGCAAGTCCTTGTGGTCTTTATGCAGGGCAGCTGGGTACTCGACGTCGACCTCCAGGTTGTATCCGGTGTTACCATCATCAGGCACGCTCGTGACATCGACGTTGGTGTCGACCCATCTGAAGTTGCGTACTGGCAACAGCAGCGACATGGCACGTCCATAAAGATCATTGGAACCGGGGTATTGCAAAAAAGTGGTGGGCTTTCTCGGATCATATGTTTCCGGTGCATAGGTATTGTTCGCTACTGCGTGTCGCTTTATACACTGGTACACGCCATCGCGAATTCCATTTTCGATAAACATATTCATGTCTGCATTTACCGCCGTCGTTTTTAACATTTCATCGAATGTGAACCCTGGGGAGCCGACGTAATAGGCACAGGCTAGTTCGTACGTTGCAATACACATGTCCCTGAAATTCTAGAATATGTCTGACAAGATGATCACGACCGTCTTAATATATAGATCGCCCCATTCCTCTGATGAACTACAATAAACTTCTTGCCAGACGGAGGGCACGTCATCCTCTGTTATTCCTGAATACGTCAGCCTGTTATAAAATTCCTCTTTCGGGGTCACTTGCGGCTCGTCCAACTTTTCCCAGCTGTCTACATAATCATATGGAAATGCACATTTACGTGTAACGAGGGACAGTTGGTTGGCACTAAAAAATTTTGAACGGTTGTTAAATTTATTCTGTGGTAAAAACTCGGCGAGGGATGGCAGACTGCGGGCCACAAAACTAAATGCATCCACAAACTGTAAGGAAAAAAGATCGCCCGGCTGCTGGAAAAATGGAATAAATTTCTCTCGTGTATGTGGAATAACGAAAATATTTATCGTGTCGTACTCTAGCTGTTTGATGATGGAATTTTCGTCGTAGCTCATGTTATGGAAGAATACCAAGAGTTTCTTGGGGCGGCGGCGAAGCGCGTTACACTCGTTACATAAAGCCCCCATGTACTTTCCCGTGAAATGATCGTGTTCCATCACTTTACGGTTTTCTTGTGTAAATGCAGTGGCACGATAACAACATGTCATTGCCTGTGTGCACCTCGCGTGTTTAGCTGGTGTAAGCGGAATAATCTGCTTTGAAGTGGCATTTATCCTTAACCTTTCTCCCAATATCTACGATCGTGTCCACAAATACTTTATCCGCATCGTGTCCCCTGTACACTATAGGTCCTGTGGTCAGTGTGGAGGTCATGGCTGCAGGAATTATATAATTATCAACTTTTACTTAAATACAAAATCTGTGCGCCTCGTGTTTTTGGTAAGGATAAGAATATGAGCGCCTGGGGTCCGGTTCAAAGGTGTGGATTGGTTCGAGAATAGTCTTGAAATCTGCCAACACGACAATGAGCAGTTTGTCCGCAAAATGAAAATTTTTTAATTTAAGGAAGGGGGCCTGCCATCTTACCCTGGATTATTCATTTCAGCGCGCACTGGTGGTTGAGTGTTGCAGTATTTCATGTGTTCCTCTAAACACTACTGCCCCATCAAGCCAGATACTTTCGGCTCGTCGTCAAAGTACGTAAACACTTCTTGGAAATATGTATATTGTGGCCGTGGGCTGTCAGCTTGGACCGTACCAATCGTTCAAAGTTCTTGATAAACGTATAATGGGAATTGTTATTTTCGGTGGTGTGGATGAGGAGGTCGAAATGGTTACCTTTTTTATCTTTGCCTACACGGACTGACACTATTTGGTCATTTTCGCCCGTACCGTACACGTTTACCGACACTCCAGGGTTATTCGTTTCAAATATTTTAATTTGGTGCACCGGGTTGGGAAATCGAGGCCTGTAAAATACATTTTGGGTTCCAGTGATTCATACCGACGATCTACTCATTGAGGATCTGTACCTTCAACGAAAGGTGCTAAAATCGTCCACTTGAAACACATACTGTTCTCACTATTCAGTGAATTTGTTACTGCGTGCTTGTTCTCGATCGATTCGGGCAAATTGATATGAAGACACGCTAAGGGGGTCCAATTTGTTTATGCGATGCTGTATGTGGTTGACCGCCGACAAAGTCCACCCCAATCCCTTTTCTTTGTATTCTGTCTCTTCAGTACATATTTTCTCCATACTGGCCGCCACAGCATCTTCAACATCGCTAACCTCGTAGAGAGGAATGTTTTTAGTAATGAACGGCCTCTTGCTTGTCCTCCCATCGAATATCTTCAGTTTTACGTAATCACACTATAGCCACAGATCAAATTGAATTTGAACTTGATATCGTACATCCTCTTTCAGTTGACTAATAAAATTTTCACAAATTTGTTCCAAGTACGTACATATACTATATTTCGCATGCCCGCTCGTATTTTCGGCTACGTATGTTTTTAAATTTGCTCTAAAAGCAGTCTCCACCTCCATAAACCCGTGGGCTGTAGCTGTAGAACCAACATGGCAGCCAAGCAACAGCGACACCAGCGCCCGTAGCAGGCAATGAAGGACAAGTGAAAACAAGATGGCGGGGTTGAACGAAGGTAAGTGGCACTCGCCAGCGTCCCTAGCAGGCTGCGTGAGAGCTACGTAAATGTCAGGCGAAGAAGGCGACAAAATGGACAAGAGAGAAAGGAAAAAGAGAAGGTGATGGAATGAGACAGAGACAAGATGGAATGATAGACAGCTAAAACGGAATGAGAGAGCATGAATAAACCACACGGAATGATAAAGCATGAAAACACAAGATAGAAAGATAGAACATGAAAATACAACACTGAGTGATAAAGAATGCAGTGCAAAAACATAATGGCGGAATTCAAGATGGTGACATACTGGCTACCAAGATGTCCGACGATTGTCAAGGCCAAGGGCACAAGATGGTGGATCCAAGATGGCGGGCAGCGTAACTGCACCACAGCCCTCAGCCCTTGTCCCCGAACGAAGATAACACTACTACTTATATATCGTAGTATTAATATATTAAACTTAATTATGCAGTAGATAGGCCTATGCAAAGTTGTTGGAAAAATCTGACTAAAACACTATTAATAAACGACCTTTTCCCCTTGAATCTTAATAAATGTANGTAGATAGGCCTATGCAAAGTTGTTGGAAAAATCTGACTAAAACACTATTAATAAACGACCTTTTCCCCTTGAATCTTAATAAATGTACATTAAAAACAATAATAAAATAAAATAAATAATTTTAATTGGCATATCAGGGTAAATGTGTTTTTATTTATAGTGTATACTACTTACCCATGTAATTCGATCCAAGTTTGAAGAAAATTGTGACATTATTGTTTAAAATTGTTAGGTGAAATGTTATAATTTCATACTAACAATTTTGGTTTTAGTTATGTAATTTTTTTTAAAATTTTTCTAGTTTGACTTTCAATCAACGACCTCGGTCAGGAACTCATGGTTAATATGTTATTACATTAGTAATTTTGAATTTTACTTGTTGGGTTACAAAGAATATTTTAGCGGCCTCTATGGACATTAAATTTTTTCCTTTTGGAGGGAAATGCTTTAATTCACTAACTTAAAAGTATAAAAATTAAATTAATATTTTTAATACTACAATTTATTTTAATTTTTAATGGGGCAAAATAAAATTACGAAATACTTTTTTCTTTCCATTCTTATTCACAAAATAAATTCTTCATTATTTTTGTTGCACGTAGTAAATTATTTTAAGTATCCATGTGCCAAGAGTTATTAATTTTATTTTTGTACTCATTCCAAACGCAGCACCGCGATGCGAATGAACCTCGCCCGGTATTCCTTACAAATAATTTCATCCGTGGCCAAAGGCGTACACAAGGGGGGTGTGGAGGTGCTGCGGCCCCTCCCAAATATATACGACTACATTTTGTAAAATTAACTGAAACTTGGAGTAAATAATTGCAATAAGTTTACTTTTAGCATGTACTTGAAATTAAAGCATATTTTACATTCCGGANGCGATGCGAATGAACCTCGCCCGGTATTCCTTACAAATAATTTCATCCGTGGCCAAAGGCGTACACAAGGGGGGTGGTGGAGGTGCTGCGGCCCCTCCCAAATATATACGACTACATTTTGTAAAATTAACTAAAACTTGGAGTAAATAATTGCAATAAGTTTACTTTTAGCATGTACTTGAAATTAAAGCATATTTTACATTCCGGANAAAACTTGGAGTAAATAATTGCAATAAGTTTACTTTTAGCATGTACTTGAAATTAAAGCATATTTTACATTCCGGAAAAGCTTATTTCAACACATTTATTTTCTCTCTGTATTTATTTATTTTATTTGTACATTTAAAATGGTCATTTATGGACAAAATATAAATTATAGTTAAATTTAATCAGAAATAAGTTTATTACACGCATAAAACTCTTCTGATACGTGACTTATTTAGGAAGCAACCCAGCACGTCATTTATGGAGTATTTTCAAAGGTTTGTTTCAAAAAGTTTGAAGGAACCATAAACAGACTAACTATCCGTGGCTGTGTCGTGCACAACAGATAAGGGTGGTTCCTACCTGCTCGGGCATGCAACAAACGCTTTGAGGCTCAAAGCTTTGCCGGAACACGCGCTCTCGGCTATGTTTAGAGTGCGAAGTGGTGCTATACAAAACAAGAAGTTACTGACCACTAATGAGTCTACTTTCCTGTAAATGGGTGCAGATACATTTTAGTGAAGTTCTTGAAAGTTTAAATTGTAGGTAGGCATTGCCGTCTCATTGAGAGCAATATGAAACCGGAAACACAAGAAACCGTAAATAAAAAGACAACTAAAATACAAAAGTGAGTTACCCGGGATTCGAATTCAGAAAAACTTAGTAAAACTAAGCTTTACAGAGGTAGGATTCCGGGCATCATCTTCGGATGTAATCAGTCAAATGTTTTGAATGATAGAGTTCACTAACCTGAAATTTTACTCGGGCATAATTTCAAAAATATGTATCTCAACCACTTAACACATACGTTAACATGGCTTACCCAAACGCTACTTGTGAGAAAAATTTGATGCAAATATGTTGATTGGTCTCCGAGATATGGCATAAAAACCTTAATTTCTTAAATAGGGGTATTTTACAAAATTAGTTAAAAAGAGGCTCTGTACACGATTTTTAATAGATAATATCAGCATAAAGAGTTTAATTGAAATTTTTAAATTGTTAAATAGATTTGCCAAACATATTGAAATATATATACAACCACCATTTTTTTAATCATTGCCTGACGACAATTAAATCATGTAACCATACTTGGCCTTCTGTAGCTGTGCAGAATGTTGTGGAAATTTGTATAATTATTCCACAAATATGATCGAATATTGACATTACTCACCTAACACTACTGTGCAGAAAAATCCGGCAAAGGAGGATCTCTGTATGCATATCGGTTGATTGGTCCTCGAGATATGGCATAAAATCTCCATTGGTCATGTGACGATACTCATAGACAGATGGCAAAACGTTTATATTTTAGCACATTCGATTATTGTCATAGATAAAATATACAAAGCGTAATTTAAATATGTTACAAAGTATCGTAAATAAAGCACATTAATCTAAAATGTTTGTATACACGCCATTCATAAAATTAGAGGCTTGCATACTTAAAACCTATAAATTAATATAGCCTACTACAGTGCAACTTCTTCGCTAAATTTTAAAGAAATCGGTTTATTGTTTCCCGAGATACGGCACAAAAACTACATTATTTTATATGGAGCTATCTAACAAAATTGTGGGAAAATTATGCTTGCATAGCCAATTTTGATGGATATAACTGATACTGTCAGCATACAAAGTTAAGTTGAAATTTGTTTTTTAGTTTTGTAGATAAAACAATCAGAGCTAAAATGTTTATATGGCCGCCAATTTGAAAATACGTATGTCTGACATTATCGAAATTTATTAGTTTACATAACCTGTCGTAGTGCTAATTGTTAGCCAAATTTTGTAGAAACCATTTGTTTTTACTATGATCACATAATTTCAATAAGTCAAACAATAGTACATTACAAAATGGCTGACAAAATATATTTTGTGTGAACACATGTGACTATTGTAATATATACAGTAATCATACAACGTTTCATTGGAATCAAGAACATGGTTTTGACGATATAACATNTGTGACTATTGTAATATATACAGTAATCATACAACGTTTCATTGGAATCAAGAACATGGTTTTGACGATATAACATACAAAACTGAAATAGCTTTATGACCACTATTTTGAAAATAATTGTCTGACATGCCTCAAACATATCAGCTAAGATTTCCTACCACAGTATTACTTGTTTGCCATATTTGGTAGGAAACGGAAAATTGTNTGTGACTATTGTAATATATACAGTAATCATACAACGTTTCATTGGAATCAAGAACATGGTTTTGACGATATAACATGCAAAACTGAAATAGCTTTATGACCACTATTTTGAAAATAATTGTCTGACATACCTCAAACATATCAGCTAAGATTTCCTACCACAGTATTACTTGTTTGCCATATTTGGTAGGAAACGGAAAATTGTTTCCCGAGATATGACAAAAATTTTATTTTTTTGTGTGGCACTATCTTAAAAAATGGTGGGCAAAAGAGCCTTTATGTAGAGACATTTGATGTTTGTTATATATATTCCCAAAATATAAAATTAAGTTTGAATTGATAAAATGTTTTCGAAGGTATAGAATACTATGCTAAAATATATTGATGGTCGCCATTTTTAACATAAGTGTCTGTCATACTTGGAACATATTTATACATATAAACTGCGGCAGTACTTCTTAATTGCGAAATTTGGTTGGAAACTCAATTATTTCCGATGAAATTACATAAAAACTTAATTAATTCATGTATTACTATCTTACAAAATTGTAGAAAACGTTTTTTCTGCTTATTTTATTCTTGTAATAGATACTATCAGAGTACAAAATTTGGTTGAAATTGGTCTAATGGTATGGTAGTTATACCAAATAATCTTAAAATATTTGTATGGCCTACATTTTTTTAACAGATGCTTAATAATATTTCATTACTCATATTTACCACGTTCATCATAGTCCTTCTTACGTTCTAAACTTGGCGAAAATTGGTTTAGTCATTTTTGAGATATAAAATAAAATATTTATTTTTACATACTGTGCTATCTTTCAAAATGGCGGAAAAAGTGTTTGTTGTGTAGCTTAAATTATTATTGTAATACATAACATTAGCATACAAAATTTGGTTGAAAAAGTAATAATGGCATGGTAGTAATACCAAATGAACCTAAAATAGTTGTATGATCGCCATTTAGAAAATCGATGCCTAATGAAATTTATTTACATTTATTTACTCGACCGGTTACAGCATTACTTTCTTGCAAAATTTGAAGAAACTTGGTTGAGTAGTTTTCGAGATATATCATAACATAAAAGCTTCGTTTGTTTATGTGACGCTATCTTCCAAAATGGTTAACAAAATTAGTTGCTGTTTGGCTTGTATGATGGTTGTAATAGAAAATGTCAGCATACAAATTGTGGTTGAAATTGATCAAAAGGTGTTATAGTAATACCGAATAAACCTAAAATTATTGCATGGCCTACTTAATTCAAATTACTTAAATTGACGTGGGTAATCATAGTATTACTTACATACCACATTTAGCGAAAATGGGTTTAGTTGTTTTCGGAATATAACGTAAAAGCTTAATTTTTTCATGTTGCGCTTACTTCCAAAATGGCAGATTGACAACAACATTCACCTCTGAATTATATGCTTACAATTTGTTCTGTTAGCACACAAAATTAAGTTAAAATCGGTTGAATGGTTTCCGAGATATGACATATCGCCCTAAATATTAACATGGCCGATATTTTGAAAGCAATTGCCCAGCGTGGTCTAAAATTATAAAAGTCTGGTGTACTTACTTAGTACTACATGTGTAATGACTTTGGTTAAATTCGGTTCACGCGTTCAAAATTTAAGGGGGGGGGGAGACCGATGTGCATACACACACAGACACATATTCACACAGTCACAGAGGCAGAAAAAGTGATCTCATAAGCCTTTATTTCCTTTGGAAAGTAGGCTAAATGCTAAATACTGTGGGTGTTTGTAATAATCCTCTCTTTTTGTGTGAATTAAAGCGAAACTCTTGCGTAAACTCGGAATAAAATTACCTTCGGTCTGGATATTGTAACTGTGTAAGTCCTTACAGGATCGTTAAAGCACAGATATGATACTTTCATTCGTTAAGTAGACAGAATTTCAAAAACGAAGCCCGTAGAATAACTTAATGTGGGGCATAAGCTAGAAGATAAATTAATGCAAATCATAAAATGAGTAATAACTTATCCCGGACAAAAAATTTAGTTTTTATGTAATTAAATCCTTGTTTAAGTTTTAATATTTTCGCTCTTGCCAGGCACGAAAAGATAGTCAGCTTTATCTAAAAACGAGAGAAAATTTAGAACCACAATTTTAGACTTATGAACATTCCGTTATTTTATATTTCGTTTGGTCTCTCACTTTCCACCAGCTATTTGAATGTAAAAAGCTTAAAGCGTCTGGATGTGAGGTTTTGTAATGGTATTAGGTAAACTGAAATAAAATGCCTGTAGGCAATAGGAATCATGGGTTTGAAGTTGTAGGACAATTTCCTAAATAACTGCAGTCTAATTTCCATTAAACCTCGATAGTGAGTTTTGTGTATGCTCCGTAAAGTTTTTGCATGTACAAGGAAATATTCCTATGACTTTGTATTTTTCCACCTGTTAATATGTGAATAAAATGCTTGCCTTTGGTAGCTTAGTTGCTACGTCAGTTTTTCTTGTTGATCAAGTTGCAGAAATAGTCAAAGACTATTTCACGGATAAAGTTAAGCAGACGTGTGGCTGCAGAACAGTTATTAAGTTTACTTTTATCATGATACCAGCAATAGAATATTTGTATTATTATTGGCATTTCAGCAGTTTTTTTTACTGTAGTAGTTTTGGCAACAACGATCTGAGTATCGCTGAAACTGTGCTGTTTAAGTAACTATTTTCTCTGTAGAAGAAACATAAGAGTCCTTTAATAGATGCTATTTATATATTTGAAGAAAACTGCACAAAGAACCATTACAGGAAATTACGTTAGATGGTACTGGCAAAGGTTAACCATAATTTAGATGGTACCAATGATATATCTGTCAGTTCTTCATACATCAACAATCTACAAGGGTTACGGGCGAAAAAATATTTATTCTAAAATAATTCCCTTCTCCTTAGAGTGTTCCTAAAAATTACACTGAGGCGACAAAAGTAATCGGATACCCCCTAAAATCGTGCGGACTTCCTTTTGCCCGGCGAAGTGCAGCAACTCGACGTTGCATGGACTCAACAAGTCGTTGGAAGTCCCCGGCAGAAATGTTAAGCCATGCTGCCTCTATAGACGTCCATAATTGCGAAAGTGTTGCCAGTGCAGGAGTTTGTGCACGAAGTCACTTCTCCACTATGTCCCAAAAATGTACGATGGGATTCATGTCAGGCGATCTTGGTGGCCAAACCATTCGCTGGAATTGTCCAGAATGTTCTTCAAGCCAATCGCGAACAGTTGTGGCCCGGTGACATGGCACATTGTCATCCATAACAATTCCATCGTTGTTTAGATACATGAAGTTCATGAATGTCTGCAAGTGGTCTCCAAGTAGCTGAACGTAACCCTTTCCAGTCAATGATCGGTTCAGTTTGACCAGAGTACCCAGTCCATTCCATGTAAAAACAGCCCACACCATTATGGAGCCACCACCAGCTTGCACAGTTCCTTGTTGACAACTTGGGTCCATGGAATCGTGGGTTCTGCGCCAGACTCGTACCCTACCATCAGCTCTTACCAACTGAAATCGGGACTCATCTGACCAAGCCACGGTTTTCCAGTGGTCTAGGATCCAACCGATATGGTCACGAGCCCAGGAGAGGCGCTGCAGGCGATGTTGTGCTGTTAGTAAAGGAACTCGAGTCGGTCTTCTGCTTGCAAAGCCGAGTACAGCCAAAGTTCGCCGCACTGTCCTAACGGACACGTCCGTAGTACGTCCCACATTGATTCCTGCGGTTATTTCACGCAGTGTTGATTGTCTGTTAACACTGACCATTCTGCGCACACGTCGTTGGTCTCGGTCATTAAGTGCAGGCGGTCGGCCACTGCATTGTCCATGGTGGGAGGTTCTGACTGAAATTAGGTATTCTCGGCACACTCTTGACACTGTGGATCTCGGAATGTTGATTTCCCTAACCTTTTCTGAAATGGAATGTCCCATACGTCTAGCTCCAACTACCATTCCGCGTTCAAAGTCTGTTAATTCCCGTCGTGTGACCATAATCTTGTCAGAAACCTTTTCACATGAATCACTTGACTACAAATGAAAGCCCAACTAATGTACTGCCCATTTATACATTTTGTACGCTATACTACTACCATCGGTATATATTCATATTACAATCCAATGACTTTTGTCACCTCTGTGTATAATTGGCCCATAATACATACTTTAACACCATTTATTACTCTTCAAAGACACTTTTGTTATCACACAAAAATATTTCTAAAACACTTTAAGAAAAGTGGCAAGATTCTACAAAGAAAATCGAAAACAATTTTGTCTAATTGTAAGACCTAACTTTTATCACTGCAATAAAACATATGTGTATCTCACCACAAACGCATGATAGCAAATTTACCGTTTAAAAAAAAAACGTTTTTTTTTTAATTATGCACATAAAACTTGTCATAATTTTTTGCAGATTTTGAATAGTAGTAAGGACTGCAAGAATATCATATATTGTAATTTACTGTGAGTTTCAAGAGCTGCTCTTTACATATAAAAATTATAATGGATATCATGATATATATCCGTTAAAAATCGTGTATTCCCAAAATTATTTTCAAGAAGATATTTAAAAAATTAACTTTTTATACCACATTAGCAGTATATGGGCAAGTCTGGCACAAGGGAATGGAGGAGTAGGTGTAAGGCGCCAACCAGCCGCTATGATGTGATTTTACATGGCTGCAATATTTGATATAGGTGACCTTGATATTGACCTCACACCCGTGACCTTGACACCGTTTCCGTGACCTTAGACATACTTTACAACAAATAATAAAAAAGAAAAATTAAAAATAGCAAAATCAAAACATTTTAACAATCGCGAAACATATACTGTTAACCAACCCTCCCACCCCTCGACCANATCACCCCAACACCGTCCGCACCACTTATCACCACAATCATTAAAAAATCCAAAACAATCACAAAAATTCGAAGGAGAAAAAACTGGAAAAATCGAGGAAAAGATTACATCGATGAATCTAACCACCATGACGGTTGTTTTTTTTTTTTAACTTAACATTAAGCCCAATGATCTTAAATTCAAAACATAAAAAAAGATAAGAAAAAACTTTTAAAAAATTTGTAAAAACACCAAGAAACAAAAATTACATACCTAATGCAAAAACAAAGACGAATTTGTGTGACCCTAAGGGTTTGATTCTCATATAAATTACAGCACAGCCACTTCTTGGCACGACGATCTGCAGCAGGTGACTAGCTCTCACCAGTTTTTATTGGCTGTTCAGTCGGCAAGCTTCCAACCATACAAGCCAACAATACCAGCTCAAAATACGAACTGACCCAGCAAGTCAATTTAACCTCCAAAGCATACGAACCACCCATACCCCACAACCATATTTATAATATTACAAATCAGAGGTTAGTGTTTTAAATGACAACGTTCAGAGGTGGCCGTAAAATATTTTTTTATATGCTTCAAAGAAGAGTTTTATTTATAAAATAAAACCATAAAAAGGGGAAGGGATGTATTTGATATTTTATTCATAAATATTAAAACCTCCACCCACAACGAAACTCAAACTACTATCCTTCTTACTGTCATCTCTAGAAAATAACCACACGACCACTTTGTTGTACAAAGATCCTTGGTTTTATTGTAGTACTAGCGAACCGGCCCGGCTTCGCCAGGTATAATTGAGTTTTACAGTGATACACTAATAAATAAATTTCAAACAATTCATTTGCGTAAAAAAAAATTATGCTATGTTGGCCGAGATTTTTAACTGATTACGGCAACCTGAAAGGACAGAAATATTTTTTAACCAATAGCCAAGGAGTAGAGTATTGTTTTTGGAGTGTATCTGTGCAATTATCGCGTAGTTACCACATTTCCGCTTTCCAGCGTCGATGTATGAAAATCAAAACGTTAGTTTCATCAAGTTGTAGCTTAACAAATAAGTGCACCTAGGCACTACATTTTGCGCTTGGCTGAGGGATCTTAATCGATCACCAAAGTTCAGCAACGTTCCCAGCAGCACACATTTGGATGGGCGACCGTTTAGTGGCGTAACATCTGAGCGCTTCCGGGCTTCGGAGGGCACGTTATATATTCGGTCCTGGTTGTTATCAATTGATAGCAGTCGTTAAGCCATTTCAGAGGTCCTTGGGTGGCCTGATAAACTCTGACACCAGANGGTTGTTATCAATTGATAGCAGTCGTTAAGCCATTTCAGAGGTCCTTGGGTGGCCTGATAAACTCTGACACCAGAGAAAAATATATTTTGGCCTCGTTCTCAGCCGTTGCAGAATTACGTTTTGTTGTTATTTCACAGGAACCGTACACTTTTCCAGGATAAAAAGTATTCTATGTCCTATTCCAGGACCTAAAGTACTTACATACCATATTTCATCAAAATTCGTTTAGCCGTTATAAAGCTAAGTGGTAATAAACATACACACACACACAGACTTTCGCACTTATTATATTAGTAGGATTACTGGTGTGTGTTAAAATGAGCAAACGCACAATATCATCTCTTGGAAAGGACTGACGTTAGCAGATTTGATATTACTGCACATCGGAATGACATTAAGTCTGCAGATGAAATGAGGAGTTGCACAGTTGGATGTTTATTATCGCAGAGTATATTATTTTTTGAAATTTTTGCATCGGGATGTCATTTTTCTGCATTGCAAACGTACAAGCTGTCATTACAATCTGTTCTTTAGTTGCGAAATATTGGGCAGAGAAAATGCCCATAACATCGTGAACTCATAAGCTTAACTTTCATATAAAGTAAAGTAAACATACAATGAAAATTTTTTAACTCGATGTAATGTTAAAATTAAACATCCCTCTCCCCACCCTTTTAAAATATCAATGATTATTATTTAATATTCGTAAACATATTCACCGGTTAAATGTGTAATTATTATCTTACAGTGTAAATGTTTCTAAATTTTAAGGGACCGCGGTGGTGCAGTGGTCAGATTACTTGCCTCCCACCTAGGAGAACCGGATTCTCTTCCCAGCGGGGTGGCTCCTGGATTTTGGGATGTGGTAATTTTGCCGTATGGAGCCCCTGGTCAGTGGGTTTTCTCGGGGATATCCAGTTTTCCCAGCCCCTTCATTCCAACGTTGCTTCATACATAACATCACTTCACTCTCATCGGCTTTCAACACCTCGATGTTAAGAGCCGCCCAAATCTCTCCACTCTAATTTTGACTTCGCGATTTAAGGGTATTCTTAGTCATTAAAAACATGATTCCAAATTTTTACAAATATGGCTCTTGTAATGTAACAAAGAGAATTTTTACAAAGGAAATCAGTGTATTTTTTTTTTATGTNATTTTTACAAATATGGCTCTTGTAATGTAACAAAGAGAATTTTTACAAAGGAAATCAGTGTATTTTTTTTTTATGTTTGTGAAAATAAAAATAATTTTTCAGTAATTTACAAAGGTATTGTACAGTTTACAAAACATGTTTAACTTAATCAAATGGAAGCAATAAATAAGTGTGTTTATAACCACGCACAAAGATAGTTATCAAATTCCGTTGGGATTGACATAAATATATAAAGGTGGGTTTTATGTATACCCTGTGTTTGCAGAATTATAAGTGCAGAAAGTATGTTCTTTATCAAAGGTTGCAAATTTATGGCAGTTACTTTCTTCCTACGATTTTTTTTTACTTTCTGTTTGATGGTTGAAAGATGTGCAAGGAGGAAATACAGATACATGTCCATACACAACCTANATTTTTACAAATATGGCTCTTGTAATGTAACAAAGAGAATTTTTACAAAGGAAATCAGTGTATTTTTTTTTTATGTGTGTGAAAATAAAAATAATTTTTCAGTAATTTACAAAGGTATTGCACAGTTTACAAAACATGTGTAACTTAATCAAATGGAAGCAATAAATAAGTGTGTTTATAACCACGCACAAAGATAGTTATCAAATTCCGTTGGGNGTAACTTAATCAAATGGAAGCAATAAATAAGTGTGTTTATAACCACGCACAAAGATAGTTATCAAATTCCGTTGGGATTGACATAAATATATAAAGGTGGGTTTTATGTATACCCTGTGTTTGCAGAATTATAAGTGCAGAAAGTATGTTCTTTATCAAAGGTTGCAAATTTATGGCAGTTACTTTCTTCCTACGATTTTTTTTTTACTTTCTGTTTGATGGTTGAAAGATGTGCAAGGAGGAAATACAGATACATGTCCATACACAACCTATGCACAAAGGCAGAGGTGACAATAATTGTGTAAGCCCATCATTCCAGGGAAAATGAACCACACAGAACCACGGTTTCAATCCTTTTAACTGGCACATATAATCTAAATCTAATCAGTAGAACCAAAACCAAATTTTCTGAGAAATTATTATGTATCAAATTTTCACTAATTTATTACACATTTTATTGACTTGATTAACTGATTCACTTTTCAGGAGGTGGAAGTGTTATGGACTTAATGATGGCTCTTAACTGCATAAATTAAAACCACCGCTTCTATGACTCTGGCGTGCATGTCAACACCACAGGAAACTAAACACTCTAAAATAGAAACATTTAAAACTGTTCCAAATAAGCGATTTTGACTGCAGATCTGTTGAAAAGGCTTAATTTGAAAAAAATAATTTATACTGATCATTTTAGTCGCTAGTATTTACTTATTAAACAAGGATTTTTACTTATTCCTAGTCAATTTCACAGGTTTGGCAGTAAAATCTCGTTGCATTTCATTGATTCGCCAATAAACAGCAGCTCGTAATAAAGGATGATTTTGAAAAATGGGGACAAACTGCAGGAGACGATCCCTGAAAGGATAAGGAGCAAAAACGTAATATGGACATATGTCCGGAAATGCATGGTTTCTATACTAGAGACCATTTATTCAATAGCATTCCTGTAGAATACAATGTAGTGCACGACATGTTGTCATGAGGCCATCATTAGTAGAGGTGTTCGACGTGACCCACATAGGCCTCTATGCATGTGCGTATGCGCCATAGCAGAGACTGCCACACACGTTCAAATGTGCCACCCGTCATCAAAATGGCATCACAGGCAGGGTGAAAGCGTTGTTCCAGTGCCCGTACGTCCTGGATGGGCTCCGCATACTGGACACCTTTCAGGTGCCTCCACAGGTAGAAAGGAAAAGGGTTGAGGTCAGGCTACCAAGCGGGCCATGCAACTGGACCACCTCTTTCGATTAGTCGATCGAGTATGACGTTTTCAAGATGCCTGTGTTTGGTAATGTGTAAGTGGTCTAGAGCACCATCATGTTGCAGCGACGTAACCTTTCGAACAACCAAAGGCACCTCTTCCAGCTGGGGAGGCAGTGTCACCGGCAGGAAGTGCCTGCCTCGTCTGTGAGGCGTTGTGGAAGGACGACTGGTCCCACGAGGCGGTCGCCAATAATATCGGCCCACACGTTGAGGCTGGACCGGTGGTGACGGTTTTCTGCCACCATACCACGATCATTCTGCTTAGCCCACAGATGATTGTTGTGGAGGTTGACAATACTGCCCCTCGTTAAGATGGCCTCATCTGTAAACCGGATGGATGACCGAAATCCCAGTATTGTGGTGGCCTGTGCAACAAACCAGCGACAAAGCCGTTCCAGCGGAGGAAAGTTCGTCGGTAATAAGCCCTGCACACATCGCATGTGATAGGGCTAGTAGCGGTTGTTGTGGAGAATGTTCCACTCNAGTTCGTCGGTAATAAGCCCTGCACACATCGCATGTGATAGGGCTAGTAGCGGTTGTTGTGGAGAATGTTCCACTCACTGTCGCCGTCGCCTCAAAGTCTGCTGTCTTCTCCCATTCAACTTACAATCAGCACAGAGGAACACGCTATAACTTCCATCCCAGAAGTGCTTCAAATTCTGAAGATGTATAACCGGTTCAATTGTTTGAAAAGATGACAATTGGAAGACCATGGCTACTAAATTGGTTTTGCAAAAACCTGAATTGCACCATGGAAGTCGGTTGATATTACTGGGAAAATATGTTGTCATTTCAAATACGAATCAACTACAATAACAAATGTTTTTTTTATGCGGCCCTGAAAATTCTATGTGAAGTCATGCCCGCAGACGTTTCGTATAAACCCAAGTAAATGTGGGGGCTGATGGAAGTGCATATCGAAACTGTTTACATAGTCAACAGTTCTTCAAAATGTGCCCATGCTACTTCACCACATGTAGCTACATGCCATAGCTTTTGTGGGAACTATGCCATACATCACTTGATGGATTAATGACTGTATAGTCCCAAAACAGAAAGCGATGATGTACTGAAATTTCATGTTTACGAATAGTGAATAGCCGGAATTGTTCTTCTGTACTCCACAAAGCCTATTCCTTCCTAATCCAAGTTACAATACTTGGTAATATTTTAACCTTCTTGGTAAGTAATGCAATCTTCTCAGCCATTAAAGGAGGTCGAACCAGTGCATCCACAAATAAAATTTCCTTGAGCGACAATTCATGATTAAGTTTCTTCTCGCGATTACAATTGCATGGTAGCCTGCTCAGGCCATTTGTATTCACGATTTTTTGACCTAGGTAATGCATTAGATCATAATTTTATCCCCCCCTGCATGAAGCTCCAACATAGTATCCTTGGAGATAGTGGTGTAGGTGTTGGATTTGCATTCGTGAGTAAGCCCAGCAAATGTTTATGGTCTTGTGCAAATTTCGAAATGCCATCCATAGAAATAGTCGTGAAATTTTCGAACTTCATATATGATGCAAAGTGCTTCCCTGTAAATTTGAATATATTCTCGTTCTGATTTGATAATGTTCTATAATAGAATGACACTGGCATCTCCTTCCCTTATTCCATAACCTGACTCAGGACACGTTCTTTGCCGTATGGAGAGGCATTGTATGTAAGGATAGGATGTCGCTGTGATCTGTAATGAGCCAACACAGTTTGTAAAGTCAACAGATCTTTATTATCTGGGAATGCTCTTAAATTATGAGTGGTCCATACCCACTAAGCATTCTGGTCAAGTAACCGATGAAGTAGTTCTACAATTGTGGAATTATTCGGAATGAAGGGATGGTAGAAATTTAGTAACTCAAAGTATGCTTGATGATGCTCTTTATTTACTGGCACTGATGCATTTTGGATAGCCTTAACCTTATCTTCATTGGGGTGTATACCATCACAGTCGATCGCATAACCTTTAAAAGTCATGTGTTTAGTGTTGAATATACATTTCTCTAGTTTCAGATGCAGCCATGCATATGAAAGCCATTTCAGAAAAACGTAATGCAGGCCAGTTAGTTTCTTCTCATTGCTGGCTAGGGTATCACCGAAATAAGTAATAACTCCTTCAATCCCTGACAGAATTTCTTTGATCAGGTGTTAAAAAACAGCTGGTGCTGAACACACTCCGAACTGTAACAACTTTACCTTGAATGCTTCTTTATGGATAATGATTGTATGCGTCAATGACGAAGATTCACCCCCTTGATTATCAATATACTTCAGCAAGTTATAGTTTCACATAAACAATCCCATAGTTTAATTTGTTTAACAATTGATTGATAGGACGAAGTGAATACAGATCCCGCTTGATTGCCTTGTTGCTTGTGCTCTTATAATTATCACGCAATCGATTGCTCCCATTATACTTGGAATCTCCTACAATATTATAAATACCCCATTCTGAATAATCTACAGGTTCAAGTACCCCTTGCTTTGTAAGTCTGGAGATATCTTCTTTAACCTTACCATGAAGTGCGAAAGGGATGTTTCAGCTCGCAACTGAACAGGTCGAACAGTAGTGTTTAAGTTAAATTTAATCTCTGGAACTTTGTGTTCACACAACGATTCGTCAAATACTTCAAGAAATTCTCGCTCCCAGTTTTGTAATTGATAAAGTTCCTATACTTCAGATATCATTCACGGAAATCCTGAGTTGCTGATGACAGTAAAAATGAAGTAGAGAAGTATGGTTTCCATCTGTGAAAACTATAGGAAACCTCCCACTGTAGCTTCCATATCGCACTCTCACATCTGCCATCCCAAGTGAGCGCAATTTATTGCAATTGTGATATCTGAAGATGTATGACAATGGTTTTAAATTACCTCCATCAGGTGCGATTGTTTGCAATATTCACTGGCCTGGTGCACTAAATGCATAGCATGTGTCGATCTCTATTTTCACTGGAACACCATTCATTTTTACATTAGTCATCTCTGTGAGATTCTAGTTGTTAACACCTACTAAACTGTTAATGTAAAACACACATCTCCTCTGTCGACTCAGAATTGGGAATGAACCTTGAGATGGTGCTGGTCTAATTTAACACTTTGTTTTCCACAACAGACTCGTCCAACGTGACGCTTTTTTTTAGCAGAAATAACATCATGCATTTTCAAATGAGTGGTAATCATGGCGGCATGCTCTGCCAAACTATGAACATGGTTTGAATTTGATAGATTGTATATTTTCTTTCATAACTTTACTCTGGTTTCATGCTGCCACATGGCCTGTATTAACTGAACCCGAGGATAAAGTATGAGCACGGCGAATATCTGAAATTTGTTCTGATGACACTTCAGCAGCTTCAGCACTTGTGATTGCCTGTACGAATGATAGAGATGTTTCTGATTGCAACTTACACTGTGTAGTTTCATCTAACATTCCACACACCTCTCTATCTCGCAAGGTTGAATATAAACTGTCCCTAAAATTGCAGAATTCGGATTAACAACGTAATTTAATGACTTATTCGGAAATTGATTGGACTTGTTCCTGAACTGAAAGGTGAAATTTTAATCGTGAATATATATGTGATGGAATTGAGATGAGGTGTTGAGTAAGAACTAAGATGAACTCCTTATAACAATTATCATTCGGTGGTTGATGTGAGACTAGTGACCTTATCACAGTATGTTTTCGGACCACCTACTCTTTGCAAGATTGGGCATTTTTTTCTCAGTTTCTGAAACTCTATTGGCTTTGAAGCAAAGGGGTTGCCTGTAATGAACTCCTCAACTGAAAAAATACGAGATACCAGCCTCGTATTCAAAGATTTTTTTTTGCAGTTATCTACGTAATTTTTTATTACAGTATGCATGCTACTTGCCTTCATCACGATCCTATCCTCGTCACCAAATTTTGTGTTTGGTTTAATGATTTATATCCCGTTTTCAGATACTTCGTTTCCAATGCGAATTTTTGATAACAAAGATAATAATACACATAAAGAACCCGTACTGTAAAAGTAATAGTTTCCAGTATAGAGAAAGTCTACGAAAGAAGAATCACAATCTCAGTACATAACAGACGCTTTAAGAAATGTTATTATTTCCTGTAAACGAAAGTTAATAGTACTAACGAAGGTACACTGTTATTTCTTCTTAAATTAGCTGCTAGTTCTCAGTCAACTTTGCAACTGACCGATAAAGACAGGACGTCTTCTCAAAGCATGAGAAAATTTCCAGATAAGAATGTTATTAATCAATCACTTACAAGTCCTGTAAACCTGTAAAGCACATAACGCAATTTGAAGATAACACTTAGTTCTCGGTCAGACATATTAAAAACCGTGTTCAATCAACAAGCTCAGTAACAGTTTCCCTGGGAGCTCAAATTCCATAGACAATAGCACTGAATACTTCAATGCAAATACAACGGAGACCATACGAATTAGGAATAGGAAAGTTTCTAGCGATAAACTCTCTAACTAACAAAATGGCTAATAAATAAAATTTCTAGTGCAGAAGAAATTGTTAGATCTATCTTTATGTCCTTAGACGGCGTCCGTTTCCATTTCACAGGCTTAAATAACGTGTAATGAAACTCAGATATGAAGTTGGTGTCGGTGGAAAAGTTAACTATATTCAAGTGTCACTGATGTATGCTCGATATGAGCCCCTTTGATATCTTCGCATACATCTAGCCCGTAGTCAGGTTGTTCCTAGGCACGCCGTGGCGTATCACGATTGATTGTTGCATTGGATTCTTTGATGCGTAGTCGCAAATTAGGCATGGTCTCAGGAAGTAACTATGGCGTTATGTCCGGGGAACGTGCAGGCCAAGGAATAAGGTTGCTATCATTAATGTTGGCACTACGACCAAATGGCAGATATTGCAAATATGCAATTTTTCGGGCTAGGCAACTACTCCAAGAACGTTGCGAGACTAAAATTGGTATAATTTATATATAATGATAATTAGGACTCGAAGCAGAATGTAGCCACTCGCCAACCCTCTCCCCTCGTGGGCGTGACCGGCCTATCTCGGTGGTAAGTTACGCGGGCAAGCAGCGCGGGAAGCCTCGACCTTGGACTTGAGAGTCTGTGGCGCGGTCGGTCCACTAGGCAAGCGGGGCGCCCTCCTAATGAGGGGGTCCAGCACTTCGCCAACCCTCGTGTTTTCAGGTGGACCACAGGGCGAAAAGCGACCAACTCCACACACCAGCCCGGGCTGCCTGCAACTATAAACCGCTATCTGACGACATCAAGCATAGAGTGTTATCAAAATAATGGAAACAGCTACAGTAATTCTTTGAACACGCCATCTTTCTGAAATGGTAACACTGAACATTCTTGCACTGCGACTGTCGTGTAGTATTGCAGTGAAGGACGTTAGTCTGCAGTACGCTACACTGAGCAAACGCTTTTGTTGAATCAAACAATGTTTTTTTGTATAGAAGGCAATGAAATATTTTGTTATTAAAAACCATATTACGAATGTGTTCTTATTTGGTTCCCAAAACAATGATTTTGTTGGTTCTTCATACACTAAAAAAAATCTGTTAATATTAAAAAAAATTTCGAATCCCGACCGACATCCGAACTCACTTTGCGCGTGACCGAGCGCTACGCACTAGCAGCCTCCGCTGAAGCGACAAGTAGTGCTATAAGAGTACCATAAAATATTGAGGCCAATATTGTAAGTGATATTACAATAAAATTATAATATCACTTACAATTCTGGACAACGTGCGTAAACAATTATTTCAAGTTTGACCACTTCACTTTGTTGTTTCCCATTAAATTAGTTTTATTTAGAAATTTATACCATTATAAGACATTAATAAATGCACAAACAAACACCTTTACAATCATAACTGTCACATATCACACAAACTCTTGAGCTGTATTTTCGAACGAAGGCAATCAAATGAGTGGCAAAACACACATACACCCAAATTGATATATATATGTATACATACAATTACACATACATACACCGTTATTTTGGGCCGAACACAGAAGTTCTGTTAATTCAAGCATGTAATTTGTTACATGAATAAAATTAATTTGTTGCTTTTCAAGTTCTGTATACTCAACAAAATAATTAGTTGGGACAACTAAATGTATTTTTGGCCCTATACAAATAGTTATTTTGTTTTCTGGAACAAATCATTCTCCCAGTTTATGTGATGTGGTACGTGCTCGAATGTGCAATCGGCCAGCCGCATGTAAGTGAAGCAAAGTGGCAAAACATGTAAGAATTTCGACGAGGGCAGATAGTTAGAGCACGGTTAGTAGAAGAAATTGTGTCGAAGACTATCAGTGTTTTAGGTGTATAGAGAAGAACAGCGTCGAATGTGATGACGGCATTCACAACTCGTTGCAAGACATAATAAGCGAATAGTAGTAGTGGACGAAACCCAATCCTCAGTGGTCGGGATCACCGAACATTGAAGAGGATTGTCGCAAAGAACCGCCTACCTAACGCGACACAACTGACGTCAGAACTCGATCAGCATCTCAAACAACCTGATTCTGCAATCACAGTCCGACGCGAGTTGCACAAATCTCGTTCGTTAAGACGTTTCCATAATTTTGAATACAACATGTATATCCTCCTGCTCTTCGAAAATTAAAGTTTTTAAATTATGCCTGTAATGAATATCCGATAGAGTTTACTGATACCTGTTATAGTCACAGAAGAAACTGTTGAAATATCACGTGCGCGTAGTAGGAACTTATGAGACTTTTAAATCTTTAGTTCAAATGAAGTCCATACTTCCGGCTTCTCTTACACCACACCGAGCGAGGTGCAGTGGAAAGACTTCGGGCTCGCATTCGAGAGGACGTGGGTTCAACTCTCGGTTGGCATCCTGACTTCAGTTTACCGTGGTTTCCCGAAATCACTCCAGGCGAAAGTTGGCATGGCCCTTACTTTAAGCGCTACTTATCTGTTTGTTTTGTAAATAGTGTAAACAGACTTCACTCAGCAACAAGATGCAACAGTTGGCAATCCTAAGTCAAGTCTCTAAATCAATATCGTTGCAAGATGGGGGCCGTATACTGAACACTGTCGACAGTCGGAATAAACTTTTCGTGTTTTCCGTGGTCCTCCATAATGTGAAGAACTTTTTAACTTAAAAAAAAGAGCTCTAGCTCTTTCTTATATGACAGAAGTAAGTAAATGTTTGGCGTACGTTGTATCAAAAAAGATGTTACAACATCCCAATTATTTAAAACAACTCCCATGAAATAGCCAGTTTTAAAATATACTGGTTCCTCTGTAATATAGCCTATGTTTCCTTGAAATTGCTATATAGTTTTTTTTTGTTTTTAATAGTTTCTCTGTGTGCAGGTTCCGATAGAGAACCTTGATGGTGGTTCAGGGCGTGTATATCACCTTGATCTTCATTGGCAAAAGTTGTTCACGGTAAAGTGAGGACTTTCTAGACAAATATTTGAAAACATCACTGGCGTTAACTACATATATGCTGCAGCACACGCACGCAGCCTCCTAGTTGTGTCGGTAACGAATAAATACAAATAGTTCGTAAGGCTACAAATAGTTCGCTAGGATTGGCACCTAATTGAAAGTTAAATATTAAAATGTATAGCAATTGAAGTTAGAGTCTCTTGTTTTATTCCCATGAGGGTATTATAAGCATATTACTAACACATTAACGTTACTCAAAGTTCCACGGTTTCACTTCAAATAGAATATGAATAAAGTGATGAGGTCTATGGCAGTGTTAATTTTACATATGGCAAAAGGACAGAAAATGAGAAGTAGATCCTAAGCAGGGCTTCAAAAGTGTTAACTTAACCATGAACAGTCTATATTCTATAAACTGCCACACTTACGTCTTAATGTTCAACTTCTGCGAGCCACAAAACTGCAAGAGTGCCTTGCCTACTGAAAATTTGATGCACTTACCTTTTCCAAAATTGGCGCTCCTATATTTCTGTGTCTCAAGCATGCCATATTTTTGGATGGTTCTCGTGAGTTCATTGTTCGACCGGTAATGATTTTTCCACTTTACTGTTCATAAAAGTGGCAATTAAAATGATCCAATTATTAAAATTTTTTTATTACAATCGACGAGTGTATTGTTTCAGACAGTTTAAAACGTGCGTGACGTTAATCCCACACTCCAACTCGCATTATACTCTGGCACAGTTATAGCATATGCCGTTGTGATCAAACAGGAAAGCCCTCTATCCCAATCCACTAAACAGTGGGTTACTAAACTTCCGATATTCTTTAAGAAGTAAACAAGCGGCTGATATTCCAAGCGAATATGAGTGCTTTTCAATGTTCTTTTGCCTAACAGTGATATGTTACAAAGGTATAACATTTACTGTATGACGGTAAACATTAAAACATGAAAAAATGAAACATTAAAAATTTTTTTTTTTTTTCATGTTTTAATGTTTACCGTCATACAGTAAATGTTATACCTTTGTAACATATCACTGTTAGGCAAAAGAACATTGAAACATTATGAAACATTAAAAAATGTTTTACTCTATATTATTGCAGATTAAAAAACATGTTATATAAATTATATTATTTCATAACGTACAACAAACAAACTGTTTACATACTAAGTAAGCAATGATCGCAAAATCTAAGATTATAGTCAATAGCTAAGTAATTAACAATGTAGTTAGGGAATAATTAGTACCATTAAAGGAATAACATATTTACTAAATCTTGAAGTCTTATCAATAAGATAGCAAAAAAAAAAAATGTAGAAAAATAAAAAACTTGTAGGCGCAAGACAGAATAAATGTGATTGGAATCAACGTGGGTGGAAATAAATTGATATTGGCAATTGTCCCCGCCTTCGGGCAGATATCTTAGGCATATGGGTGTTCCGAGAATCGAGCAGTCCCAGATATTGGAATCCCAGATATAACCCTTAATTGAAATAAGTCCGTTTACTCTAAACGTTCTACACCAACATGAGATGTAGGCAGGCTCGCCAACATGAGGAGCGGCTAGTGCTGATTGCAGACGGCTTCTCTAGTCAAAGGACAGAACTGTCGTTGCGGTCCGTCCGAAGAACGGGCGTGGTGTTTGGATGAGATTAAGGCCCAGAACAGCAGAATGAAGTTGGTTTACGAAACAGAAAGACCACGATAAAAATGACACGCACCACGGCACACACCTTATATGAAAATCCACGACCACCAAGGCCTGAAATACGAGCAGTATTGGAAGTTTCTTAGCGGAAAAAAGATGCCTTCGCCGTAGATAGCCGTTTATGCCGTTCTTGGACGCGGCGAGTAGCCACGCTGCCTCAACCCCAGGCGCGAAGTCGTGACGCAGCATTTTCCCTGGTCCAGATGAGCAGCTACGACGGTAGAGATGCTGGCATCGCCTGCTTCGTCGTCCTGACCCTCCCGCCCACTACAACCGTCGCTCTATCCCCGAGCGTGCACTCCCCGTCCTCGGGCGCACATAATCTCATCTGTGACGTCACGCTCGTGCGGTGGCGACTGTCGAGCTACCCCGGCCCTTTCCGCCAGGGCCCGCGGACACTCGCGTCGCTACTACGGCTCTGCGATATATCGACCGCGAAACAATATTTTTGATATATCTCGACTGCGATATGGGGCAACAGTGTGTAGCAGTAATTATTAAACTGCGGTCCTCGGACCCCTAGGAGCCCTTGAGCCTATAGTCAGGCGTCCGCAAGTAAAACTAATATAATTTACTTTTTATAAAAATGTTATAGTTATGCTGTAACTGTGTGCATTTTTTTAGTCATTTATAAAGCTGGGTTGCAAAGTTTGTTGTAAACTAAACATGAGATTGAAACATTTTGTATAGGGAAAATCGAATAGTTTTTACACATCGAAATACTTTTTAAATTGTGTTTAAGAAACCTGATTGGGAAGGGGGGGGNTAGAGCAAAATCTCGCATACAGCTATATTGTCTGTCGACCTATACCTGAGATGATGATTTTAGCGATGTCGATATAACCGATTTTCGCGATATATCGTCATCAATTTTCAGTAATATCTGGGGACGTTGTATCCCACCGATACCTATATGGTCACTTTTTGCGAAATTATATTGCAAAGTACAAATCGCACAGTGATAGTGGTAAGTGTCCCCACCCATACACTACAGAGAAATCGGTTCGACTCCTGGCGAGGGGTCTCTGCCGATTTACGCGCGTGGAAGACGCTGCCACTAACCAGCGGGCGGGATTTCTTGTAGTGCTTCCCTTTTTCCTGCCCTTGCATTCCATCACTGATCCTTCCACTTCTCGTTTCACCATCATGGGCACCAAAGAACTTGCCAAGATGAACTGATCCCATTTTTTTGTAACTCTGATTTTTCGCCACTTTTACTGGCCCACTGGTAAAGTCGGCGTCGTTTGACTGCTCTTGCTATTACCGCCAGTAGAGTNATTTTTCGCCACTTTTACTGGCCCACTGGTAAAGTCGGCGTCGTTTGACTGCTCTTGCTATTACCGCCAGTAGAGTTGTCCTTTTAATATAATTTCTTATTTATTTTCGTCAGTTGCAAGTCACCAAATAACAAAAACAGTGAATTTGTACATTTTAAAGGACATTTTGGAGCCTGTATTTTAATCTTGCTCGTACTTTATACAATGTAACTATATATAAACATATATAACATAGTTAGAGGTCGTGGCAAAAACAATTCAAAAATGTCCACCTTGAGCGTGATTCAAACTCTTTTCCCTCTCACTCCACGTCCCACGCCGGCCATGTTTCGGAAAGAGCACGTGAAATATATTCTATTCGCGGTTCCTTTACACTTGTTTTTTATTAAACATTTGAAAATTCACCCCGTACATTACGTGCTTGCTTGTTTAATAAATACGAAATTTTCACAAGTATTTTATACTTGTGTTATAAAAATACCGTATTTTTTATTTAGTTGAACCTTAACTTATATTCATCTATATAACACCATTTTTAAATTTTATAATTATTATAAATAAAAAAGGGAGTAAATAGACGTGTTGTTAACACGTTCTAATGCAAAATATGATTGCACTGGCTGCGCACGAATGCGGTGTACTATCCCTTTGGTTTAATTTTCTAGACGCACTCAAACTTTATTTGCATTAAGGGGAGGAATATACTGGAAGTATAACTTTATCACGGCTTCAGAAAAGTTGGAAGTAACCGTGAATGGACGATAGTCTTATATACTAAGTGAACTGCATCACGCAAACGAAATCTTCGGCAGGTGAATCATCAATAGTACAGCTTCAGAAATTCCGCGGATTAATAAGGCCACACGCTATACTCTACCACAAAGTAGCAACGAATACATAGGATAAATAGTCGTTTATAGCCCGAAATACAATCGCACACGCCAACAAAAAAACGTCACTGGACGGCATTGTGTTGGAAAGTCGTTCACATAACAGCGCCTGGTTGTTAACTTGTCAGCCAAAAGCCCATACTCTAAAAAAAAAAAAACCATATCAGTTTTTTGCACGGAAAAGAAAACCATTTCTTTGAGGCTGTTTTATTTACTGCAGCACAATGTAGCTTTGATTCAAACAGAGGGTTACATGAACATAGCTTTGTGGTTAATAAATATTTGCATTATACGTTTTCGTTTTATGGCAAAATAACCTTCTTTTATAGCACAGAAATAAACATTTTTGAGCTAATTTTGTTCACAAAAAAAATAAATATTACTTCCTACCAAAGGTAACAGTTTACCGATATTCGGTCTATAAAGGTTTTCTGTTCTACATTGAAGTATTTAGTACCTAACTGTTATCCCGACGCAAACATTACAAACTAATAAGTATATTGTGCAGTTACGAAACTGCTGCTGAGCGAATGTACAGTCCTTCATAATTTTATATCATTCTGAAGTAAAGTGATTCTCGAAACCACTAAACTCAATTATTCCCAAGAGATGACATTATACACTCACCCATGTTACTACCTCACATAACCTACATATGAAAATAAGTTTGCACACAATGAAATAAAGTGGTTGCTTGGTCCAGATCGTTGGGCTAATAACATATGGTTTGCAGGTTCGAATTTCATAGCCGCTCTAGTTTTTTATAAGTAAAATGTAGTTTTAAGAGCTATGCATTACTTGTAAGCATCAGTCAAGTCCGTATTATTTATCGTGTCGGGCAATAGTTTGGAATTGCGTTCCGCACATTTTCCTCCGCTGAACCTGGACGGGGCATGGTCCATTGCGCTCATACATTTTCAAACCTATTTCTCTGTATCGAACAAATATGAACATAATGGTATGTTTCGTTACGTCAAGGAGGATGGTGTGAGAGGTGATGTGCATGTACCCACATGTTCGTAAGTGATTGAAGATATAGGCGATAACCTTAAGCTCACTCTGGAGACGTAAGTAACGTTGGTGCTCGAGGTAATGCTAATACACTTCACAGAAAGATGTATTTTACTGCCCAGAAAGACTTGACTGGAAGCAACACAGTTACTGCAATGATTGGATTCCTGAACACGAAGTACAAAGCAGAGAAAACTCAAGAATCCACCCTACCATTTAACATTTTCTCCATTAACATTATAAGAATAAACTGTAATTTGGTTACCAGATCGTACCTCGACGGGAAGCCCAGCCAAACATAGCACGAATTTTCCACAATGGTACCTCAAGGGTTTAAGCAGGACGAAGTATCGAAGACACCCATTTATGTTCCATTCGTGATGGAGAGTGTACAGGATGTGATCGCCTCTATAGTAGACCAAGACATTCGTCTGATTAATTTCCGAGTAGAGGAAATAACAGTATGCCTACATTAATGCAAAGATGGGTTTGAAATTTAAGCGAGCGAGTACTGAGGTAATAAAAGCAGCTTACTTTACCAAACTGGAAGTTCGAACGGGGCGAGCACCCAGCGCACTAACATCCGAAAAAATGTGCATTTCTTTAGAAGATTGGGGCAGACGGTCAAGAAATATGGACGTGGATACGTCTGTGATACGTGCAGGCTAGGCTGGACATATCTGTGCATTAAAGCACTGCTGCTAAAGACGTGGACTATGGAGTGTAATGTTGAAGTTACATATCACAGCGGTGGTGGGGGGCAATAGTAATTTTTTTTCTAACATACAATATAAATACCGACCCATTTCTGAGGTTAAACCACAGTACTACTAGTGACCGCCCTGCGAGCATGCTTGCTCTCTCTTGCTTCCTTACATGCAAATATTAGCTGCCATCACAGATGGGCTTATAGAGAATCTGAATTTTAACGTGCAGTACAATTTACTGACGGACTTGGTTATTGATAAGCAAGCGGTAAGCACCTTCTTATTTCCGGCTGGGGGATACATCTCACGGCAAGTGCATGACAAGTATTTTAAATGCCAAGTTCCATATACATTTACCTACATGCTACGTTCAACTGATCTCGGAGACTGACACGAAACTGCTTAATGGGACTACAGTGTACATACAATATGGTGGCATCAAACCCATCTGTAATGGCAAGGCAATGTACATACTGGAATTCTTGTAATGTGTGTGGATGTAGAAAGAAGTAGCAACTCGCGTCAGTAGAAATCTATATCTTTACCCACATGTACACATCAAACATGTACACCACATTCAACCCAGTGAACGTGACCAAGAACTGCGATGTTAGGACAGGGTACCACCATGGTCACTTCAAACCTACTGGAGCGTCTGAGCAAGTGGCATGATGCAACAGACTTGAACAATGAGTGTGCCACAATATCGAGAGCAAGGAGGGATGTCTCGCCTTATACCCGATGCCATACATTGTTGTCGCATGCCCCATGTATTACCTGTGGCCGGACTCGAAGCTGCCTTGGATCATTACCGATATGGTAGCTCATGCAAACCTAAAGAATATACATCAGGTGTGGGTTATGCAGTAAATTGCATATGAGCTGTACCATGCGAACAATAGTGTAATTTCGATTTGGACTGAAACATGTAGGGCGAACATCACACATCCATCATGAAGCATGGATCGGTTACGTGGAAGATAATGAGTTATCTGATATTGTGCGAAGTTTACTTGGCTACAGTAATGTGAGCATACTTTCCCAGACATATAAGAAGCAACCTGCGTTACATCTCACCAGCAGTCAGGAGCAGTGAAGGATTCAGTAGACAACCACAATCCCCATGAACAATACATTCGGCAAACGTGACTGTGCACAGATCCGGCCGGAAAATGTGAACGTGTGCTGTCGGTAATTTGTCAGGTATAGACAGGTTGTATATAAACCAGAGTTGGAGCACGAGCAAGTACAGGTATGTGATGGTGAAAATTATTTGTGGGGATATCATGACATGTGGCATAATTTCCACAGCGAGATTTTACCATGCTATAAATAAAATAGGTGTGCCATCGCCAAGCTCAGACCAAACAATCAGTTACCTGCAGGTGGATACATTCTCGTAGTACAAGCAGAATTGGGAAATATTACCGAACGGCATTACGAGAACAACAAAGTGGGCATTGTCCTACGCACGGAAGACAATGGTGCGAACTGCCTGTGGTTCGAAGAGTGTATGGACACACACATACCACTACACTGGAAGACTGTGGAAGCAAATAGATCCTGCCTTGCATGACCAAGGTCTGCTGGGTATATAAGTAAATAGATTAATTAACTTACATGTGTTTGTGAGCAGTACATCATGTACATCGAAGCCTCGAGCACGGACATGGACAGAGCGACAGTCCAGGGAGTACTGACATGTCGCAGCCAGTGTCGATGAATGGAGGCTATCTGTGTCCTTAATGCACATGTTCTGTAATTATTAGTCGAGGTTTTTACATAGCAGTGATGTGACACCCTCACCACTAGACACACACATTGGTGAACCATATAAGAGATCCATATCCAGCCAGTCGGCAGCAGTAGCAGTCTAGCAGAAAGGAACTCAGCCTTCCACCTAGAACATACCTGCTATACCAGTGTGACCCCGGGCCACAGTAGTGTGACGTACACATAAAAGACCTGCAACACGCAGAAGACATATACTGAGGAATGCGATAGCATCATGCACTGTCTTTCGGCACATGAGCCTGCATTGTAATAGAATGGTCAACAACTGAATGGGTGTACGATGTATGGCAAGTGTGTCATTTTCTACAAGTGTGAGGACACTACACTGCCCTGCACAGAGGAAGCAGTCCTTGCTGCTGCATGTCTGCATGATGCAGTGGCATTCCACCTGTTGGGCTATGCAAAGGCTGCAGTGGACCCTGCCCAGGCCCAGGACATGGTACTACAGCTGGGCTACCCAGTGGCCGACCATTATCTCCATGTCAGTGACATCGTCATCAACACCAAGGCATAAGAGGATTTTGCCACATCGGGCTGTGTCGCTGCCAGAGTGGTGGAGACATCCCCGAGTCGCCTGCATATGTGGCAATGACGTCGAGGCATTCAGCACAGCTGCTGCTGCAGTCACAGCTGTGCCCGACGGTGACGGCAACGGCGACATGCGGACCATTTGTCCTACATGTGGACTGCTACCGCCTGCATAGTCTTGCCTGTAAGCAGCAACAGCAGAAGATATTCCGATACTCGCTACAGTTAAAGTGAACCTGTGTCGACTAATGATCAGAATGATCTATGCTCTGTAAAAATGTGGTCTTTATGCTATGTAAATTTTTTTTATATTTCATGTAAATGTGTAATCACTTACATTCCCCATTAGGTTTAAAAATAATTATAAAGTGTAGGTTGTCATTGCGGTACAAGTAGATATGTAGATAGACACAGAGAGAGAGAGAGAGAGAGAGAGAGAGAGAGAGAGAGAGAGAGAGATGTTCGTATTAATCATTAGTTAAAGTAACAGATTTTTTATTTCAAGTATATGTGTAATCACACACGCTATATTAGGTTTGGAAATAAATATGTAGTTAAGGTTATCATTATATTAAAAGTAGATATGTGTGTAGAGAGAGAGAGGGAGATTTGTAAAGCAGATTTTGTAAAAATCATAAGTGAATGTATGTAGAGAGAAAAGTGTGTACTAGTAATTTATTGTAAAAAAAACCATGTATATATATTTATCAATAAATTTATTTATTTGTAACTGTACCCAATGTGTGTATTCTTTATTTTACATTATCCATCTGGAGTGAGGTAACATACATACCCGAAACGAAAGTACAAATATAGTGAAGGTACCACAAACATACAACTATATGCTTTTATGCACCGTTACCACTATATTGAAGGTGACAAAAATAAATTATATATGTCATATATAAACTATGGTTTGCTACTACTGGGTCTGTGGGTAGAGAGAGGCGAGTCATACAGGCTCCTTAAGAATTATTCCCACACACACGCGACCACCACCAATCCTGCACATGAAAGTGGGAAGTGGGGAGCCCCCTCCCACCATATGGAGCAAGCTACAGTATATAAACTGCCTGCCAACCCTTCGTCCATCTACAGTTACTTGTGATCACCCAGCTCGTTCGGGTGTGCCCTGTTAATTTGCTGCCAAATGCTGTCTTCGTGTACACACGTCATTGTTACCCATACTTCACATCCAATGCCTGTGGTAAGAGTATCATCATCATTTGCATTTCGGTGCTAGTTAAACGGGCGAACTTAACATGTGTACTTAATTTTGTTTGCTCATAAGTATGCTTAATTTTGTTTACTCATGAGTGTAATCGTCACTTTTTTGGCTTGCTAATTAGCGCCGGTGTGTGTCTGTATGCTGTTCGTCACTTATTGTTCACGCCGGTCGTGACCATCGCACCAGACATGACCACCCTGCAGTCAATGGGTGAACGCATTTGCAGGGGAGGATGGCCACGATGCTATCTTCCGCTCGCGAGCAGGCGTGACATTCGCTGGTCTCTGTCGGGGAGGGAGATGAATGGTGTCAATGAATCCTGCTGCCGGTGGTCCTTTCCCGGTTCCTTTCACAGGTGGGGTGAAAAACCTGTTTGGTCATGCCCCTTCGCAGGCGGGTTCGGGGAGGCGAGGGCCTAAAATTATAAAAATGCACCATCCCTTTAGGACTTAATGCACAATGCTGGCGAACCCCTTCCTGGGGTGGGGGATACATCCTGTTAGGTCCCACCCTCTTCGCAGGAAGGACCCCGAAGGTGAGATCATACAAAGAAAAAACTGCACCTTCCCTTCAGGACCTATGGCTGGCTCGCAGACCTGCAATAGATTCATGTTCATTTACAGTACTTTATTTTTATGTATGTTATTACTTTGGCACAGCACGGCACATACAGCACACATATTCTGTATCGTACCAGATTGCTATGTACGAGGGGTGGTGGTGGGGATTGAAGTTGCTTGGGGAAAGAGTAAGAGCACTCCGAATGAAGCAGTTTTTTTTTAAATTGTATGTTATCTAAACTCTGTTGAGATACTCGATCGATACGTCTCTTGGGTACATTAGGCTAGTTGTGAGGCATTGAAATGTCGTATTTTTAGGCTACCTTAGGGTTATTTTCTGCAGGTTTCATTCTGGTCGTTCCATCTCGAGCAGCCGTTCGTGCGTTCCACCAGACCGGCCAGTCGAGACATCCTTCATAGTTATTGAATTTTCTCCATCTCTTCCACAGCCAATATGTATTCAGACCATTTCTCCTGTCCATATTTTGCTGCTTTATCATCATCATCTTCACATTAATCATAATTGTGTTCTACCTCATTACCTAACACACCTACGATGTGGCCACGTGTACTGCAGTGCTGTTTCTGTGATCGTGCATTTGCCATTTGGAATTAATGGATTGCGCCATGAGCGTAATTGTGGGCTCAACCCTTTTAGTACAGCACTGCTCATGTGTGAAAGGTGCAGGGCATCATTTTCCCGCACAGATGACATGCACAGACATCTGGCTACATGTACTGGTGTCGTCCAGCGGCCTGCAACAACTCGTTGCACATTTTGCAACTAAAGTTTCACCCAAACTTGGAATGCAATGCGAAATGAATGTAGCTACTGGATGAACACTGGTACTGAAACCCTGGAATGATACAAGTGTGGGAGGTAGTTCATGAGGTCTGACAATCTGATGGCTCATAGTGCCAAATGCAATCGCTCCATTGCCTCTCCAGCAAAGCACAAGCATATTAATGCTGCCTCCCCACATGCTAGACCTTCCATTCCTGCCCGCCTAATTGCAGCAGAGGGCAGGACTCAGAGGGCAGGACTTATCGTAGAGTAGCCATCGGTGCTGGCCAGGCCAATACATATGGCTTCGTGTAAGCAGAGAGTGCCTTTCAAGGTACGATGGCAAAGTGCATGTCTGAGAATACCTCAAGTGAGGCGGCATATATTTGCTGCTACCTGGAAAAACATTGAAGAGAGTATCATCGGTCAGCTGAAGAATGTATTCGATGATGGGGGCACAATTAAATTTACCATATTTCTGGAATGTTTGTATGGCAAGCCCGAACCCCATGATGGCGAATCGGACCAGCGTCCCTTCAAGACAAAAAACATACCCCTCTAAATTGTTAGCGAAATTGAAGAAAAGGAAGTGGTTGGACTTCCACCTCTGTGAAACAGCTCTAGCTGCGAGTAAACCAGTTTGACCTATTGAATGCTTCCTCCTACATCGACCTGCCTGCACACATTGAAGACAAGAAGGCAATTACTAATCCACAGAAAAACCACCAGAATTGCTTCAAGTGGGTGATTCTGGCATATTTTGTAGAGGGTTGGGATCGTCAACATGTCGAACAGTGTTATTATGGTCTGGAGATGGGACTCAATTTCAGTGGGTTTGAGTTCCCCAACCCGCTGCACCAAATACCGCTGATCGAGAGGAATAATCCTGAGGTCAGCGTGAACGTATATGCTCTCAACGAAAATAACTAGGCGGTTCCTATATTTGTGTCGAAAGAAGAACTGGCCCAGTACTTAGACCTATTACTTTTGAGAAGTGAAAACAATAACTCACATTATTGCTATACATATTTCTGATTTCTCCCAACTGGGATGTTTGCAGGTGACATCACACAGGGAGATGGTGAACATCTCCAAGCATTGTCTCAAGGGGTACGATAATAGACCTTACATGATGGAGCTTACAGTTGTCGAGACACTGGCTGAGCACAGGAGGTACTGTAACGAACATGCACAAGCACGTGTGGAAATGCCTCAGCCAAAGAAGAACAGCAAGCCTCCTGTGCTCAAGTTTGCTAACTACCAGAATGCGGACAAAGCAGCTATAGTTGTATATGATGACTTTGAAGATATGTTAGTCCTGGTACAGTCGTCTCCGCCGACCACTGATGCCTCTTATACATAAAGGTACCAAAAACATGAACTGTACAGTTATGGTATTTACGTCAAAATCGACGGTAGTATGATTCCTGCCTCAAAGATATACCAACAGCATCGTGATGTTAGTATATATCGATGGAAAGATGCTACACAAACGTTTATGGAAGAGATTGTTCACATTGGCAATTAGATGAAAGATAATTACACTCAGTCCAAGTCCATGAAAGCTCTAACAAGCAACAAGAAGATTGCCTACGTCCTAGCCAGCGCATGCTGATACTTTTCCGGTCCCTTCACTCCAGCAAGCCATAAAGTGCACAGTCACGATCATTTTACCGGAAACTAAATTGATGCTATGTAATAACTGTAATAGGCTTCGTCGTTGCCACAAGAGACTGCCTATATTCATTCACAACCTTACCTATGACGAAAACTTTATAATTAAGCAGTTGGGCTATGCTACACAGGAAATATACATTGTCCCGCACACTGGGGAGAAATTAATCACCATCAGTAAATGTTTTAGCAACAAATTCACTATACAATTTATCGATACATTACGATTCTTGTCTGCCAGCCTCGCAACGCTCGTACAGAACCTGCCACCATCTGAGTTAAAAGTCACTGCTGAGTTATTTACTCCCAACAAGCTGAGTTGGTGACCAGGTAGGGTGTCTTTCCCTATGAACATGTGGACGGTCTAGCCAAACATGACGAGACACAGCTACCGCCCATTAAGGCTTTCTACAACTACCTCATCGCCAGCGACATTAGTCTCCACGTCTTTAAACGTCACTGTTTAATGGCATACGGACTAGACTGTTCCCAGATTCTCATTCTACACCATGCTGAAGAAGACGAAAATAGAACTTGAGCATATTAGTGACTACGATGTACGCCTACTTATCGAGGCTGTTATCCGGAGATTGGATGGCTCAATGCATAAAGAAACATTGCTTGGTAAACGACAAGGATGTGTCTGCCACTTACGATTCCAGCCAGCCGTCTACATACCTCCAGCATGTAGACGCAAATAATTTGTATTGTTGGGCTATGTCACTGCCCCTGCCTTACTATGGCTTCAAGTGGACTGGTACGGCTAACGATGTCCTGACTAACGATGTGGGTTACATACTGTAGGTAGATGTTGAATACTCTGCCGAACTACACGAGACTCACAAGAACCTTCCATTTCTGGCTGTGAACGAGTGCCCTCTTCGGTCCAAACAGACAAAACCAATGACCACGCTTAAAGCTAAATCCAATTATATCGTAAAAATTTCACCTTACATCAGGCATCGGTCATGGGTTATGGCACATGAAAATACATCGAGTACTGCATTTCAATCAGAAAGCATGGCTGCAGCCCTGCATTGCACAGAATACGGAGATGTGTAAGACAGCTGCAAACGAGTTCAAAAAACTTTCATAAAGTTATGAATAACACTACATACAGGAAACTCGTGGAAAACAAGAGGAAGCGCCAATGTATGTAACTCGTGTGCAAAGAACGACATGCCAAGGAACTTATTGCTAAGCCCTTATTTTAAATGTCCAACAATATATGATGGAACACTATCAATTGTTAAACTGGAGCATCAAAATATTCTTATCAATAAACTTATTTATGCGGGATTTGCAGTACTTTACCTGTTGAAAACCATCATCATGTACAGGTTTCATTGCGATTTAATGCAGCCTAGGTATGGTAGTAAGCTAGAGCTTATCTATATGGACACTGATTCCTTTGTGTTATAGATAGGGACAGACGATTTCTACAGGGACAATAACTCTGACCCGACACTCCTTTCCGAGATCGACACGAGCGCATACCCACCCACTCATCCATGTTATTCACCCACGAACAAAAAGGTGATCGATAAATTTAATTATGAATGTGGGGGGGGGACGATATGATCGAATTGGTAGGGCTGAGGGCCAAGCTGTACACATACCGGTGCACTAGCAAGGATGTTAAACGAGACAAAGGAATCAAAAAATGCGTAGTTAATAATCGTATGACATTTGAAGACTATAAAAATGTACTGATAAACCAGTAAGTAATGAGAGTAATTCTGAATAATATTCGGTCGCACCACCACGACGTATATACTCAATGTTCCAACAAACTGGCACTCACATGGATGGACGACTAACGCAAGATCCTGGACTATGGCATTCTTACAGTCCCTTATGGTTATCATGGATGATGATGATATTCTCTGTTTCAATTATGTGTTTTTTTAGCAGCATTCTATAGCACATGCAAGAGCAGTATTCATCTTGCCAGGGGTGTTGCTGTTGGTGGATGGTGGCTCTGTTGAATGGTGACATGCTGTTGTCATTGAAAGATACATACTTATCTTGTTAGGCGTGTTACCCATATGTCGTGATGTGTGTACTATTTCACATTCCACATTCACTGATACACGTATTTGTGCACGAGATTTGTCTTATATGTTAGGTCCCTGACCTGGGGTTTATAGACAATTCCTGGAGGACTCAATGCATATCCTAGCAGGCGTTGAGAATGTGAATTGGTATTCGTATCACACCAGCACTGTAGTAGTAACTGGTAGTTAAATCGCACTTACATTTACTATTTTTCTCAGCACCGTTTCCCCCTTCCTTTCTCTTCATCAACAACTACTGTACTCTTCCTCTGTGGCTGTCATGTTTCTGTGCATTCCTTTGTGTGCTCTGAATATTTTTTAGTTGGGTCTTTTTCCCATTCCCAGATTCATAAGCCACCAGTGCAATACGCTTGCAACGCCACTGGTTTATTTTCATAGGCATACGTGTACAAGACTTGTTTGTGTACAAGGAAAATTCCCTTTTTTTTGATAGCGTATTGTACTGCCCCGGTACCAGGACCGGGAGCTGTCCGCATGGCATAACCATGCGGACGGTAAAGTCTGAGTGCGATGCTGCGTACGCCATCATCACCCTTGCGAGAGCAGTAAGAGAGCGACCATGCTGCTGCTGACGAGGTCGTAAAAGTGTATTAGGGTTTTATTTATCCTACTGATAGTTGTTAGAGAACAATAAGAAATACATTTTTCCTGTGCGTGTGCCTGCTTTGTTCCATAATGTGCGCAAAGAAGTGAAGGTACAGCAGTGCGCGCGCTCGAATGCACTGGTAAGTGTAAGAATGGTGGTTTTTTTTTGCAGTATTAATATTTATATTCAACTTTAACACGTTTAACTTTTATGTTGAGACGCAACCTGTTGGAATTTTAATGCATTTAATTATTTTCTGAATGTCACAATAAATATTTTTTTTGCGCCATTAAATTTGACTGCCTGAAGTTTTTTCCTACATGGATTCGTCATTAAACATACTCTTTTATTTTTTCTCGTTGACATCTTGCGAGTGCATCGGCCGATGCGATTAAATACATTATTTCTTCTCCAAACACTTCACATGCAATGGTAGTTGTATAGTCTAGACGTCGAAATGACGATAGAAGGGTGGTTGGGTCGAAACCTCACACCTCCAGCATTTTTTGAGTTCTGAAACAGCTACCAACTAAAATAAATTCCCAGCGCTCCCGGACGACGCTACTTGAACTCCACTCCTCGATGCTAGCATGCCTCTGTAGACGACGAGTAAAGCAACCAAAGTACAAAATGGAATCATCGATACCAGTGCTCCTAGTTGCGAATGGTAGAACCTCCCACACTCTGGTGGCGGGCACGGGAATTAAAGTTGTCTGCCTACAGCAGACGACAGTCGGCGGGAATTAAAAAAGGACGTAAAAAGAAATAACTTAGCACACTCTGATGGCAGGTGCGGTAATTAAAGATGGCCACCGGTTCTTCCGCTTGCCCGCATTCTGCATCCTTCCGGGTGAATCCCCCTCCTTCATCAACCAACATCAATGCAAGTTTGGTTATCACATTCATTACTATGTAGATCAAACAAACATTACTTCTGTGGCAAGCCTACTTTGCAGTGGTTCATATGTAAGTTAATTTTTCTTTGCGACAATAAATCATGTGTTGCAGCAAAGAAAGCGCTTTTACAGCCCAGTTGGTAGGCATCATTTCGCAGCACGCGATAGCCAATCAGACGCAATGCTCACTTCCGGAGTCTCGAGCAGCAAATCACAGAATGGGTGCTCCACATCAAAGAAACCGCCAAGCCATTTTTCCTCTGTGTAGTCCTACTTATAATAGTCTGTGCAACGTGTTAATGCGCGGGACAGTCTGGTCGCAGGAACTCGCTGACAAACTACACGTGAGTTTAACAAGTTCTAAATACATCAAGACACGAAAACACTAAGAGAAAGGTTTGTTCCAGCCAAAAAAATACTTGTTTGTGTAGGGCAAAAAATGTATTTAGTTGCTCCAACATATTATTTTTTTAAAGAAAACTTGAAAAGCAACCAAATTAAATTGGTTCGTTTATATAAAAATAAAAAAAAACATACACCCTCGAATAAACTAAACCTCTACNAGTCTGGTCGCAGGAACTCGCTGACAAACTACACGTGAGTTTAACAAGTTCTAAATACATCAAGACACGAAAACACAAGAGAAAGGTTTGTTCCAGCCAAAAAAATACTTGTTTGCGTAGGGCAAAAAATGTATTTAGTTGCTCCAACATATTATTTTTTTAAAGAAAACTTGAATAGCAACCAAATTAAATTGGTTCGTTTATATAAAAATAAAAAAAAACATACACCCTCGAATAAACTAAACCTCTACNAAGCAACCAAATTAAATTGGTTCGTTTATATAAAAATAAAAAAAAACATACACCCTCGAATAAACTAAACCTCTACTTAGTTCTATCAACTGTATATACTGTGTTTGTTAGGCCACTCATAAGATTTCCTTTGTTCGAAAAAACGCATAGGAGTTTGCAATTTTTGCGACAGTTTGGAAAGTATCAGTGTTTCTTATTTATTGATGATAAACAATGATATACAAAACCGAATAAAAAAATTTCAACAGGAAACAAAAAAGTCAAGTTGGAAAACTTGAAGTATTTATTCACGCACTTTGTCCAGTATTTAATTTTACGTATTTAAAAACATTCTTTCTTTTTCGTTTGTAGTCACTTAAGCAGAGGACGATAGATCGTAGCGCTTCGGCTCTAACGACCTAGGTTCAAATCTCGGTTGGGATTCTATTTTTTTCTATTAACTCAAAAGGCTTAATTTGCGTAAAGCAACAAAAAATCTTACAGTTTGGGCAACCAAATAAGAACAACAAAGAAATTCAGTGTCAGAAGCAAAATATTTCATTCCCCATACATAGACAAATAATTTGGTTACAACAAACAAATTTTGTTTATTAAAAAAAACATTCTCAGTGTAGTTGGGAGATTGGTGGGAAGCTTCACTCCCCCGCCGAAACATCTACACGTTAAGTTATTAATTCAGCAACAGTGGCTAAGGGCGCCGACTATTTGGAGGTTTTTAACACGTTTGAGGCAGGGAAGCGCGGGAGAGATAAGGACTACACTGACACGCGCGCTTTATGTCCTTTCGCTCCTACGCGCAGGTCCCCGAATTGGCGTGCAGTGTTCTCGTCGTGCTGCGTGTACCTATGGAACTTTAAAACGGCGACCCTATAATGTAATTGGTGGAAAGTCGCTAGTTTCGCATGCTTCCGACTACTCTATTATGAGCTGCAACAGTGTAACTAAGTCGGTACATCGGTATCATGGGGGTGGCGCACTTACCAGGTTTCAACACCGGCCCGGTACCCAGCTCAAACAAAACACAGCTGCCCTCTGCCGGCTGTATGACTAGAACCAACTACATCGGGCTAGAAACTACGTTTGCGAAGCCACTCAAATGAGTTACTGGAACCTCGGTTCCAGGATTCGTGGCAACATTGCCTCTGGGCGGATATGAGAGTTCGACGGCAAGTGCCCGGGACAAGTGTTTCCAACCATTATTTGGCCATGTCCCTATGGAAGTGTAAAATTTCCCCTACTTTCAGACAAAAGTCCTTACAATTTTAAGCCGCACTTAAGATAAATTCAAAAGTATTAAAACGCACGTCACATAACAATAAAACGCAATCGTGTACTTTCATAAAGTTGTGCGTACATTTTAGGTTACCAGTCGTCCTCTTTTACCCGGACATGTCCTCTTATTGTAATTCTAAACTGTTCGGCAAAGTTTTAAAAAATATTGGAATATCCTTTCTTCCAATAAAATTGAAAGACAGCAAAGCTTCCCTTTCTGGTTGGTTTTTTAAATATATCGTTAAACATTTAGTAACTTTGCGAATGAACTTCCTGCAAAAGTGCAAACTTTTGGAGAATCTTACAGATATATTTTGTCTTTAACAAAAATTCTGGATTTTTCCCTGGCTGGTTTTTTTATGTGTCTAGGTTGGGAAGTGCCCAATTTGTTCAAAATTGCATGATTATTTGATAAAAAATAGAAACCTGTTATAACAAATAAAATCGCAGAAGAAATACAATCGCNTGTGTCTAGGTTGGGAAGTGCCCAATTTGTTCAAAATTGCATGATTATTTGATAAAAAATAGAAACCTGTTATAACATTAAAATCGCAGAAGAAATACAATCGCGTTGTATCTGGACCTGAGCTGTGTGAGAGAAACAGTTTAGCTGTCAATTAAAAATATTGTGTCCAGTGCTTAGGTACAACTATTTTTAGTGTGAATATATCTACATCATTTGCTTGCAAAATATTTTGTAGCACCTACAAACTAAATCGAGTTTACTTTCATATTTAGATATAACATGTTTACCATTTTATCTTGTTGCAAAGAAAATATTTTGTATTACTTAAATGCTTTATGGAACCGATTTTTGGATAAATCTTTACAACATTGTAATAACTGACCTGCGACATATTGATTTTGTTTATTTCCTTTGTAAGATTACGTGTCTGCTTTCTTTGTGTCACTTCATTGCTAGTCTCATTCTCTTCAATGCCAGTTACTGGAAAATTTCCTCCTTTTGAGTACCAGATATCTGGTTAACCTACGCACATTGCAACGTTCTGGGGAGTAATATGTTGCTCACCTATATTTCATGGTCTGCGATCTTCATCACGGGCTCTAAGCGGATAATGTATCATTAAAATTTAATTAAGGAGTTCTGAACATGTCTTCTAAACATTATTGAAATGTCCCTTCATTCTCTCCGAAGATTTTGAACCATCCCTCCGTCCATACAGCAACCCAAGATCATAAAAGAATCCCCAAAAATAAGGCTATGATCTTGTGGTTAACCACACTGCAAGGTTTTTTTTTCTATTCAGGTTGTTAAGTTAAATGCTTTTACTTAGGCAACTAAACATTTTCGAAAAATGGAATAATTTCAATTTTCATAAAATAAATAAAATTACGTAAAATATTTTTATTTGTGTTGTGCTAGAACCTAGGTAAATAATTAACATTGTGATTCGCACTATAGTAGAAATAAAACTATATATATATCCACGTGTTTAATGTTCTGTCGTAAACTAAATATAGCAAAATGTTGACTAACACAATTACTTTATTTGAATATGACAATTGAATCGAAAGAAAAAACATAGCGGAATGGTTACGAAAAAATTGTTATTATGTTTTCTTGCGCAGTTTCCTTAAGGGGAAGTATAAAAGTGCAATGTTCTTTCCGGCAATAACTACATTTATTTTGCAATTAAATTTTTTACTATTTTTCGATTGAAATAAGTATGCCTATGGACGGTCAATGTCACAACACTTGTATGTTTACTATTTCCTCTCTCAAACACCTTTGGAGGGCGTCTTTAAAGTTATGAATAAAAGTTAATACTTAATTTTTTAGCGGGGACAGTATCTATAAATCACAATTAGATCCAAACACGAACTTATACGTACAAATAAATATATTCTCTTCATAACCACCTGCTTAAATGTGACTTCTGTGGGACACCAGCGTACCTTGCGGCGAAAATTTTCTCTACGTATGCCAAACTCTCCCATAAGAAGTCACGTATAGTTACTAAAGCCTGGTTAAAAATTGAATGCATAATGGTATCCACAGAATAGTGGCCCTATGCAAAAGAAATGGCCGCCATTTTTTCGAACTTATTGATTCACAACAGTGCACAACATGTCGTGTGCATGAGATGCTTGTGCTGGTGCATGGGTCTACAGCCAATTAGAGCAGAGTTTAAAATTTTCAAGAAAGTTGTGTATTTCATCAAATGGATGAACAGTTATTATGCTGCAGAAACGACGAAATGACGCAAGAAATTAATTTAGAGGAAAGGATGGGTGGCAGTGTACTAGCAGAAATTTTTGAAGGCTATCCACATGTTTGCTTTAACAAAAGCAAAGATTTTACATAAAAGCAAAAGTGCAAAAATGTTTAATAACTGTTACGGAAAACTATTATTAACCAACGTTGCCAAATGACGCCAGACTCATAAAAAAAATCAATCCTGGCTAAAAATATTATTATTTTTCTTTTAGTTAACAGAAATCATTAAATTTAAATACAAATATAAATATATTCCTGTTAAGAGGCAAAATAAAAATATTAACAACATTGGATAGCAGTTAGATCTCTTTCTTATGCAACACTTTTGGGTTGAGTTAGTTAACAATATGTAAATATCAATGTAGATGCATCTTTTCATTATTAATTCATTTCAGATATTTGAAGAAAATAGCAATGGAAAGCAAATAATCACCTTCTTTACACTCGATGGCTGCAGCCTACTGCTTCCTTTCGTCAAATTTGAATACTGCAACATTACCATTACAAGTTAATATCTTTATTTCGATTATATTATAGTGACTTTTTTTTCTCTCCTTAATCAGACAATTTCACCAGAAGCAGAAAAGTATTTAAAGAGATTTTTTACCTCAAACCATTAAATGTATTATTCCTCTAAGTGCCGGTATTCAAACATGAATCAATTTTGCAGAACAATTCTGGTCGTATGAATGTTCTACTGTTGTGATCTATGCTCTGTGCTGGTGTATTTTGATTGTGAGTGCAGCTTAACGTGAGTAGAATAAACCTTACCGACGTGGAGCTGGTGCGAGCCACACGAGGCGATGGCGCAGCGGCAGACGGCGATAAGGGCAGAGCAGTCAGTCACGCGCCGTAAGTACCGAGAGCCGGAGGCTCTTGAAGCTGTCGGGGGCCGCGCCGCCTAGGAGTCGTCAGCTGCGGCCCTCCGAGGGAACTATCGTCGGGCCGGCGCCACAGCCACCTCTTAGCCGAGCCCATTTCCGCCTCCAGACACTCTGCAGGCCGCCACTCAGCCGCCATCACGTCGTCGTCTAAGGTGGATACAGCCCGTCCATTTGGGATTTGTTTACATACGTTCACACTCATACTTCACGTCTAAAAGTCCCTGCCATTTCGCATTATAAGACGGCGCCAAGCTAGTCTCCACTTGCCTCTACATACTCGAGTAGAGGTCACTTATTCATTATCTGCTGCCTGATGCACAGCTCATTCTCCTGTTTAACGGGGCTCCGGTGGTGTAGTGGTTAGACTACCTGCCTCTCACTAAAGGAAGGGAACTGGGTTCGATTCTCGGCGGGAATTGTGCCGGACGATGCCGCTGGTCTGCGGGTTTCTAGGGGATCTTCCGTTTTCCCCCGCCCTCGCATTCCAGCGCTGCTCCACACTCGCCTCACTTCTACCTCATCGGCTCTCAAGACCTCAATGTTAAGAGCCGCCCAAATCTCTCCACTCCACTCCTGTTTAACCTGACCATTTCGAATAATGCTGCCAGAGAAATAACTATTTCCTACTGGTTCCGACTCCTGCAGCGCGTGTGGGAATAGCGGAGGTCCAAACGTGCATGTGAAACGAACATATAATCTACTTGATTGCCGTACGGACGTGACTCCTAACGGAAGAACCGGAGGTGCGGATAGGGGTCGAGTAATGCAGTACAGACTCCTTCTTCTCCGTACTTAGACAACACTGATGGGAGGAGTTGTAATGTAGTGCATTAATATATTAGTGGTAGCTGTTAGTGCTAATATAGAAAGGAAAGTACATAAAACTGGAGTTGAAATCGTCTTGATTTATGGTGAACAGTGGTGGATGGCAGGTCAGACGCACCACTTCCACAATCCAGCAACCAAGGGTAACCACTTGAGCGTAAAAACTGATGGAAATGACAATCCACTGAAGTAATGCATGCTTGTGATAAATGGAATAAAGGTAGAAAATTTATTGTTCTGACAACAGAAAGCCATAGGCAAAAATAAAAATAACATCAATAAAAGTAAAGGATAACTTACATCCCCTGCGTTTCCCAAAAAGGGTACAGTTGTAGGTGCGGGGAGACACGCAGGCGTTGTTCAACCTGAGGCTGGCCACGTAAAAAAAATTCTGCTTTGTGGCATTATGCAAAATTAATGTACCAGTATTGGAATAGTGGTTTACGAAGTTGGCATAAACCACTAGCATATCTGGAGTGCCCTGCTCAATTTATCTATGTTGGCTTCCAAATGCACGTTAAATTCAATTCAATTGAAGTATTTCGTGTTAGTTTATGTCTCAAACCCACTTAGAATTTTGCACCGTCTATAAATTTACTGGCTTTCAAGACTAGCTAAAATTGTGCCACTTATGTCCAACTTTACAGTAACACCACTTCTGTTAATAATTGCTTTCCTACTTACCACAGTCTGATAATTTCACAACACAATTGACAAGCTTACTCCAATAAATAAAGTTTATAACTTAGCGGCTGCCAGTCAATGGACTGCCGATATGATAGTCTTCCAATCAGATTGTTTTTTTAATCTGGCAAGTAGAGTACATATTAATTCTCGTTATAACTTTATGACAGACTAGGGTTCAGAAAAGTGTGTGTGTTTTCTTGATGTGTATCACTGAACCTACGCTCAGCTGTAACGCCCTGTACCACTCTGAATCCATGAGGGGCTGCGGTGGTGCAGTGGTCAGACTACTCGCGTCCCAACAAGACGAGCCAGGTACGATTCCCGGCGGGGTCGCCCCCGGAGTTTTGCATGTGGGCATCCTGCCGGACGACGCCGCTGGTCGGCGTGTTTCTTCGGAGATCTTTCTTTTGCTCCATCCTTGCATTCCGGCGCTGCTCCATACTCACATTGCTTCACCCTCATCGGCTCTCAAGACATCGATGTTAAGATCTGCCCAAATCTCTTCACTTATTTTGGCGTAAGACGGAACCTCAAACGGCGCCAATACTAGGTCAGCCCGTCCTCCACCTTCCTTTCCGTGCGAGATTACGGGAAAGTACTGGTGAAAAAATGTCCGGAAATATTCGTAAAACTACGGACACTACAGTTACTTCAATAACGGTCTTCCCCGTAAATGTATCTGAACTTACCGCGAGTTCATGGAGCCTCTCCGTAAACTGTTTAGATAATTCACTGAGTTTCCGCTTTGTTAAATGAGATTTACGAAAAATATTATGATTATCGTTATTTTGGGGGTTTCTCTTTGACTTTTGTATCGGATTGGGATTTGAATACGAAGCAAAAATATGCGAGACCATAACGCTTATTACAATTCACCTACTACACTGATATATACTGCTCACAAAAGTTTAGCATATATCAGAATGCATGCAGGATAATAGATTGAATAAAAGTAGTTTACATTTCATATTGTACTACTAATAGCACATAAAGTGGAAAACAACACAACAATCGTTATTATCAACATTGTATGAATAAAAAAAGGCATAAACTGAAAAACAACGTAATCAAAGTAATCTCATCTCAGTTTCAATTTTAAAAAAAAGTATTCTCAGATACATCGACAAACTTCAATGACGTGTAGGACCTCCACGATTCCTGAGGCACTGGGGCAAATTGTTCCATTCCCGATTGCGGCTGTTTGTAAGGCCTGAATGGTCATCAGTGGTTGTGCACGGTTCATGCCAGCTGAATAAGCTGGCCAGTGCATTCGTCGGATCTCAGCGTGGAATATGATAAACTTTTTGTGAGCAGTGTAAATGTTCAAGTTTTTTCCATGTGCATAAATTATCAATTTCTTGTCATGTTTGAATGTTTGGAGCATTTCTAGTCGTTTCAAGTGGATTGTTCTATTTTGGGGCTTTAAAAATTAGTTTAAGTGATAAGATTATTCAAACTGATGAAGGAACGATAGTTTTGTGGTCGTAGCGGTAAATAATGCTTCGTGTTGACTCAGCATAGTCCGTTTCTGAAACGGAAACGTTCCGTATTTTGAATGCACTGAGCTCTCTCTTCCCTTTTTTTTCTTTTTCTTTTTTTGAGAATGAGTATTTGACTACCTTTCCGCAGATAAAATACGCATAACCTTTTAAAGAGACCGAAATATATGGAAAATTTTAATACAGTTGAAGAGGCAAAAATTATTTTCTACATTTTTAGCATATTACATCCTGTTTCGTTGTGATTTGAAATAACAATATGATAAATGTATGATAGTGCAGGAAAATGGTTTTTAAAAAATGAATTACTCTAACTACAGAAATTTAAAATAATTATTTTGTTTCAGTAAATTTCGAAATTTAAAAAAATTATACGACTGGATACGGTTCAAAACAATTGTTCGTGTTATTAGAACGTCTTGAAGAATATTTATTCGAAATTTGTTTCGTGGTTCACCTGTGTTCTAATTTTAAATTCTGAGATAATGTTTAATATTAAAATAACCAAAAGTTAAGTAGTTGCCACAGATGAACCAAATGTCGGATTTCAAATAAACTGTAAGAGGCGCTCCTCTGACCCCATTGAATACTTTAGCTGAATCCAAAATTTGTGTTAAAACTTTTTTTTTTTTAGATATGTAGTAATTCACATACTGAGAATAAAATTGTTATATTCGTGCTTTAAAATAGGGTCAATGCAATTTTTCAAATGATTTGGTGCCTTAATAAAGTTATAATCCATATTTTGTTGCCAAACCACAAATTATCCTTAAAGTATAGAAAATAATTGACTTTTGAACATTTATTTAACACAGGCATTCTCGTGTACCTTCACCTGTGACCACAGAATAATTACCGATACAGAAGTGTAATAGTCGCACATACCGCGAGCTCCAGCTCTACACGCCAACTTTAAAGTTTGCCAAGAAATATAAAATACATATTCTTTAATTTGTAAGTTACTGTGCCCCTGTTATGGCGTTTAAATAACTGTGTCTTTACTTGCTCTGGCGTCCCAGGTCCTCTAAATAAGGATAATAAGGCATACACAACATATATATATATATATACACACACAAAAAAACACACACATGCAAATTTCAATGAAGACGTGGAAATATACGGAAAAAACTGTACGACGTGAATTTGACCAAACAATTGCATGATTAAATACTGTACATCAAAAGGAAGTCTTGAACAGATGGTTATGTAATGTTGAATTTAAGTATAACTTGCAATAACGATCAACACCTAGGTCATTATGGAGACAAGAATGTAATTCGGCGATGACCTGTAGTAAGGAGATATCGTAGAATTAGCCTGGAGTGATTTCGGGAAACCGTGGAAAAACTATATCAGGATGGCCCGATCGGGATTCGAACCACGGGTCCTCCCGAATTATAGCCTGAAATTTTACCATCTGGACCTCGCTCGGTGGTTTTTGCATGTCTTCGTCACGGTATGGAAGTAATTTCCCTTCAATGAATAGTTTGCAAGAAAGTGTTGCATTTTCAAAAGGTTTTGAGATTGACTTCTAAACATTTTCGCATGCAGTAATTTAAAGCAAGAAGCACCGTGATATCACATAGGTTTTCATAAATACAGATTCTGAGGAAATGTATTTTACCCGTTTCCCATCCTCGTTGCGACAGAATTTCAAAAGCCTATTTTTATTTTCATTGAAGGCTGCCGCCTAGTGAGAGGTGTGTTTGTGCGTGAGGCAAAAATCGATGAAGCGGTACAGCAATGCTAGCCGGCGCATTTAAAGCGATATTGCCTTTACGCGCAAAGTTGTGATCTCGCATGTTGTGTTCTCATCGTACCGCTTGAACTATGGGACTCCGTCATTTTAGTTGACGCGACACTGCAGCAAAGTGCAATGTACTCCTTTAACACAGTTTCACTAGAATCCGGTTCGTATATTTTGATAAACAGTAGTATGAAAAAGCCGTTTCGTGCCACGTTGGAGGGCGTTAAAATGTGTACGATGTGTAGCGTGTCTTAAAAACACCGTGCACGACTAGTCTGAAGTGTGTTTCATTTTCATAGATAAGCATTTTGGGGGCACGTTTATTGGTTTCGTAAAAAAAAAAAAAAAAAAAGCGGGATTTGAAACAAACTACAACGTAGTTGAAGCGTCAGCGACCATAAGTAATAAAATGTAGTAAACCACAATGTAAAGCGAGGGAAGACGAAGAGAAGAAATACGAATGTAATAAGAAGAAACGAGAAATAATAATAATAAAACGTGCGGTCAGTCACGACATTTCGGGAGGGTGTAATCTGTTCCCATCATCAGGTGAGCCCCCCTATTCCCCTTTTTTCCCTCCCCCTCCCTATTCACAATTGTACAGTCAGCTTTGATTGTAATTCAGTTGTGCCAATGCCAACAACATCCAAAAGCAACTCTTCGCGTCCGTAACTTTCTCTCTTCGTCGTCCACGTCGCCAACAGCCTGACGGAATCTGCTAATGTTTCTACCCTTTCGTCTCTCAAAACCTTGCTTAGCTTTCGTTTTTGAAGTGGCGGGCGAATGTTGAGACTTTCAGACATGGTTTGTGGTTTTCAATCAAATTAAATTCCGCAAGAAGGCCTTTCATGGCGCTAAAAATAGTACCAAGCAGGCAGTGAGGTTTTATTTGCTTTAAGTAGTCTGTTCCCTTTTGTTTATTATTTTGCATGAGCGTTTAACGTTTTCTGGTAGAGGATGGTAATAAATTTTTAAGATTTTTCGTTAATAAAATACGTGAGAACTTACAAATTTCTGTAATATTGCGGTGTTTTCAAGGGAAATGTAACTAATATCACTCTCATTTTTAAAATACACATGACTTCAGTGCTTTATAAAGATCGAAAGCGGGTATAAATTTTCTGGTTTTCATTGTACCTTTTATCAAATATATTAAGGTTATGTTACAACTGTTTTGAAGCGCATGAAATTTTCTAAATAAAATTTAAAATAATCCATTAAATTTGATATGTACTCGTATTTGGGACGGAGCCGTGCGATTCTATAAGCAATATTATATTGAATCTTGTGAAATTACACGAAGCAGAAGAAATAATGACAAGTCTCCAACTTAAAAACAATATTAATTAAACGCTCGATCGCATTTTGATTTAGAGCATATAAAAAACTCAAAAATTCAGCTACAAAATTAAATTTAATGCAGTACACAGACAGCGTTAATATTTAGACCTATCACTTCTCAGCGATACCCTATGCTTTACATGTCCCTGGACTGCTGAGTTTCCAAGTAGCGCACACAATTAAAGTTTCCAGTGTCATGTCTACCTTGCTGTACATGAGGATCACTTCATAACATATCATATTTATGGTATATTTTTTTTAATATAATGTTAAAATAATTTATCTTCATTTACGTTCCCTAATTTGGACTTTGTACAGAAATGTAAACATTTTTTTTTCCTTTTTGTTGGATGTGTATTGCCTGATAATCACTACTATATTAATATTATTATTTTAATTTTGTTTGTTGTAAATCATTCTATGTGTATTAGTTTTATTTATTTTTAAAAATGTCTTGTTACGTTTATTGGATAATACAGTAAGGGTGAGGTGTAAAAGAACGCTGACTCAAAACCGCTATTTGTAACGACACGAATTAATACATAATGTTTTCTGGTCAGGTCCTGTGGGTTCCTTTGAAGTTATGTTCCCACTAACAGGTATATGTTTTCGGTATTTATAAGCAACATTTTTTAACATGCATACTGTTCTACAAACATGACATGTATTAACAAGTTGGTAACGATTTTGAATGTAACTGTCTGCCTTTATATTAATTGAATCATTAGCGGCTGTAAAGATAATTGTTTTTTATGCACTCTACAAATGTGCGAATCCATTATAAAATTATTTGGATTCGAAAATACAGCACCGAATCTTGTTAACTTCCCTTTTATTTCGCGTCGATCTTCAAAGAATGTGCCGAGCTGCACAAGTAATTCTTTATTCTGATTATGATGGACTGCGAGAATATTCTTTGGAAAGAGCCGAAACGGGGAAACTTACTTAATCAAGTTAAAGTATTTGAAAAATTCGGAGACTTTTGGAAACAAAATCGCCTAAAATACGAGTACAAAAGAACGCCCCTCGACAAAAAGCCTGGTAGGCAAAATCTATTATATAAACGCCTGTATGCCACACTTCATTAAGGCCGAAAGCCTGTAAGCTAATTACCTCAGGCTAAATGAGAAAGCCTGTTTGGTGGAATGCCCATAGGTAGGCAAAACATATTTTGGCGAAATTTTTGTTAGGTCAAATGCCTGTCAGGCAAAACGACGGGGGCTAAACGCTTTTGGGATAAACAACATTAATGACACTAGGCAAATAACATAGCCCATTATAGTGGGCGTGAAATCAAGAATACGCTATAACAGCGCAAGCAACTTACGTATAGTCTAGTTAACGCAATTATGGACAAGATAACATCACACTGCTATGGAACTACTGTTTTACACTGGCAAAGTTATGCTATAAAGTGTCTAATTATAAGTGCGTTAACGTTGGAGAGATTTGGGGGACTCTTAACAACGAGGACTTTAGAACTTATGAGGGTGATATTGAGGTACGCCTGAATGTTAGGGAGGGGAAAACGGGAACTTACCGAGAAAGCCCGCCGACAAGGGCCATCGTCCGGCACTATTCCTACTTGAAACAGTCCGGGAGCGACCCCGCCGGGAGTCTTACCCGGTTCGCTTTGATGGGAGGCGAGCGCTCAGGCCACTGCTCCACCGCGGCCGCTCACCGCAGCACAAACAAATAATTGTTAGTTATTTCAGTTTCGTATTCAACAGAAAGTACGTCGTTCAGAGAAATTATCAGTGGTTTGTTTTTAATACAAGGCTGCAGCGTACGGAAGTTCTATATGTGGTTCACGGTTAATTCAACACTTTTTAAATCAACATTAAAAAATATCACTCTCTCTACGTGCATTTATTTGAACAAGCACACTGAGTGGCATGCACCCAGTAAAGTTGGTAACGACGAAGGGAAAGTAGTTCCATGTCTTAACGTTAAAGTACAAGTGAGGTTAAGTTTTGTGAATAGTAAATAATTAAAAAAAAATTTTTTGCATTTAATTGTTATATTGAGTATATTTTATGATATATTAACTTTTCTTTAAATATTATAGTTTCACTTGACCGATGCATGGATAAAGACATCAGGCATATGACGATGTTAATTTTACATATGATGGAATAATACAAAACGTGCAGACAAGTAGATCTTAAGCGGGTCATTCAAAAGTGCGCAGAGTACCGCGAACAGCCTATATGATAACTTAGATAAATTAGAAAGTGACAACTTTGTTACTAAATGTTATAAACTTTGCAGATTGCGACAGTAAGTAAGTTTTATAAACCCATTTACTTTCTCGTCTTTATCAAAAATACTAAAAATTAAACAAGATTAACGTATGAAATTTCGTTTGGAATAACTTCAGAATTTTTTTGCTATTTATATTAATCACACAGGTGAAGAAAAATGTACGTGGGCCTATGGAGTGTCGTGAATTATAGCCAGGCTTTTTTTTTTTATGAAGGACTGAAACCATTCGCAGTTTATCTGCTGGAATGTTTTACACATTTTAATGCCCAATCTTTATGCCATATTTTTGGTTCCCGTAAAAGGAATTAAGATTTTAAGCTCTTTTCCATTCGCCGATTGGCTGCGGGGGGCTCTGGAACTGGCCTTGCTTCTGATTGGCTACAGCGTACAAGTTCCCGGCCAATGACGCTAGTTTACTAAGGTATGCGGCTAGAGTTCGCGGTAGCAGTGGCTGTTTCGCTTCTGCACTAGGAGAACAATAAACAAAATATTTTTTTTATGGGAAAAAAAAAATATTTAATTTCCCTTATACAAACAATTGATTATTTTCGCCCCAGATAACCTTTGTTTGATTCGACAAAAAATTTTTCCCCGTGTTTATTCTTAAGTATTCGGTGGTTCCGTTAACCGTCGGGATCAATTGAAAAATGTGTTGTGTGTTTAGTGTTATAGGCAGCAGGTGTTTATGAGACTGCAGAATATATACTCAACAACGAACGGCGTCGCTCAGAATAACCTCATTGCACGCTGTTTTCTGCGAAGTATAGTGTCGAACATCATTACATACATAACATACTGTGAGACGTCTCATATGGAGGACACCGTGATTGAAATGGCTAATATGGAGCAAACTGCATCCGTTTATAATACGTTTCATTCCTTGTCTGCAATAGAACAAGAACGAAGGCAGAACCACGCTTCTGGCGAAAAAGTCAAAAGAGCTGCCTTTTAGATGTGAAGGGAACGGAAACGCAGATTAATTTCAGAGTTCGAGTGTTGCAGTCTTGTAGTATCTTGGTATGCGCTGTACTTGTGTCAAGCACCTGTCTTGAACCAGCGAACGTGCTGCGTGCTTGATGATATTTGCACTTACCATCCACGCCGAAGAGGAGTAGAAAATTCCACCAATCAGATCAGTCGCTCTGTGTACAATACCAGTCATGAATAAAATTCATGTGCAACGTGTCCAGGGTTGTGCACACGGCGACTAAACGTGTTGAGCAGAAGCCCACTTCAGTACATATTAAATTATTCCTTATAGTAGAAACATGAAAGAAAAAACAAAGAGGATTTATTTGGGGCCATGCTAGAATCGATAAACACGTCAGTTCGTGTTACCACTGCAGTTTGCCCACAACATATCCGAAACGTCCGGGTGGAATCTGAGCCAATAACTAACACGCATAATATGCATGCCCAATTACCGCTTGCCCTGCTGCAGTAAGCAGCCAGTAAGGCAAGAGATATATGTTCAAGTATACAAACGAATATGAATTCTTTCCTACTGCAAATTTATCCCAGGAAATATTCTGGTCTACATGTATAGTATATTAACTGTAGCTTAACGTATTCTAAGTATATACACTGAAGGCCAAAAAAACTGGTACACCTGCCTAATATCGTGTAGGGCCCCCGCGAGCACGCAGAAGTGCCGCAAGACGACGTGGCATGGACTCGACTAATGTCTGAAGGTATGCAGGAGGCTCTTAACACCATGAATCCTGCAGGGCAGTCCAAAAATCCATAGGAGTGCGAAGCGGTGAAGATATCTTCTGAACAGCACGTTGCAAGGCATCCCAGATATGCTCAATAATGTTCATGTCTGGTGATTTAGGTGGCCAATGGAAATGACTAAAGACAGAAGAGTGTTCCTGGAGTTACTCGGTGGCAACTATCCACGTGTGGGGTGTCACATTGTCTTGCTGGAATTGTCCACGTCCGTCGGAATGCATAATGGACATGAATGGGTGCAGGTGGGATGCTTTCGTATCTGTCACCTGTCAGAGTCGTATCTAGACATATCAGGGGTCCCAATTTCACGCCAACTGCACACGTCCCATACCATGACACAGCCTCCACCAGCTTGAAGAGTCCCCTATTGACATGTAGGGTCCATGGATTTAGGAGGATGTCTCCATACCCGTATACGTCCATCTGCCTGATACAATTGGAAACGAGACTCGTCAGACCAGGCAACGTGTATCCAGTCATCAACAGTCCAATGGATTTGTTGGCGGGCCCAGGCGAGTCGTAAAGCCTTGTGTCGTGCAGTCAACCACGGTACACGAGGGGGCCTTCGGCTCCGAAAGGCCATCTCAATGATGGTTCGTTGAATAGTTCGCACGCTGGCACTTGTTGATGCCCCAGCATTGAAATCTGCGCCAATTTGAGAAAGGGTTGCACGTCTGTCACGTTTGATCTTTCTCGTCAGTCGTTGTTTGTCCCGTTCGTTCACGATCTTTTTCCGGCCGCAACGATGTCGAACATTTGATGTTTTACCGGATTCTCGATATTCACGGTACACTCGTGATGAAATGGTTGTACTCGAAAATCCAAATTTTATCGCTACCTCGGAGATGCTATGTCCAATCTCTCGTGCACCGACTATTACACCACGTCCATACTCACTTAAATCTTGATAACCTGCCATTGTAGCAGCAGTNCAATCTCTCGTGCACCGACTATTACACCACGTCCATACTCACTTAAATCTTGATAACCTGCCATTGTAGCAGCAGTTACAGATTTAGCAACTTTGCCAGACGCTTGTTGTCTTAAATAGGCGCTGCCGACCACATCGCGTTACTCTGATTGGTTCCATATATCTGTTATTTGCATACGCACGCCTATACCAGTTTATTTGGCTCTCTAGTGTATATCCTTTGTATAATCACCCCTTGTACGAAATATTTGGCTGTTTCCCACTTAACACATATACGACAGCCATTTTACTTTTTCGTTTATTTTAACGTACTATCTACTTTCCTTTTATTTATTTTTTTGTTCAATAACGTTTTTGTTAATTTTTGTCCCTAAATTAAAATCTTTATTCCATAAATAGGAAATAAATGTAAAAAAAGGGGGTAGGTTTGTAATGGCATTTTAGTGTACGACTTTATTAAAAGGAGTCTCTCATAGCCTATGTATTATTTGTAAAGAAAATATTTATGTTTTCAGGAGTGTATTGTTGGATACACATTTGACTGTAATGTATAAAAATTATTTATTATTTATTATGCATGGCCAAAATACGGTTCCACCTTGGCGTTGGTTCCACCTTGGCGTATCCTTCCAATTGCAAATAAGTAGTGAGTATTCCGAAAGTAGAACTTTGGCCGGACTTCAGGATAGTTATATGTCAGGGCTTCAGGAGAGTTATATGCCAGGGCTTCAGGAGAGTTAGATGTCAGGGCTTCAGAAGAGTTAGATTTCAGTGTTTCAGGAGAGTTAGATGTCAGGGCTTCATGAGAGTTAGATGTCAGTGCTTCAGGGGGTTAGATGCCAGGACTTCAGGAGAGCTAGTTGTCCGATCTTCAGGAGAGTTAGTTGTCAGGACTTCAGGAGAGTTAGATGTCAGAGCTTCAGGAGAGTTAGATTTCAGGGCTTCAGGGTAGTTAGTTCTCAGGGTTTCAGGAGAGTTAGTTGTCAGGGCTTCAGGAGAGTTAGATGTCAAAGCTTCAGGGTAGTTAGTTCTCAGGGTTTCAGGAGAGTTAGGTGCCAGGACTTCAGGAGAGTTAGATGTCAGGGTTTCAGGAGAGTTTGATGTCAGGATTCAGGAGAGTTAGATGCCAGGGCTTAAGGAGAGTTATATGCCAGTGCTTCAGGAGAGTTTGATGTCAGGGCTTGAGGATTGTTAGATGCCAGGGCTTCAGGAGAGTTAGATGTCAGGGCTTCAGGAGAGTTAGATGTCAGTGCTTCAGGAGAGTTATATGTCAGTGCTTCAGGAGAGTTTGATGTCAGGGCTTGAGGATTGTTAGTTCTCAGGGCTTCAGGAGAGTTAGTTGTCAGGGTTTCAGGAGAGTTAGATGTCAGGGCTTCAGGAGAGTTAGTTGTCAGGGCTTCATGAGAGTTAGGTGCCAGGACTTCAGGAGGGTTAGATGTCAGGGTTTCAGGAGAGTTTGATGTCAGGATTCAGGAGAGTTAGATGTCAGGGCTTCAGGAGAGTTAGATGTCATTGCTTCAGGAGAGTTTGATGTCAGGGCTTGAGGATTGTTAGTTGTCAGGGCTTCAGGAGAGTTAGGTGCCAGGACTTCAGGAGAGTTAGATGTCAGGGTTTCAGGAGAGTTTGATGTCAGGATTCAGGAGAGTTAGATGGCAGGGCTTAAGGAGAGTTATATGCCAGTGCTTCAGGAGAGTTTGATGTCAGGGCTTGAGGATTGTTAGATGTCAGGTCTTCAGGAGAGTTAGATGTCAGGGCTTTATGAGAGTTAGATGTCAGTGCTTCAGGAGAGATATATTTCAGGGCTTGAGGATTGTTAGATGTCAGGGCTTCAGGAGAGTCAGATGTAACCACCAACAGACTGTAACGAGCCAATATCTGCCGTCATTAACCAAACATGGGACAGCAGCTCGAGGAAACCTAGTTATAGTCTATTCGCGATTTCTTCACACTTTTTGAATTCATCTTTTGAAAAATCACTCCATGCATGACGTGTTTGGTTCTTTCCTATGTATGATGTGTACCACAAGTTTTTCATAGTTATATTAACACAGAAGCTCCTACTCATTGTTAAATTTAACTTGCCTTTGTATTTTATTTATATACTATAACATTACAGTGATAAATAATATGAATAAAAACATTGAGAGAATAGGTACGTTGGCAATGCCAAGTAAGAAATAGTTCTTATGAAAAATATTTTACACGTGATGAAAGCTAATGGATTATAATACAGATGCTTCTTCGCACTTTTGTTCTTTCCCTTATGAAACTGTGCCGGGAAGCCCTTCATATGTTGTTATTAACCGCTTTCACGATTTTATTTCCTCTCTTTGAATATATTTATAAGGATAATAGCAAAAAGGTAGCCGTAGGTAATATTTTTCCTCTTTCTTGAGATAAAATCGTATTTCCAGAGGATTAATTTACTGACTCGTATACACGCAAACACTAATTGATTGATTGATAAACGTTTTTAATACAAAAGCATGAAAAACTTACACATCATGATAGCAAACATAAAACAGGAATAAATGTACAAATTCAACATATCAGCAACTGAAAATTGTTCTTGGAGTTGCACAATAAAACCACACAGAAACGATACTGAAACAAACAAAACATCAAGTTTAGTGACATTTTGAATAAAATAACCAAATCCCTAAAATGAAGTAAATATTAACATAACACTAGAACGGGGAGGTAGTAAAGGATAACAGAAAATAAGAACAGGAAGGAGACAAGAAAACATGTTTTATTATAACGTGAAAACTGAAATACGAACATTAAAAAGGGAAGAGCGTATGCGATGTATTGCAATGTTCTATAGCACCTTGAAATCTTAGGCGTATGTGTTGTTAAAGGAAGGGAAAAGTAAATAATGAAATTGGAAGAAAAACAAAGACTGAAGTGTGTTCACAGGTAGGTATGCGGCCCCGTGGAACAACAGATTTTAGGAACATTGTTTTTACCATTCGCCCATATTGTCGCTGGAGGTGTCGAGAAGATCGATAATTGCACACACGCAAATGGGTAGTGGAAAATTCTCACCTGTGGCCGACAACTTTACGTTACACGTTGCTCACGATAAACTGATCACTTCTAAAAGCCGTGTTTAAGATCTACTTGTGTGCACATTGTGTATTCTTCCACCACATGTAAGATTAACATTGCTGCGGGTATGCTCACGTTTATTCGTAGGTCACTCAAAAGCGAAACTATGAAATAGTTCGAAAAGTGAATATTTTACATATTTGCTATTTCTTATAGTTTTAAGTAATAAATTTAAACAAGGCAATAATTTTTTTTTTTTTGTATTTACAAATGCTTACCTAATACTTTTAATTCGACGCGAAGACATGGGACTACTTTCACTCTCCGCCGTTGCCAACTTCACTGGGCAAATGTCAGCCAGTGTGCCCGTTAAAATATATGCAGGTTAGAGGAAGTGACATTTTTCAGAGGTTGATTTCTGAAGTGCTCACTTGGTCGCGAACTGTCTATACCAAACTGTAGAGCGTAGAATATTCGTCGTAGGCGCGTGCGCACAGCTAAACGTCTCTACTTGGCCGCAGGTTCGTCTTGTTGGGTATTTGCTTCCCGATAACGAGGGTCGTGATGCGTTCGTCGGCAATTACACCCTCCCCGCCCCAACACAGACGCCTCAAAGAGCACAATGGAGCCGTGGATTAATGGACGCAACAGGACGATGACGGCGAGGTTCTGTCCCTAAGGGGTTGTACTCCGGCGACGGGTGTTGGTCGCGTCACCACACTAATCCATTCCTCCTCCCACACTTTCCCCATCAAATTCCTTCATCGCGGACTGCGGTGGACATCGCTCCAAGGTCGTGCCCAGAGAGTCGGAAGACCGAGACGAAGAGACAAGTCATTCCGGAGCGTAGGAACAGAATCAGAGGGCAGTGACGGGGGAAGGGCACCTCCCCCCCCCCAAATAGGATGGTGAACAACAGAGCATTTGTACGACTCAAAAAATCTTTAAGTGGCGTGCTCTTTAGTACTTTAACAAATTATGCAGGACCAAATATCTTAATTTCTTCGAAATTTAACGACCTACTGCAACAGAAATTACTCTATATACTTTTATGTTCCTTACCATGGGAATATCCTACTCATTCGAACAGAAGGTTGTCCTCATCCCTCCACATCTCGTTTCTAGTTTATTCAAGGTTCTTTCACACTTTTCTAATCAAACCTCTGGAAAAAAAAACACACACCATTTATGACGCGTTTGGTTGCTTTCTCGTGTATCACAAGCGTGTTATACTTGTGTTAACATAGAAATACTTTATTTTTGGTTAACTTGAACTTTTACTTTTCATCTGTTAGTTACAATATTTCATTTATTACTAATGCGAATTAAATTTGAGAGAAAATAGGTGTGTTGGTAATGCCTAGTATGAAATACTTCTTATGTAAAATATGATCACACTAAGTGCTCATTAATGTGGTTCGTTGGGCTTCTGGTGTACCGTTATTTTCTAAGCCTTATTTGCATGTGTCGGAAGAATATCTTGGAAGCAGAACTTTAGCAGGAATTCAGAAAAGTTTAAAATAACCGTGAATGGACTAAATTTGACTAATCCTACACAATATCGTTGTGACCAGATTTCTTTAGTAACTCGAGCGGTAGTAAATAAGGTCAGTGACAATTTGAAAATAACAAACAATTATTTAGAAAAAAGTGTTAAACGAAACACACAGAAGTTAAATACATTTTTTTAGATACATTCATGATAGTTATAAATTTATTTTTATTTTTATCCCTTAATGTTACAGACTCACAACAGATTTCGCGTTACAACATATGTACACCGACTGTGGCAAACGTGTATCTGAGTAAAATATTTAATTTCACATTTTCCAAATAGCGCTAAGCTTAATTAAACGGGAAAAAAGGTGCGCCCCTAATGCGGTTGCCTAGTGAGGAGTATGTTTGTGTGAGTGAAGCAAAAATCGATGAAGCGCTACGGCGACACAGTCCGGCGTACGTAAAGCAGTATCGCATCTACGCAAGTCACTCCACTAGCGCACAGTGCTTCCATCATGACAGTAAAACTTCGAAAATTTAAGAGGTGGCCGTATGATTTGATTGGACGTGAATCTGTAGCAAAGTTCAATGCACGGATCTATCGTAGTTTTGCATGTATACCCATTCGTATATTTTGAGATACATCAGTCTGAAAAAGCCATGTTAAGATATGTCTTAGGGCGCGAATACAATGCTTCCAATGTGTGTGATGACTTTAATGAGCCATTACTTCATCGTCTGGAATGTGATTGAATTTTTTCGCAGGTAAACCTGCTGGGATACATTTAATAGCTTCACCAAAAAATTTAACAATTTCAACTCGCTGCAACGCTTTTCAAACGCTACGTAAGCAACACCCTTCCCCTTTTCCCGCCAAATTTCAGGCAGCCTTTTGAAATATCTGTCCATAATTTGACTCTCGTTTCAGCCTCTACTGTCTCGTCCTACCCTCCCCCATTCTTATAATTTGAAACTTTTCCAATATCACTGATAGTAATTTCCCAGACTCCAGGAAACTTCCTGAGAGATTTCAGGTTGTCTAGAAATGTTTCAAGTTTCCAAGTGCATTTTTAAAGCTTTGTTTGTGTTTGACTGGCACTATACTCTAAATTCGAATCAGTGGGAAGCCATTGATTCACAGTGAAATTCGACTACTCGAATCAATGAAAATGGCTCTACTTAGAATCAATTGAAAGCCGGTGATTGTTTCAGTGAAACATTTCGCTGATTGAATTAGTGACGTGAAACAATTTCACTGATTGAATAAGTGATGGTCAACTGCAGTAGCAAATTAAATATAGTTTTTTTAAATCCAGTTATATAATTACAAGAAATAAACCTTTTTTGAATAGCTTACTCTTTATAATGCGCAATTTACCGTCATTTAAAAAAGTAAACAAAATTTATATTTTGGAAGTGGCCGGGATTGAATTTGCACCCTATTTCTATTTCGTTTTCAGGCTGTTACTATATCTTCGGCGCTACCAAGTTTAGTTGATATACGAGAGAAAAATGTATGTCTTAAATATTTATAAAAAGAGTGTAGTTTTAAATTCTATGCCCTTACTTTTCGTTTTTGGTTTAAATGTTACTATTAGGATTGTTAAACGAATATTACATATGAGTGCACTATCATCACCACCTTATACGCTGTTTAAACCTTCAAACAGAGCGCTGTGATGATTCCATGAAAACGGAAAGAAAGACGTAAAAACGGAATGAAAAGCTGAATGTTCATGTTACCTCGTAAAATGGTGTTTTGAAAGAAGAAACACATTTTAAAAAGTATTTTGTATTGATTTTATTAGTTTATTCGTTGTTATTTTACTTTATACACGTTGTTTAACGGCATTTCTTAAAGTTGCTTGTCGGCCGTTCAACACGCTGTTTAACTAATACATCAGTCAAATAAAATCACTGGAAAACAGTGAAAAAAATACTGATAAATCAGTGGTAAATGTCACTCAATCAATAAGTGAAGAAAAACTTACAATTTTTTTTTTNGTGAAAAAAATACTGATAAATCAGTGGTAAATGTCACTCAATCAATAAGTGAAGAAAAACTTACAATTTTTTTTTTACTGATTTATTAGTTAAATTTACTGGAGTGATTGTTGAATCATTGAAAAAGTGAAATTCTCACTGNTTTTTTTTTTTACTGATTTATTAGTTAAATTTACTGGAGTGATTGTTGAATCATTGAAAAAGTGAAATTCTCACTGATTCAGATTTAGAGTGTAGCGAAGCCTTTTTGTGCTTGGCGGCCAACCAACTGGCGATCTACACGCCATACTAATGTTACTTTTAAAACATCCTTGGTTTGCCCGGAATTAAAAACGTGTGACCTCAGATTTTTTATAAAATCTATTATTTATTCCTAATTTTTCAGTTTCATTAATAGCTGAGATTTACCGCTGCTCTCGCTGCAAACAGGACATTAAAAACCGACTGTGCAAACATCGCTGTCCGCCTGTTAGTGAAAACCATTCAGTCGTGAAAATTGATTTGTTATGAAGCTAACGTTTCTTGAAACACCACACTGAATATCATTTTGCGATAATGGAATATCCCTAGCTATAGGTTTGCCGCATTAGCAATTACAACAACGTTTCCTTCATGATATGCGGGAATATTTAAGTTATCGTTAATGAGGACTCGAGCATTATGGCTATAAATCATTTTAAAAAGATTTTATAAAAAGTCAAAACCATACCTTTTTCTGAAAATGTCCTTGTTTGATAATATTTACTTTTATGTATTTGATATTACATTAAATAAGTGCTGAATATTCCCAAAATATAAATGACTGTTGTTTCAAACGACTGCCATTCTGCCAAATAAATATTCTGTCAACCTCATGTTCGGCCAAAGGCCTGTTCTGCGAAATACCTGCCTTTGATGTAAATTTCCTGAACGTCTGCTCGGCCGAATACTTGCCTTTTGATTCAGGGAGAAATTTCCGGCCAAATGCTGCGCCTTCGGTCGCAACCGTCGGCAAGACGAGCGGAGCCGAATATTCGCTTGTCTAAGAACTATCAGGTCCAAGAAGATTTAAAGAAGATCATTAGTGCACGCTACAAATATATTTTCACTATTATATTAATTGTGTATTGGCGGATCTAGTTTTGCTACAGCGCAGCACTGCTATGGTCAAAATGGAGGGCAAAGACGACATAAACAAACCACTCGGAAGCTGTGTAGTCTATGGATTAGAACATTATTTTTTTNCAAAATGGAGGGCAAAGACGACATAAACAAACCACTCGGAAGCTGTGTAGTCTATGGATTAGAACATTATTTTTTTAAGAATTGTGTTTATATCAATGCAATATATATGCATGAGATCATGAAGTGTGTAGGTGATTTTTATGTNAATTGTGTTTATATCAATGCAATATATATGCATGAGATCATGAAGTGTGTAGGTGATTTTTATGTGTCCATTTAATCGTGGGTTCAGAAATATGAAATGTGATATATGGACTAAGGTGTTGATTCTCATAGCTGCAATGTTAAAAATTTAAACAACCCTCTGGCTTCAAACCGCAAATTTGGATGGATCTCGTCATCAAAATCATTATTTTATTGTATTGAGACCAAACTGAAAATTATACATTGTAGTTGCTCACAGAAAGCAGGTTCAGGAAAATGTGAACATATCTTCGATGATGTCCCTACTTGTGTATCTGAGCAGGTGAGTTTCATTAATTTACCTTACGTTCGCAGTACAGGTGTTAACATGCAGAGAAAACCCACGATTGTAAAACATTTAGAATAGGAAACCTTACAAATATTATTTCAAGCCTATCAAGTATTAATTGCTGTAGTTTGCTAGTGTCCTAGAACATGGAAAATAATCAGCCTGCTGACTTCAGACACTTCCATTTGAGAAGTACATTGGTTGTAGCTATATTTTTGGGATCTACACAAGTTGGTTAATAGTTTCCGAAGTGTGTTTGTATTCATTACATAACTCATGAAACTGTATAATGACGAAGGTCATGAAAATTCTAAAAATTAAATTTTCATAAACAAAAATAAGCTTTAAAATTGTTGGTTATTGTTAGTTAAACTTTCATACTAGGTTTGTAAACTCTAGGTCTATGCCTACTTAGAACTTGTGATTACCATACCAGGAACTGTAGGGCACTACTAGTCTCACGAAAACTTCTAGCCGGGGATATTGGGAATGGCTATCAATGTAGTTACAATTTATGCAATTTATGTTAGAGAACCCTTTTAAAACAATTTTTTTTACCAAGTTCTTGAATGCAGGAAATATGCATAAACATGAACCGTGGTCTTAAATGTGCTATTTTCCAATGAATTCTAGTCCAGTGATGGTTTACAGAAAGACATAGGAGTGCTAACTGAGTTGAAAGTAACAATTTTTTAAGTATTACTGAAAGGTAAATCCAGTGCAGTCCGTGCAACAGAAAACTGAATGCACATGCTATTTATTCGTACTTACCACAGCAATTATTACGTGAAAATTGTTATATCTACCAGGAAACTTTCCTGCCGTAAATTTGTTTTCCAGTCTTTGATTTCTCAGTGTGCCTTATGAAAATCACTGCCGCTGATAACATTTGCACTGTAATCGTAGGGTAAATTAATAAAACTCACCTGTTCAGAAAAACGAGCTCAGCAACGGCATGTTTACATTTACCTGAGCCTACTCTCCAGGAAAACCTGCAACATATACCGTACTTTGTAGGTTTGTCATCTTTCTTAGTGCCATATTAATTTAATGAGGAGGTCGGTTAAACTTTGCGGTTTGAAGTCAGAGTGCCATAATATTTTAAACATAGCTTTTACGAGATGCAACACCACATTATATTAAATGATTTATCTTTTAAACTTTCTTAGCCCTCACTAAATAAATTCTTACAATTTCCTAAATACTCCATTATCTCGTGCATCTATACTACAAGCTGAAATATAGATATTGCCGTTTTTATATTAGCACAATTTTTTAAAGCATAATGTTCAAATCCCTACAGTACACAGCTTCCCAGCACTTATTTGACACTATGGAAAATTCAGTGATGGGCTCTGGTAATGATAAATCTGTGATTATTTCCACCACTGTTATTGTAAATGATAAGAATCTAAATTCAGGAATCCCCTGTTTTTTCCCTGTTTTCCAGAGTATTTTCAAACCTTCCCTCTACCAAAATATTGAAAATACACTGACGACATAGTATCACTAAAAATGTTTTGCCTCATTAGGTACAAATTAACAATATACTTTAAACCATACAAAATCTTACTAACAGAACACAAAAAATGTTGGTAAAAATTTTTTACTGCAAGATTTTACGGAAAACTGGATATTTACATGCTGTGTATACAATAGAGAGTAATTAACTACAGCATAGATGACAAATACTGGGAAGGATTTTGCACTACTAAACCCGCAAAACCATTTCATGCCATTATCTCACTAAGAGAAATAATGCTAAGCACTTGGGTACAAAGAAAAAGTTCATATTATTAGTACCGTATTGATATACAACCATCAAAACTAGCAAAGGAAATCATTATTTTCTTTTGTAATCATAATAAATAATTTCAATGTTATAAAATATGGGATTTTTTTTTTTTTTTTTCAATATTAGTTTACCACTAAGAGTTTAGTTTTGGTAGGCCTATATAATGCCATTCGAAGCATTTCTGTAATGATTATGTAACATGATATGTTCGACGTTCTGTAATCAATTTTCAAATTTACCATTCCAGAATTTCAGTACTAAGAATCACACATTAACAATTTACCTGTCAGACTGTGATCGCTAAACATGCCACTCCACCATACACCATTGCCAAATTCAATAAAAACGCACAATGTAAGTTTATTTCATCAATGTAATATAAATCTACATTTACAAATGCTGCAAACACGCTACACAAAGTTCAATTAGTGAGTAAGTCAAGACATTTGGGTGGCTCTTAACATCGAGGTCTTGAGAGATGATGAGGGCGAAACAAAGTGAGTGTGGAGCAGCGCTGGAATGCAAGGGCGGGGAAACGGGAGACCCCTGAGTAAATCCAAAAACCAGCTATATCGTCTGGCACGATTCCCACATGCAAAAATCTGGGAGCAGGGGTTGCTCCCAGATTCAGATCTGGTTCGCCTTGGGAGGCGAGTAGTCTGTTCACTACACCACGGCGGCCCCCTGAAAAGAGTACGAAAAATTCTGCGTACGTTACCATTGCGTAATTAATTTTACAGTTACCGAAAACCTAAATGCAACATTCACAATTGTTTTACACCATTACAAAGCTTGTAAAAACACCTGTCTGCCTGAAAATCGTGTAAAATTGTAGCTTTAAATCCACACTTTTGTGACTCAATCATGTAAAAACATAATTAAAATTCGGCAGTTTTCCTGCTACAGCCGTATGCATGTAAGTGAATCTAATAATCCAATCGAACAACAACAAATGGTGCAGTTCAGCTCTTCTTTTTTACGTCTAAACTTTTGGGTTTTTTTCTTTCATTTGCGTATTTGTTGATTTTTCAATTTCCGTTTTCCCTGGTACCTTGTAATTCTCTGATTTTTCCATTTTTTCCCTGTTTGCAGCCTCCTTGGTTGATTGCTGGTTATTAAAATAAAATAAGTAAAGCTTTACTCTAAACATAATTAGCTATAACTATACTGTAGTGATCATAACAATTAATTGTAAATAAGCTGAAGAAAATGTTCTATTTTCACTCCGCAATTTTCTGCAGAACTTCTAGTCGACATAGATATTAATCTCTATCTGTACAGTACGCGTCACAGCTTTTAGATNTTCATTTGCGTATTTGTTGATTTTTCAATTTCCGTTTTCCCTGGTACCTTGTAATTCTCTGATTTTTCCATTTTTTCCCTGTTTGCAGCCTCCTTGGTTGATTGCTGGTTATTAAAATAAAATAAGTAAAGCTTTACTCTAAACATAATTAGCTATAACTATACTGTAGTGATCATAAAAATTAATTGTAAATAAGCTGAAGAAAATGTTCTATTTTCACTCTGCAATTTTCTGCAGAACTTCTAGTCGACATAGATATTAATCTCTATCTGTACAGTACGCGTCACAGCTTTTAGATTGGGATATTTAGCTCCATATATCAAAATTATTAAAATTAACACTGGTATCTGCCAGTTTGCTAAAATTCAGAAGTGTTAATTTAGGTCAAAATTTCTGAGCTTTGGATTCAGTGGGCTGTAGAATTTATGGCCTACGCTCCAAATCAAATCCAGGACTTGCTGACAAGAGTGTTGAACGAGTTTGATTATTGCGTATATGTCGTTCGGTCCGCTAGTGGGGGGTCACATTGGACATTTATGAAGGTATGTTAAACAAGCTTCACTTTCACGGTTCATTTGATTGGTCAACTAAAGTTGTAGGTTGTTTGGTTTTGATATTATAGACCTTCAAAGTAAGGTTATACCATTATACTCATTCTGTATATATTGTGCGAAGCACTGAGATCATTTGTTTACTTATAGCACCGTGATATGTCGTATATATTTATCACCTGTATATGACCAAGGTGTTGTATCCACTTCCTACATAGGTGGGTAACATCAGTGATATATGGTCAATTCGTTTAGTGGGCTGTACAAAGTCGTATGTTTGCATGGAAACAGCAATGCGGGCATACTCTCTGTGTTCAGCCGTGTAAAATTCAGCAGAAGATTGGATTGGATTGGATTGGATTGGATTGGATTGGATTGGATTGGAAACCTAATCTCACGATAGATGAATCACAGGATGTGTGCGCGCCGACACGCTATCATGCACCAGAATAAGAGTAATAAGTCCTCACAGGATTCAATAACGGTTATCTGACCCAATTTAAATACCATAATTTATTCTTGCTTGTCCTAATTGTGCTTTTCCCAACCCGTGATAGCCCGTCAGCTCACACCCCCTGCAATTAGTCTATCATGAAATTCGGTTGTATTACGTTAGATTTTCTTCCATTTTTCACAGTTAAGCAACTCGTTCGATATATATTTTCCACAAATTGTATGTGTTTTACCTCACAAATTCCCAGNCATTTTTCACAGTTAAGCAACTCGTTCGATATATATTTTCCACAAATTGTATGTGTTTTACCTCACAAATTCCCAGATCTTTAAAGTCCATCGAAAATTCATTTTATGTACTGCGAATATTGTGTGCCCCCATTAAATTTGTATTCAGGGTGATAAGTTATGTCAATAGGTACGTTAAATTTTATAATAATTTTTTTTCCAGAAAAGCCACAATTCTTAACAATTGNTGATAAGTTATGTCAATAGGTACGTTAAATTTTATAATAATTTTTTTTCCAGAAAAGCCACAATTCTTAACAATTGCCCTATTGGCTAAATCACAAATTCAAACAGATCCTACTTTGGTTTCCAAGGAGTTTAAGATACCTGAGCATTCATTATGTTCACACAATGTTGGTTAGTAAAAATAAATTTAATTTCCGGTGGTTGGATGCAAATTTTACCCCGTTTTTAGGAGCCATTGCAGACCTTACTTAGGTTTCTTTGGAACTAGGTTAAATTCAAAAATCACTTTCAAACAATGAGAAAACCAATTTGTAGAGAGTCGCACTTGCAGGTCCTTTTCTAACTGCACTACAGTATTTCTCAAATCATAGTATTTAACCAAGAGGGTAAAGAGAATAGGCATTACAAATTACCTTTCTAAGCTGGTGCGGTTTTATTTTTTACTGTCCCGACTGGCTTTGCCCACTACCTAAACCCAAGATTGGAATTTAATTTCTCGTTTTAACTGTGACAAACGTCCCCTTACACACAGTTCAGTTGGGCCTAGAACCTGAACTACGATTTCACATGTTCAATGTGACTGTCAACTGACCGGTCAATAAAATTTTTTACCCGGTCTGTAGTCAGTCACATAGGTAATAATCCAGAATAGGGTCTTATTTGAAACACGGAAAAAAAANATTTTTTACCCGGTCTGTAGTCAGTCACATAGGTAATAATCCAGAATAGGGTCTTATTTGAAACACGGAAAAAAAATGTGTATATGGAGTAGGAATTTTATTGGGGCTTCAAGAAATTTGCAGTATATACCATGAAATGTGATGGCGGGAAAGGCTATGAAGATCAGGGAGTTTATGCAGTAAAACACGTAAACGAAATTTTATTTTACAAAACGTTAGCCTCAGGGTATGTTTTTGCCGACGCGCTAAGTTTATAGGCGTACAGCTATAAGCCACGGTGATCAAGCATTGTCGGAATATCATTTAATTCTGATGACTTTTCCTAGGCTTGCCTTCATGATATTCAGCAGATGATTGTTCTACGTAGTATATAATGAGTAGAAACATATATATACAGTAGGTAAATAAGCCACAGAACGTTCCCCGGTAATGTTTAGTTGTAGTCAATGTGTGTCGCCACTATACATTTGTTAAAACAATGCACAGAGACAGAAAACAAAAGTGAAACGATTTTGGTAATCCGGTTAAATTTTTACCTATTTCACGTCACAGTTGTATGCTGGTAGCATACGGAAGTGCAGTGTAGTTACCGTGTGAAACTGACCGTGTGAAAGCTTGTGATTGACGAGAGCTCTTACGCATGTTTCGTTGCGGTTATTTCCACGTGACGTGTCAAGTCAAAGTATTGTGCGGAAATACGAATGTTTCTTTGAAATTGTTTCTATGCGAAGTGTTATAATATAATTATTGTGGGGTATTACGTGTGTTTGCACGGTTTACACAAATTGAAGAGTCGTTAACTATGTCCTATACGTGTGTTATCAGCAATACATCTCAAAGGAGCTCTATTCGCTGCTTAAATGGTTGAGTAACGTAATTTATACTGATGTTTTTGAGTGGAAAATAGGTGTAATTAATTGTACTGTACAGTGTTGCATCTCAATGTGGTAATTACAGGTCGTACGTACTGCTGTCGCTAGCCATGTAAAATGCAGTAAACCCAACCAAATCAAACCTAACTTCACGATAGGTGAATCACATGGGGTGAATCAACAGACACGAACTTACCTATTAATTTTTTTCTAACTCACTATTTAGTGTCGACACACTCTCCCCCTCTAATCACACATCGTTCATTTAGGTTGAGTTAGTTTAGATCTTCATACATTTAACTTAGTTAAGGAACCAAAATGACATGTAATTTACATAAATTTTACATTATTACCTCACAATTTCCCTCATCTACATAGCCCTCTCCACTATCGTATTTGGTAGTATGTACTCCGAATATCGTGTTGCCCCTAGTAACTTCGTGTTCTGTGTGACAAGTAATGTCGATATATGCCATTTTTCGGGATTAGTTTTCTCGGAAAAGCCCCTATTTTCGATAACTACCGTAAGTTACATTCATAAAAAATATTCTTGCGTAAAATTATTTTCACACAAATTAACTTGCAAAGCAGTTCATAGATTTTCAGTACGCACAAGCAGTCACGGTTCTTCAGCTTATCGTCTTCAAGGAATTGGTGCATTAAAACCCCATGACAACGGCAATGATGAACGGGCAATAGCTATATCGTTTAGTTGTATAATATCTTCACTAGCTTTAAAATATATATAAAATACATTAAAACTATTAAAAGTAAGCATTATTCTGCCAATGCTTCTTTTTGGCGGAACCAATGTTTATGCCATCTTCACTAGTACAGAAAATCACCAACATATGTCAGCCNTTTGGCGGAACCAATGTTTATGCCATCTTCACTAGTACAGAAAATCACCAACATATGTCAGCCACTTTGCGTAAATCCGCGAATACGAAATAATAGAGTCTGAGAGAATTTCTTTTTATAGGCTGTTCACGGTAAACTGAGCACTTTTGAAAGCCCTGCTGAAGATCTACTTTTACGCACATTGCGTATTCTANTCTTCACTAGCTTTAAAATATATATAAAATACATTAAAACTATTAAAAGTAAGCATTATTCTGCCAATGCTTCTTTATGGCGGAACCAATGTTTATGCCATCTTCACTAGTACAGAAAATCACCAACATATGTCAGCCACTTTGCGTAAATCCGCGAATACGAAATAATAGAGTCTGAGAGAATTTCTTTTTCTAGGCTGTTCACGGTAAACTGAGCACTTTTGAAAGCCCTGCTGAAGATCTACTTTTACGCACATTGCGTATTCTACNTAGGCTGTTCACGGTAAACTGAGCACTTTTGAAAGCCCTGCTGAAGATCTACTTTTACGCACATTGCGTATTCTACCGCCATATGCCAAATTACCCTTGCCTTGGACCTGATCACTTTATTCATGCGTCGGTCAAGTGAAACAATTATTTTATTAGAAAAGCAAATGTTTAAGAAATTTGATAATACTTACATTTTTTGGAAACTAGTATAACCGAAAGTAAAAGAAAATATTTTGAGTGTTCACATATGTTTACTTAACACTTTCAATTTGAACTACTTTCCCTCCGTCGTTGCAAAATTTACTGAGCGTATGACGTCCAGTGTGCACCTTAAAATATACGCAGGTAGAGACCGCGAAATATTTCAAGGGTGATTGCAAATGTACTCACTTTACCGTAAACAAACTTTAATGGTTGAAAATATGCTTAATTAAGGAGACGTATGGGCCCAGCTTGGGAACTTTCCCTTTCTCTATTGCACAGTCTGGCAAAATTAAGACGCGGAAAAAGGAAAACTAAATAATGAGTTCGTGGAGGGAATCTTCAGTGCACTTTAAACCCTCATTTCTCTCGAACCATTTATCCTATTATAATGATCGACGTATAGTTGGATTTCGCTTTAAATTATCTAAAATGTTATATTTTAACGGATCCGATTAAGAAAGGAAGGTATAAGAGTAATCGAAAAAAGTAAAAAATTATCCAATATTTAACGCCGCCATTGTTTGCTGATCACTAAACTCGCGAATGTATTCATTGCCTTGAGTGGACAGTCAAAGCCGTATACACGACAAAGGTTTTTTTTTTTTTTTGCAGCTGTTAGGTGCCGTCTAGATGATCCTGGTAACCTTTCGCAGTTTTTCTTCCAGAAGGTCATGTGGCAACATCGTCGTGGTGATCTTCGTTTACGGTTGGGTTAACCGGAAAACAATGGAGCTACAACACTCTGCCAGAGTTTATCTCGAGGAAAGAAACGTAAAAAACGAAACGCTTCGCGTGAAACAGATATTTACAGCCGTGTCACAAAGTAGAAGACAACACGACACTCGGGGGACAAAAATTTATCCACAATCTCCGGTGTCATGTCAGCATTTCTTTTTTGCCCCATAGCCTTAAAATAAATTAATTAAGTTTACCGCGTAGCTCGCAGAATGTCTCGAAAAGCAGCGTGGCTGCACGCCAGTCGAGCTTTCAGCGAAATTAATGCGAGTCCGTCTGCCACAAACGACGCGGCAGTCTCTAGACAAACAGGGTCGTTCGCATTTTAAACACGGCGCGAAGGTAAAACGACATTTCTTATTTCTGCTTCCTTTCCGTCCATCTACAAGCGCAAACTGAGGGAAAAAATAACGCTCTCGCCTTGTTACGAAATGTGATTTGCTTTAATGCTTAAATCCGTACCAAACTCAGTATCGCATACAAATAATATAAATGTCGTGGGTCGAAATCCGGTTTGTACACTCTAAGAAGTTGTTTGCGAATTTACTTAGGAAGTACGAATGGTAAAGGTATTTCCATACATCCATGGTAAATTTCCTACATTTGTTCAGGAAATAGTTAAATTCCTTATGAAATTACTAACTGTGTATTGCAACATTTCTATATTTGCAGCCTGGTGCCTGGTTAAGGTTTCCGCACTGTGGAGAGTGGAAAGATTTAGGCGGCTCTTAACAACGAGGTCTTGAGAGCCGATGAGGGTGAAGTGAGGTGAGCATGGAGCAGCGTCAGAATGCAAGGGCGGGGCAAACGGGATATCCCCGAGAAAACCAATCGACCAGCGGCATCGTTCGGCACTATCGATCCCCACGTGCGAAATTCCGGGAGCGACCTCAACGGGAATCAAACCCGGTTCGCCTAGGCGGTAGGCGAGTAGTCTAACCACTGCACCACCGCGGCCTCTTATCCATATTATGTATAGGTTAACAAATCTCATTGTGGTTTCGAATGTTTACTGAAAACATTTTATAATATAATTTGTGTAAAAAAAGTAATAAGGCCTGTTTCGTTATTTTTACAAGATTTTAATTCGAGTACAATGATAGTAGTTTCGTGCCAAACTATTTTCTTTTTCGAGAAGTTTTCAACCGCGGCCGTTATTCCTCTCCCTTTCTGTTGATCTTCCAGCGATTCGTGGAGGGTGTTTACCTCCATATACTCGCATTTTTAGCCTACTTACCTAGGGAAATAAAGGCTATTCAGATCACTTTCCTGTCTGTGTTTATCTGTGTGTGTGTGTGTGTGTGTGTGCGTGTGGCTGTGTGTGTGCGTGTGGCTGTGTGTGTGTGCGTGTGGCTGTGTGTGACTGCGTGTGTGTTTTTTACCCTTTAAATTATCGAACGCGTCGACCGAGTTTCACCAAACTCGCACACATATAGTACTAAGTAAGTAAACATGATATTTGTAGTTTACGGCCACGTCAAGCACCTATTTTCAAAATGGCGATCATTTTAATATTTAGGTTGATATGACATATTTGGGAAACCANCGGCCACGTCAAGCACCTATTTTCAAAATGGCGATCATTTTAATATTTAGGTTGATATGACATATTTGGGAAACCATTCATCTGATTTAAAACAAATTTGGTATGCTGACAGCACAAGTCGTNAATGGCGATCATTTTAATATTTAGGTTGATATGACATATTTGGGAAACCAGTCATCTGATTTAAAACAAATTTGGTATGCTGACAGCACAAGTCGCAATAATTGAATTCAGAGGTCAATATTGTTGTTGGTCAACCATTTTAGAAGATTTCAAGCACCACATGAAAAAAAAAAAGTTTTACGTTATGCGTTGAAGAACTACTCAACCAATTATCGCCCAATTTGGCACATATGTTATTATATGTAAGCCCACATAAATCTAAGGAATTAAAATTAGAAATGCTTATTTTTAAAATTGCAGCCATATCAATATTTTAGATTTATTTGGTATAACTACAATAACGTACTACTAATTTAAACCAAGTTTCGTATGCTGACAGTATATATTACAAGAACCATAAAAGCCAAAAAACAACCACTTTCGTCAGCCATTTTAAAAGATACTGCTAAATGAATAAATAAAATTTTTATGTAATATCTCGGGAAACAATTGACAGACTACTACCATAATTTGGCAAACAAGTAGTACTGTGACTCTTAATATGTACAAAAATGTTTCATGTATGTTATATACTTATTTTCAAAGTGATGGCCATCTATTTATTTTACATAGTATGTTATATCTTCAAACCCATGTAATCAGTAATAAATTCCAATGAAACTTTGTTTGCTGGATGTATATAACAAACATCATATGTGTCTACATAGAACCCCTTTTGTCCTCAGTTTTGTAAGATATGGGCAAACGAATGAATAAAATTGTTGTCATATCTCGAGAAACCATTCACCGATTCCTACCGAATTTGGCAAATAAGTAAAACTAATGCAGGCCACGAAAACAGATACACTTTGAGAAGGCCAGACACATATATTTTTTAAATGGCGGCTACATAAAATTTTAGCTCAGAATTTTTTCATCTACGAACCTACAAAANCCAGACACATATATTTTTTAAATGGCGGCTACATAAAATTTTAGCTCAGAATTTTTTCATCTACGAACCTACAAAACAAAATTTCAAGTTAACATGTATGCTGAAAGTATCAATTTTTTCCAAATAAAAGTTTATGTTTAACCTTATTTTACCACCATTTTGAAAGATATGCCCCACATTAAAAAAAAAATTCAATTTTTATGTCGTATGTTGGGAAACAATCAACCGATTTCCTTTTAATTTGGCGAAGAAGTTGTAGTGTAAAATGCCATTTAAATTTATGAATTGTAGGTGTGTAACTCTCTAGTTTTCAAAATGGCGCCTATACAAAATTTTTAGCTTAGTGTGCTATATCAACTATATGTAACAGATTTACATTTTACTTTGTATACTGTATCTATGACAATCACTGAAACTGAAAAAAAATAACTTTTTGTGCTCCGTTTATGAAAATCGTTAAATGAAAAATGATGATTTTATGCAATATCTTGGAGACCAATCAACCAATTTCCAACAAATTTTTCAAACGAATGGCATTATGGTACGTAGTGTTAACTTATGTGTTTTTAGTGCATCAGACACTTATTAACAAAATGATTGTCATGTTAATATTTCAGGTTAGTGAACCCTGTCATTCAAAGCATTAGACTGATAAGTCCTACATCCAAAGTTGATGCTCCGAATCCTACCTCCGTGATGCAGTTAATTGCACGCTAGCTTACTTTTTCGAGTTTTTCTGAATTCTTATCCTAGACAAGTCACTCAGGTTTTTTAATTGTATTGGTTCTATTTCAAATGTTTCAGGTTTCATCTGTACTGATATTGCTGACAATGCGACGTCAACGCCTACCTGTCACCTTCTTTTAACAATTTCACTGAAATATATTTGCATCCCTGTAGAGGAAAGTAGGCTCATTAGTCATCAGTAACTTCTTGCTTTTTATCCACTTTACAGTCGACCGCTTCACTGTTTCTTAGAAGTTGCACACGCTCCAGATTAAAACATTTTCTTTCGAAATCTTTTTAGTCTGGCAGAATACCGCTCGTATTATTTCTCTCGTGCCCAACAAACCTAACTTTTTCGTAGCTCATCAATTGCGACATTAAATTAGAAATAAATTAATTTGTAGAAGGGGAAGGTAAAGTAAAATACGACATAGTCCTTGTATCGGATAACGTCCCCCCTCCCTTAAAATTACCTATCCAAACTTCTTCAGCAGCTAAAAAAGTAAACCCTACGGTCACTGTGCGTTTAGTTGAAAATGCAAAACAGCCTGCTACAAATTTTTAATGGAGAAATTCATTTATAGTCTACTTACAATATCTTAACACTCTTTGAATTAAAACTATGAATAATTACCTATGTATTACGCGTATGGGTGTTTTATAAAAACGTCATTTTCAGAAGCATTTTATACTCATATTAACATGTAAGTATCTTCTTTTTTGAGTCGACTCTCAAGAACTCGCTGTTAAGAGCCACCCAAATCTCCCCATTCCACTCTTATTTTGGGTTTAATTTAACTATTAAGTATATATTATAGATAAAATGTAATTGTATTATTTTATAACTAGAGTGAACCGAAACAGAATGAAAACAGTCTTGTTGGTAATATCGTGTAAGAAATAGTTTTCATGCAAAATATAATTAAACTTAGTGCGCACCAACGCCTTGCGTCATCTCTTCGGTGTAGTTTTCTAGACTTGGTTGAGTTTAATTTGCATAAGGCGGAGGGATATACAGGAAGTAGAACTTTACCAGGGCTTCATGAAAGTTGGAAGAACCGTGAACGGGCCGTAGTAGGGATGTCCCAGAAATATGCTCATTCAGTTTACTTAACTGGTTAAAATGCAAAAATTTAAGGTTAATGCAGAAAGCAGTTTTTCAAGGAAAGCGTTTTGTTAACATACCTGAAAGTGTGTGAAATTATAGGAAAGCATGGGACTGATTTTTGTGTATACACACTCTGATACCCAACACCGGGGAAAATACGTCTACATGTATGCGTCTGTATGTGCGTTTTGCGACATTCAGTGGAAAGATAGCTTTTTTTTTTACCCAATGCACTGTGGATATTTTCTTCTTCGATGACTGTTCGTATTTAAAGTATTCACCCACCGGGAACTTCATCGCTTTTTAGGCTCAGCAGCAAATTAGTGATAAGATCTAAACTGCCACGCTTGTCAAGTGAGCCATCGCCTCTACACGCAAGGCCCTGAACTGGCGAGCGGCGTTGTGGTTGTGCTGCGTTTTGCTATGGGACTTAAGCGGCGACGTTTTATTTTTAGCCTACTTACCAAAGGAAAGAAAGGCCGATGAGATCACTTTTCTGTCTGTGTGCCTCTAAGTGTTTATATGTGTGCAAGTGTGTGTGTAGATGTGTGTTTTTGTGTGTCAGTTCGAGTGTGTGCACTCCCCCTCCCTCTAACTCTCCCAAACTTTGTCATCAAACCTTCAATTTTTGAACGCGCCGACAGAATAAAACCAAACTCGATTATGCACTTAGTAAGGACACCTGACTTGTATAGGTGTTTGACCACGCCTGGCACTTACTTTAAAAATTGCGGCCGTTTAAATATTTAGGGTGATATGTCATATCTCTTGAACCATTCAACCGATTTAAACCAAATTCTGTATGCTGGCAGAAAGTCGTGTAAGTATTAAATTTGGAAATGTATATCTTTGTTAGTCCGCCATTTTGGATGGTAGCACCAAATGAGAAAAAATTATATTTTATATTAAATCTAGAAAACCATATAAGCAATCCTCGCTCAATTTTGCCATGTAACCAATACTGTGACAGGCGAGGTAAACGTAATTGATAGAACTCGATAAGGTACTTATTTTCGAAATGGTGTTTATACAAATATTTTACGTTTATATTCTATCCACCATACCATTTAACCAATTTCGACCAAATTTTGTATTCAGAAAGTATACATTGCAGGCATCGCACACGTAAACATGGCCACTTCTGTCAGCCATTTTGTAAGATAGCACCAAATATCTCTGTAAATAATAAACCAATTCCTACCAAATTTGGCAAACAAGAAATACTGCGGCGGATGATGTTAAATATGTTTCGAGTACGTCCGGCACTTTTATTGAAATGGTGGCCAAAAAAAATTTTTAGCTCTTAAAGTTATATTGCCGAAACCATGTAAACAATTCCAACATAACTTTGTATGCTGGCAGTATATATTACAACTATCAACTGTGTCTTCGCGGTGCATCTTTTGTCCGCCAGTTTGTAATATTGCGCCACACGAATAAATAAAATTTTTTGTCTAACATCTGAAAACAATTGGCCGATTCCAACCAAACTTGGCGAGGAAGTAGTACTGCAGCAATGACGTACACTGGTACGTTTGAAGTATGTCAGAGATTTATTTTCAAAATAACGGCCACACAGGCATCTTAGCTTTGAAAGCTATATCGTCGTAACCATGAAATCGATTCCATCTTAACTTTTTATGCAGGCAGTATATATTAAAACTATCAAATGCGTCTACACGGCGCTTATTCTTCTATCCGCCATTGTGTAAGACGTGCCACATGAGAAAATAAAATTTTTATGTAATGTCTCGGGAAACGATTGACGGATTCCTACTAAATTTGGCAAACAATTTGCACTGCAGCAGGCAGTTTAAACTGCTATTTTTTAAGTAAATCAGAAAACTTATTTTCAAAATGGCGGCTATAATATTATTTTAACTCGGTATCTTTTAGTAACGAATCAAATTCCAACTTAACTTTGTGTGCTGGAATTATCAATTTCAAACATCAATTCTTCTATACAGAGCCTCATTTCTCTGTCATTTTGTAAGTTAGCCCCACAATAAAAAGTGTGTTTTTATGCCATACCTCAAGAAACAGTCAACCCATTTTTACCAAGTTTGGTAAATTAGTTTTAATGTGGTAGGCATATAACCTCACGAATTTTCTTAAGTGTGACATACATTTGTTTTTAGATAGTTAGATATAATAACACTTTGTCTTAGTGTGCCATATATATATATATATATATGAAACTATGTAATATATTTTAAGTTAACTGTGTATACTGACAGTATATAATCAGTGACTGTGCTAATAATAACCTTTTTGTCGTCCCCTTACGAAGATTGTCCCATGAAAAATATGGATGTTTTATGTCATATCCCAAGGACTAATCAACCGATTTTCACCTAATTCTTTACGCAAGTAAAGCTATGGTAGGCCACGTAAACTTTCACGTTTTAAGTGTCTCAGTAACTCATTTTCAAAATAACTGCGGTGTAAATATTTTATGTCAGCAAACCCTATCATTCGAAACATTCGACTGATTAAATTTGAAGTTGATGCTGGAATCTGATCTCCGTAAGGGAGTTGATTGCACACTAGCTTATGGTAAGATATTTTCTGCGTTCGAGTCCCGGTAAGGCACGTGTGTAATTGTAACTGTCTCAACACTGTTGCATATGTTTCTGGTTCCATCTCTTATGATATTGCTTTCACCGCAATGACCAGTCCTATGTACCATCTCAGCTTCTAAGATGTTATAAAAAAATTGTTTGCACCGATGTTGAGGAAAGTAGGTTCATTAGTTATATCAGTAAATTCTTGTTTTAAATTGCAGCCGATAGAAAAGTATAGTTCAGACCTATATCTTAGCTTTGCTCATGTCCGGGCAGTGTGTTTCAAGATACAGCAGTCTTGAAAACCCATTGCTGCAAAATAAATCGTATGCGTGATATCTTGAATGTACCATTCCATATTCGTTTCTTTTGTGGTTTATTTTCGTAGGAAAATATTTCCGTGTTATTTTTAGTAGTTTCGACAAAAAAAATGCCTATTTTAATATACTGAAACGCATTCTAAACCCCAGGTAGGAAACCGTCTAAATTGATATTTTTTTTAATGCGCTGCTTATGATATTACTTTTCGCCCATTTTTCCATTTTCCACAGACACAAATTTAAAATAGTCATCCATTTGGTAACAATCTCCCTGCACCAATGAGTGAAACTTTAAAATCACCACAAATAGAAGTATATTTTAGAATGTTCACCAAAAACTTGGCACTTTTGAAAGCCCTGCTTGAGAGATGCTTGTACGCACATCGTGTATTTTCCCACCATAATATTTCCGTGCGAGTGATCACTGTCTTTATACGTCAGTCAAGTAAAACTGTTAAATTATTTTTAAAAAATGGGCCTAATTATTATACAAATGGGGTCATTCTTACTTTCACAAGCTTTAAAAACGTAGAAAATAGTAAATAAATTTTAATTTCAGTATTCACAAATGTTCACNAATAAATTTTAATTTCAGTATTCACAAATGTTCACCCAAGACAATCAATTCAGCGTTAAGAAACGGTTCATTTCAAAAGTTTTCATCTTAATTGTATGCAAGCTGGAAGTGGTTCTGGAGTATTACTGCTCCAGGTGAATCCATATCTGTGTATCACCTCAAAGTAGGAGAGTGGTTTCCCATGTAGTTCTGCACCCGACTGTACTTCATGCATAGAAAGTTAACAAAGTCTACAGTCGCTACTACAGGTCTCAGAAAACTACGATTCACGTTTCACATTTTCGTGGGTTCAAGTTTTNAACAAAGTCTACAGTCGCTACTACAGGTCTCAGAAAACTACGATTCACGTTTCACATTTTCGTGGGTTCAAGTTTTCAAAAGGAATCATAATTTATATTCGTTTCAGTGTTATGCCTAATTTCAAACCGTAGATGTTAAGAGCGATATTGGTAGGCTTTAACTGTTAGAGCAACAGTTTGAAAAAAAATTTGACGTCACGAATATATAGTGTACTTTAGGAAGATGCAGAAAATAATTATTTTCAGGTTGCTGTATATTGCACTAGCTGAACTACCTGACGTGGCNAACAAAGTCTACAGTCGCTACTACAGGTCTCAGAAAACTACGATTCACGTTTCACATTTTCGTGGGTTCAAGTTTTAAAAAGGAATCATAATTTATATTCGTTTCAGTGTTATGCCTAATTTCAAACCGTAGATGTTAAGAGCGATATTGGTAGGCTTTAACTGTTAGAGCAACAGTTTGAAAAAAAATTTGACGTCACGAATATATAGCGTACTTTAGGAAGATGCAGAAAATAATTATTTTCAGGTTGCTGTATATTGCACTAGCTGAACTACCTGACGTGGCNCGTACTTTAGGAAGATGCAGAAAATAATTATTTTCAGGTTGCTGTATATTGCACTAGCTGAACTACCTGACGTGGCCCGGTTGTAAGAGGGCAATGGGTTATACGCGACTCCGTTTTAGGCACTCGGGCCAATTGGTGGTCCGGAAATACACAACCGCATTTTAGAGGGTTCGGAACCCATTAAGGCCTTCATAACATTGTAATTTGGGCACTGAAGGACATCCCTGCCAAATTTGGTCCGGATCCGTCGAATAGAGTATAATTTTATAGAGAACATACGTTCATAAATTCATATAAACATAAATACATACACGCATGCCGCCTGCATACCTACATGCATGCATACATACACACACAAATAAATACTAACTTTGACTGTTTTATATAACGCTTACAACGTAGCTTACATCAAAGGTTATGAAGCCACTTTTGTATTATGCTAACTGGCAGTCTCACGCCTTAAAACCGATTCCGAAAGAAAATGAATTTTTCTAAGGGAACGTCAGTCTTCTTTCCGCGTCCTTTGTCCGTCATTCTCGGCTGACGTCTGCAGATGAAACACCCTGTTTAAAATGATACATTGTTCTATGTTGTTTGTGAGTCTCGAGCGTTTTAAATGAACCATATTCACACTCTACATTTGAATCTGTAAGAATCTCGCTGATTAAACCAGGTAACTGCACCTGACATATTCAACAGTCATTTCAGTCTAGTTACACGATGAATTAGTGAAAAAGTGCCATATTTCCTTTAGTTACATCGATTCACTGATATTTTCCACTGATTCAACAACAGTTTGATTCTCTGGTTTTCAGTGATTTGTTTTAACGACATTAATTTAGTATTCTCGTAGTCATTATAGATTGATAGTGCTCGGTTTGAAGTTTTAAACTGCATAAAAAGTGGTGCAGTTAGTGCATTCATACTTACTATTTTTTTTTAACAATCGTAACGTTACCAAAATAAAACAACAATTAAAATAAAATTATTTAACTCAAAGCTAATTATTTTCTGTAAATATTAAAATACATATATATTTCCNAAACAACAATTAAAATAAAATTATTTAACTCAAAGCTAATTATTTTCTGTAAATATTAAAATACATATATATTTCCGCCTTGAATTCAACTTTCGCTCGGCGTAGGAGTGGAATGCTGTGGGTTCAAAGCCTGGAAACCACCACTATAATTTTGCTTTCCAAATTTCATTTAATTGTCCAATATATATGGTGACTATCGAAAATATATTTATATCTCTTGATGATGTGCCAAAATTCAATAAAAACAACATTTAATTCATTGCACGCAATTGGCTGTCACTAATTAAATCAGTGAAATTGTGGAACTGAAACAACCAGTGGTTTTCCACCAATTCTAAGTGGAGACAACTTCAATCAATTAAGTACTTCAATTTCACTGCATATCAGTGGTTTTCCATTGAATCGAATCTACAGTATATGCCATTAAGTTAAAATGACACGTAAGAACCGCGAATGTTACGTTCGCCTTTTTAAACAGAAGTAAGGTTATATTCTTAGAGATTTGCCGTTTTGATATACAGTTAACTGTTGACATCGGTACCCAGTTACGTGGAGGAGAATCTTGCTGTTTCAGCAAGTTAACTTCACAGTTCGCAAGTACTCCTTGTTTGCCAAATTTTATAGGAATCAGTAAATTTTTTCCCGAGATATGACATTAAATCTTTATATGTTGGTGCGGCACTATCTTACAAAATTGCGGGAAAAGGGTAATGTCATGGCATATGTGATGCTTCTAATAGATACTTTCTGCCTACAAAATTCGTTCGAAATCGGTGAAATGGTATGGTAAATATCAAATAAACCTTAAATATGTGTATAGCAACCATTCTGAAAAAAATTCCTCACCAATTTAAATTTAATACGTTTATATGGCCTTATATAGTATTACTTACCCGCCAAATTTGGCGAAAATTTAGATTTTATTGCGTAGTTTTCGAGATATAACATAAAGGTTTTATGTTTTCATGTGATGCTATCTTACAAAATGGCGGGGCCACAACAATATATATATCCAAATTCAGTGCTTACACGATGCATTATTGACATACAAAATTCGGTTTATATCAGTTGTATGGTTCCCGAGATAATACATTTCGTCCTAATTTTTAAAATGGTGTACAATTTTGCAAGTAAGTACACAGCGTAGTTGAAAACTATAATTCAAACGAGCTTACTAGGAATAATAGTTGTACCGAGTTTGGTGAAATCTAGTATACGCGTTTAAAAGTTGTCATGGGGAGGGTGATACACACACGCGCGCACACAAACTCACAGGCGCACCTATACACACACACACAGTCACATGACAGGAAAGAGATTTCTTAGGTCTTTCTTTCCTTCGGAAAGTTGGCTAAAAAAACCACCAAAAAGGGGGAATAAGCAGTTTTAGTAATTCAGCAAACGTCCTAAGCTCTAAGGAAGTTGTTAGCCTAAACAAAATAGGGATAATTTACCAGACATCAGGCTACAAATGTGGTAATGGTGCAACGGTTATCTAGTACCTTCGTGTCACAAACTTAAGCACCCATAAGTACACGACATAATAAGAATGGCACATAAATGAAAGGTGGTTTCTACATTCCTTTGTTGATAGGGCTCTTTAGTTTAAATCAGAAAATATGGGCGTGCTCCTGCTTTACTTATTACAAAAACGGTATAAAATTTAAATTATTAAGTACACTCGTGGTGTAGATGAAGTTTTTATCAAACACACACTAATATTATCCATGAGCGATAATTGTGAAAGTAAATTATAACATACTTATTTTCTTAAAACAATGGTTGCATTTAACCCTTTCTTTTTTGTTTGCCATAAAAACAGATGGACAAATAACACATATTTCTCTCATAGAAAGAGATGAGTTTTAAATTTTTTCTTAGTTTAGAATATTAGACAAATTACTTTAAAAAAAACTCTAATAGTTTTTTAAAATTTATTATGTTATTATTATATTAAATTGCGATGAATATGTCTTCGAGTTAACGCGATCGCTTCATTTGAAATATAACAACACTGCACAATTTCCTTTACCTCATTTTTTACTTTTAATTAAGTAGAAGACAAAAAATTCTTATGTTTGATTAGTCCAAATTAGTTAAATTAATTATTGAACAACAGATGTCGCGTCAGAAGACTGAAAAGTTTGGAGCACTCCCAAGCACATGCAGCAGGCAAAAATAATTTAGAGGTTACTTGTTTGTCGAACTTGAATTTCAGATTTTACTACGCTGCCGGCCGAAAGAAGTGGAAACATTGTCAAAACGACCGTGCAATGATTTGGTAAACAGCTCACACCACAAGAAGATGCAAAGGGCTGACCACAGTATTAAGCCATATCAGGCGAACCGGGAACCGCTATACAAAAAAAAATTAAAATGCTTAAAAAAAGATCGTAAACACAAAATAATACGAACACGTCCCAAAAGGAAATATCCGCAAACAAACTTACCCAAAACGGCGGATATGAACTATTTCTTCTCAAGAAAGATGAAAGATTCAACAAGTAAATAATGTAAGCTGACTATATGCTGTTTGGCGAGAAAACGAAGAAGAAGGAAGTAACCTGAGCGGAAACCTATATAAACCAAGGTATGCCTGGACTTCATGGTATCGTGCGACTAATCGATACATAAATCGAAAGTCAAGAAAGACATATAACAATTCACAAATTACGTTTTACATTTGGATAATTGGAAATCGAGTATTTACACAAAACTATCAATGTAAATAATTACTAAAGGTTAAGAAAATAATTTTTTTAACAAAAGCATAAAATAAAATAAACATAAATATTTAAACATTACACAATTTTCAGATGATAATGTTTGTTGTAAATCTTCAAATAGAATAAACAAAAATGTTAAGCATAACTCTAGCATGTTCCGATAGAAAAATATTAATTTGGCAAATACCAAATAAATATAAAAAAATTATGAGAATACATATACAAGAAACAAGTGCCAACACAACTGGCACTCAAAACAGAGTTGGTAACTTAACAAAGCGTTTGTTTATTTCCCTACGAAATGTAGGTATGTTACCAAGGGTGTATAGGAAAAACTTTACCATACGTATTTTCTAAATATATTTGTGAACAATTTCTTAAGAGTGTATAAACGAAATTTGGGCACACCACATGTAGGTTATTGACATGCGATATGAGTTAGGTACGGGTTTTTGTATTAAAGTGAATCACATTTCGTAATAAACGAGAGCGGTATTTTTACCGAAGTTTATGCTTGTAGATGGATGGAGAAGAGACAGAAAGAAAAATTGTTGTTTTACCTTCGCACCTTTTTAAACTGTGAAGGGCCCTGTTTGTCTAGAGACTTTCGCGCTTTTTCAGGCAAACTGCCTCGCAGTCGGCCATCCTGCTGTGTTAGAAGAGCGAATACACATTTTCGCCTTCCTAAAAATTAAATTCGGGATCATAAAAATACGGTTTTCTTGTATGATATATTACTGCCGCAGTAAATTTGAGCAAGCCTAATTATTTGTTTTAACCATTTCAAGCTTAAAAAAGTTTTATTTCGTTTACGTGGAAAAGTGTAAAGAAAATAATGTGACGCTTATATCGCATCTTGGGGAGAAGAGGGCCACTAGTACAAAAATGTCGTGAATTTAATAGCAATGCTGTCTTATAGAAAACAAATTCTCTATATGTTTCTATAGGGCCACACGTGGAAGGTTAAATATTGGGGGCATGGCATAATGGTGTCCGTACGATAATAATTTAATTAAATTGTACCGAGTAATCCTATATGACTATATCTCCCTTCTGGCTATATTCCATGCAAATCTTATGATGCTTTTCAAATTTCGTATTTATGTACAGACACATCTTTGTTTATTGCAATTTAGGAGAAATGAAAAAAATATATTTCATCTCATGACATTGGTACACATGACCAAAGTTTTTATTTCATTGTTGTAGTATATTTAATTCCATGATATTGTCACACCTGACAAAAGTACCGGTATTCTCTCTCTCTTTTTTAAGTGAAGTTTAGTTGTTTACGTCGTTACAAAGTGTTGTAGTAAGCCTATGTGTAGATATACAAGAATGCACTATGTACAAATCAAGAACTGAGTTTATGAAAGCTTCAGCTGCATCTGTAAAGAATCAGGTAATACACGTACCTTATTAACGTCGGCTCTCGGCGTACAATTCCATTATGTTCAACATGGACACTGGCACTGGCCATTGCTTCATTTGGCACGAGGGCCAAGCTACACGTGGTCCTCGTGCAATTGGTTCCTGCCTAAATACATTTCTGAAGATAAATAGTGTTGGGAAGCCCATTGTTTCATTATACATGTTCTGTTATTTCATACAATATTACTTCTCTGTCTTACATATTTTTAATTACTGGTCACACGCTAAAGGAAGGATCACATGCACGCCCTCATTGAAAAACAGAAGAAACGTGTATTGAAAGGAGGACACATTTATGTTCCCTATCAGTGGGTGCCAGTCATACAATCTGCTAACAAAACTATTCACAATTTGAAATAAATGAAATGGACACAGCGGGTATGTATAGCGTGAAACAATTGTGCACCTCCTTTGGATAGAACTTCAGCATAACTGAAAATAGTGAAATGGTATAGAGGATTGAAATAAAATAAATAAATGTTGAGACGGTAGAACTAAATAAAATTAAATATAAGTCATCGCCGAAAAAGAGGAAGACATTCAGGGACTCATGAACTTACTCCTGCATACACCCAGGCCACAGGAATCAGTGCTGCAAAGAAAATAGATCTTCTCCTCCTGTGTGAAGCAAATCTTATGAAGCTACAGTACCACGATTTTTAAAAGCCTTCGTGATTGTGTCAACCGAGAAGAAGGAAGTGCAAATTAAGTGGGAAAACAAGTTGCTTCAAAATATATAATGTTTTTGATATCCATGCATGTATTTAAAACAATGTTTTGTATATGACATGAATTTTAACTAAAATGTGATGTATAATATTTATTTGAATTAATGCTCGTTATATTGATTAATAATTTTCCAGTTTTTTTAAATTAAGTATTGTGTTAAATTTGTCTAAAATATACTAAATTTCTTGTGAAATATATTTGTCCATAATGCAACGACTTGAGATTCAGTTATATTTCAATAAAGTCACAAGTACGAAAAATGTAGTTATTATTAAATTAATCACATGTTATTTAAAAATGTAATACTGTTTACAGAGAGTTCCCAATATTGTTGCCACTTTCAAGAAATTTTATTAGTATATTACAAATCAAAATTTCCAGAATTTTTTTTTAATTAAACTGTAAATACCTCATAATTACCAGTTTTGCACTTGTGGCCATCTTACTCCCAAGGTGTAAAATAAGAAAACAAAGTCAGCCTTTGACGACAAGAAACCACTTATTATACAGTTTTCAAAATATGTTTTTTTATTTGCTATTTCATAAGCCGAAAAAAATCAATACAATCACTGTAAACGCTACGAGGAATTTATTGAAGATAAAAAGGAAGGCAGTTAAAGATAAGTATGATAAAGATGTATACATTAAGAATAGGGCACGTGATTTGAAAAATGAAAAAAAAAAAGAGAACTGCAAAGACAGCGATGAAAATAAAACTATGTTATCCATTGATCTCCCTCTGTCATTGAATGTTCTAAGAACACGTTTCGGCAATATTTTACAAATGGAACCTAACTGTATGAAATTTTCGGTATTATTTCGAATGCAGGAATTTTTTGNCGTTTCGGCAATATTTTACAAATGGAACCTAACTGTATGAAATTTTCGGTATTATTTCGAATGCAGGAATTTTTTGTGTATGGGATGAAACAGAAGGAAATAAAGGATGAACTGAAATATTAATATGTATCTTCAATTACATTAAAGTCCACCCAACACCGAGGTGTTTTTCATGAAGAGTAACAGCTGTGGTGGATAAAATCTTAGTCAATATGCATAAACACCACGTCTTAATGCTGTACGATGTACTACAGAGAGCAGCAAAGTTATACAGCATTTGTGTGTTATGAACCAGGGCATTTCCAGTTGGAAGCTGATTGTATGCATTTATCCATTGAAAAAAGGTACAAAAATATCCAAGTAAGTGTGCCAATAAAATGGCCACTCATTTGCCAAACGGCCACCAAAATACTTCGGTCAAACAATGTTCTTACCATGACAAACGATTCATTATACATTCATTGGTGAATTGAGAGACCATTGAGTGGTGAGGATAATTAAATGTTTTAAATACGAGAAATTCCATTCTGGTTGCATCATTTTTTAATACGAATATGACAAACAAAGGTTTAAAAAATCAAAATTAAGAGCAATGTTGGCAGAGCACGAAACACAAAACCTGAAGATCTACCCAGGCTTATTCGCACATATTGCCGATTACCTAGTCTAAACATAAAGAACGATTGGATATATGTACAACCAGGGTTAAACCTCTACCGCCCGCGTCACAGGTTTTACGAAGACCTACCTCAAAAACTTAAACCACAAAAAAAAAATATATATATATGTACCTCAAGACGTAGTCAAGCTAAAACTTAATAGAAACAATAAAACAAATAAGACTGAACCAGTACGAGAAAATACACAAATACAAAAAGAACCTATGAAGATAGCAGTTAAGAAGGTAACTCCACAGAAAAAAAAANAGTACGAGAAAATACACAAATACAAAAAGAACCTATGAAGATAGCAGTTAAGAAGGTAACTCCACAGAAAAAAAAATCAAAACAACAAAACGTAAGAAACAAAGCAAAAATTAGTTGTACTGAAAAACAAAATAATACTCTCAACTATTGTTAGACACGTTTTATCTTTTATGATGGTTTAATACAACAGCTATGTAAATTTCTAAGAGTTAATATGTTTATTCATTTCGTGTTATTGTACCAATGTGTGTCCTATATTGTTCTTTAAAATTAATAGGCTTAATATATTTAAATTTTAAATATATAATACGTAACAGTATTATGTATAATTATATTGTTTATCAAATATAATATACATTACATATTAAAATTATACTACTGCCTCATTTCTGTCTAGTTCATTGTTTATCTGTATAGGNTTGTACTGAAAAACAAAATAATACTCTCAACTATTGTTAGACACGTTTTATCTTTTATGATGGTTTAATACAACAGTTATGTAAATTTCTAAGAGTTAATATGTTTATTCATTTCGTGTTATTGTACCAATGTGTGTCCTATATTGTTCTTTAAAATTAATAGGCTTAATATATTTAAATTTTAAATATATAATACGTAACAGTATTATGTATAATTATATTGTTTATCAAATATAATATACATTACATATTAAAATTATACTACTGCCTCATTTCTGTCTAGTTCATTGTTTATCTGTATAGGCTATTATTCAAAACCAACTTTTTAGTGGGTTAAAACGGCGAATATACCTCATATTAAGTACTTAAATAATTATCTGATTAATTATTGATCTCATTTATTTGACACTGTGGTAAAAGATTGCCATATAAATATGATAAGCAAAAGTAAGAGAAATGTTGTTACGCGGTTGCTGCTGAGCATAGCTGCCTTTGACCCGTCCGGTGCGAGCGAAGGAGTGGGCGAAGACCACGCCACAATTTGAGGAACAAAGCATGCCACCGCGCACACCGCTGCATGCCGCCGCGATAAGCCTACTTATCTCTCGCGCTCCTGACCGTAGGCAGATTGAATTTCTAAGGTTAACTGAAAGAGTTTTCTGGTTTGTTGTCCTTACCTCTCTCAGAGAGACTCAGGGTGCAGGGTCAGTGGGACTTTTTAAGCGCGACGGGCCTCCGGGCAGAAAGAGTGGAAGATTGTTCGACCTTAAGCAACAGGTGTACGAAGATTAGCGAAACTACTAACGACCAGAGCATCAAGTGGTAGTGGAATGGACCGGCTGGAGTGAAGTCCGGTCTGCGAGCATCGGCGCAGTGAAGAGTGCGACTGGCAGGCGGGACTATTGAACTTGATGCGTGAGTGTTCGACAATTGAAATTATGGCAANCGCAGTGAAGAGTGCGACTGGCAGGCGGGACTATTGAACTTGATGCGTGAGTGTTCGACAATTGAAATTATGGCAACAGACAGACAGAGCATATGTTAATAATGAGTGTGAATTTAGTGACTATAATTAATAGGGATATTAAGACGGAATTTAATTGGATTTGAGATAGATATTAAATATTGCTCTTACTGAGAATAATAACCGTAACAGCGGACATAGATAGTCTAGTGTTGTAAATAAAAGCTGTGTGAATAAATTAAAATATAATTTTATTTAAATTTCATTAAGACCTCCATCCGTTACGATCTCGGATACGCCTTTCTTGCGTCCTGTAAAAACATATTGTTTTTTAAAAATAGATCTAATTTTTAGGTATAAGTGAAGTATTAAAATGCTCTCATAAAATATTGCAAATTGTTTGATTCCTCATTTTTACTATATGTGTATACATATATATACGTATATCTTACTTATATTTTAAATGTGAAAGTTTGTGTGTGTGTGAGTGTGTGTNATATGTGTATACATATATATACGTATATCTTACTTATATTTTAAATGTGAAAGTTTGTGTGTGTGTGAGTGTGTGTGTGTGTGAGTTCGTGTATGTTTGTTACCACTCAGCTCCATAAAGGCTGAACGGATTTTGATGAAATTTAGTATGTAGGTACTTTAGGTCGTGTAATAGGACATAGTATACTTTTTATCCCGGAAAAGTGTACGGTTCCTGCGGAATAACAACAAAACGTAATTCTGCAACGGCTGGGAACGTGCCCGAAATATGTTTTTCCTCTGGTGTCAGAGTATATCAGGCCGCCCAAGGACATCTGAAATANATATGTGTATACATATATATACGTATATCTTACTTATATTTTAAATGTGAAAGTTTGTGTGTGTGTGAGTGTGTGTCTGTGTGAGTGCGTGTATGTTTGTTACCACTCAGCTCCATAAAGGCTGAACGGATTTTGATGAAATTTAGTATGTAGGTACTTTAGGTCGTGTAATAGGACATAGTATACATTTTATCCCGGAAAATTGTACGGTTCCTGCGGAATAACAACAAAACGTAATTCTGCAATGGCTGGGAACGTGCCCGAAATATGTTTTTCCTCTGGTGTCAGAGTATATCAGGCCGCCCAAGGACATCTGAAATAACTTAACGACTGCTATCAATCGATAACAACCGTGACTGAATATTTAACGTGCCCTCCGAAGCCCGGAAGCGCTCAGATGTCATGCCACTTAACAGTCACCCATCCAAATGTGTGCCGCTGGGAACGTTGCTTATTTTTTGTGATAGATTAAGATCCCGCAGCCAAGCGCAAAAAGTAGTGTCTAGGTACACTTTTTTCTAAAGCTGCAACTTGATGAAACGACCATTTTTATTTTCCTACATCGACACTGGAAAGCGGGAATGTGGTAACTACGCGATAGTTGCACAGAAACAGTGCAAAAACACTACCCTACTTCTTGGGTATCGGGTAAAAAGTATTTCCTTCCTATTAAGTGGCCGTTTTCAGTTAAATACCTAGACCAACATAGTGTAATTTAATAATTTAGTTTTCACATAAATTAACTGTCTTTTCCCAATTGTTCCTGGGCGAAGCCGAGCCGGTTTGCTAGTACATATAATAAAAAAAGAACACTTGGCATATTTGTCTGAAAATTTACATGATTGCTTAAATAATTATGATTTGAATCACCTAATAAAAATCTGAAGAGTGATTTAAATGCTATGAAAGCAACTAAATTTCCTATATCTTTTGTAAATATGGTCTAATAAATATTATAAATGAACTGACAACGTATTTTCTACACACATGAACTCATTGGTGCTAGATGGAGTGTAGAAACGCAAACACTGCACTCTTATATAGTACGCATTTTCCACGACTTTGGGTACCGCACATAATCTGTAGTTGAATTCCTTTTCTGAACATACTGTAATACAATTACCTGAGTGCGGGTTCATTGCGTTTGCGCTAAGGCGAAAAGCTTTATTGGCAACAAAACGAGGCAATTTCATTCTGCGTTCAGGGAATTTCTTTGGTTGAGGCAATCCTAAACTGTTGTCAGTGCTGATTTTGTACAGTTTGGTTTGTTTAAAATCCCTACTATTCGAAATTATTCGTTATCATTGGTCGTCCGCAAACATAAAACTGTAATTTCTATTATCAGCAAAAGTCTATAAAACAATGCTTAAGTGACTGTTGTAATTTAATTCGCTACAACCGGAGATTTTTGTGACTGCGGAATGATATATTTGTTCCCCAGTGCGATTAGACGGTGGGGCAATTTCCAAACATCTTCGAATATGTTTGCTATTTCCATTCAGATGAAAATCAAAACGTATTTATAATATTGCTGAAAAACTTTTGTTCACTTTTTAGGTTAAAGGGAGACTATTTCATCCATTTCAAATNAACGTATTTATAATATTGCTGAAAAACTTTTGTTCACTTTTTAGGTTAAAGGGAGACTATTTCATCCATTTCAAATACTGATTCATATAAACAAGTAAAAATCCATTAAAATTATCAAAATGCATGAAACAGAAACCTCAACTTTATCTCTTTAACCGCATAAAGTTCCAGTCAGCATAAAACGTTACCTTTAAGTTCATTATGCATTTAAATAATCATATAAATTAAATCTGGGCATCATACAAATGACGGTTATTACCCTATTACATGAAAACTGTAACCATATATTGTAAGGTCCGCCAACAGTTTTTGTTCCGAGACACCTACAATTTTTATCACATCACCTGCCACACATGACACTTATAACAGTCATCTTTTTCTTATGTCTGGTAAACCTTTAAACTCGTATTACGGAGGTTCAGCGTTNCACATGACACTTATAACAGTCATCTTTTTCTTATGTCTGGTAAACCTTTAAACTCGTATTACGGAGGTTCAGCGTTTGAATCTCGGTCCAGCCATCCTGACTTCAGTTTTCCGTGGTTTCGCTAAATCACTACAGGAGAATTCTGGGATGACTCTTTACAAAAGGCACTGCCGGTTCCTTCCCCGTTCCTGCTTCTGTGAGCATTGCACAGTGTCTAGATACCTCGCTGTCGACAAGACGTTAAGAACTGCCTGCCTTCCTCTTTTTATCTCTACTCTCTTATTTCTTTCCCTAACCCTATACTTACCCTATTCTACTCATTTCCCTTCCATTACCTGCCCTCTTTCCTTCTTTCTATACTAATATATATTAAATTCTCTATGTCCCCTTTGATTCCCATTTCGCAACTCCCACGCCTATCTTACATGCCTGTGTTGTACTTTCTTCCCCTTTAAGCTCATTACCCCTAGATAAACTTTTGTTTATTTGTTCTTTAGAGGCCAGTTTATAACGCAGACATTTTCGATGATCAAGGCAAACAAGATACCAACAAACAATAGCAAGTGGATGGGTATGATCAAGCTCATACTTCTGAGCAATTATTCATTTCTCCGTAAGTTCAAAAGCGGTTAAAGGGAAGACGACAAAACGAAATATAAGGTTGATGTCAGAAAGTCATTTCAGTAATTAAAACCGCTGCAGGAAAGTCAAACGCATCCCCTAATGTAAACAGCAAAGTTATGTCGTTTGGTAATAACATGATATTCTAATGAACTCCTTTTCACTAAAAAATAGTAAAGGTTTTAAACACTTAATATTTGTTATTTTCGTTATAGAGGACAGGCAATGTTGCGAACGACCACATTCCACCACATTTGTCAGTTGAAACGGCAGCGAATTAATAAAAATGGTTCACAACTCATGACGTTGTATTGCTAGTGGAGTGTTGTAGGCCATATTTCACTATAATTTTTTATTGCTAGTGGAAGGTTATAGGCTATGTTTAAATATAATGTTTTATTTAATCACCTGCAAAGATTTATATAACGACCAGATAAATATAAATATTTCTAGTCGAATAATTATAGTTCTCAAAATAAATCTCCGAAAATTTGAAAAATTCGGAATATGGAAGTTCAAGTTTCTGTGAGCCTAATTAACGTTGGCAATATCTCACAATTCGTGTGATGTATATCATAAACACAGCATATTATTTAAGTATCAAGNCACATAAATTAACTGTCTTTTCCCAATTGTTCCTGGGCGAAGCCGAGCCGGTTTGCTAGTACATATAATAAAAAAAGAACACTTGGCATATTTGTCTGAAAATTTACATGTTTGCTTAAATAATTATGATTTGAATCACCTAATAAAAATCTGAAGAGTGATTTAAATGCTATGAAAGCAACTAAATTTCCTATATCTTTTGTAAATATGGTCTAATAAATATTATAAATGAACTGACAACGTATTTTCTACACACATGAACTCATTGGTGCTAGATGGAGTGTAGAAACGTAAACACTGCACTCTTATATAGTACGCATTTTCCACGACTTTGGGTATCGCACGTAATCTGTAGTTGAATTCCTTTTCTGAACATACTGTAATACAATTACCTGAGTGCGGGTTCATTGCGTTTGCGCTAAGGCGAAAAGCTTTATTGGCAACAAAATGAGGCAATTTCATTCTGCGTTCAGGAAATTTCTTTGGTTGAGGCAATCCTAAACTGTTGTCAGTGATGATTTTGTACAGTTTGGTTTGTTTAAAATCCCTACTATTCGAAATTATTCGTTATCATTGGTCGTCCGCAAACATAAAACTGTAATTTCTATTATCAGCAAAAGTCTATAAAACAATGCTTAAGTGACTGTTGTAATTTAATTCGCCACAACCGGAGATTTTTGTGACTGCGGAATGATATATTTGCTCCCCAGTGCGAATAGACGGTGGGGCAATTTCCAAACATCTTCGAATATGTTTGCTATTTCCATTCAGATGAAAATCAATACGTATTTATAATATTGCTGAAAAACTTTTGTTCACTTTTTAGGTTAAAGGGAGACTATTTCATCCATTTCAAATACTGATTCATATAAACAAGTAAAAATCCATTAAAATTATCAAAATGCATGAAACAGAAACCTCAACTTTATCTCTTTAACCGCATAAAGTTCCAGTCAGCATAAAACGTTACCTTTAAGTTCATTATGCATTTAAATAATCATATAAATTAAATCTGGGCATCATACAAATGACGGTTATTACCCTATTACATGAAAACTGTAACCATATATTGTAAGGTCCGCCAACAGTTTTTGTTCCGAGACACCTACAATTTTTATCACATCACCTGCCACACATGACACTTATAACAGTCATCTTTTTCTTATGTCTGGTAAACCTTTAAACTCGTATTACGGAGGTTCAGCGTTCGAATCTCGGTCCAGCCATCCTGACTTCAGTTTTCCGTGGTTTCGCTAAATCACTACAGGAGAATTCTGGGATGACTCTTTACAAAAGGCACGGCCGATTCCTTCCCCGTTCCTGCTTCTCTGAGCATTGCACAGTGTCTAGATACCTCGCTGTCGACAAGACGTTAAGAACTGCCTGCCTTCCTCTTTTTATCTCTACTCTCTTATTTCTTTCCCTAACCCTATACTTACCCTATTCTACTCATTTCCCTTCCATTACCTGCCCTCTTTCCTTCTTTCTATACTAATATATATTAAATTCTCTATGTCCCCTTTGATTCCCATTTCGCAACTCCCACGCCTATCTTACATGCCTGTGTTGTACTTTCTTCCCCTTTAAGCTCATTACCCCTAGATAAACTTTTGTTTATTTGTTCTTTAGAGGCCAGTTTATAACGCAGACATTTTCGATGATCAAGGCAAACAAGATACCAACAAACAATAGCAAGTGGATGGGTATGATCAAGCTCATACTTCTGAGCAATTATTCATTTCTCCGTAAGTTCAAAAGCGGTTAAAGGGAAGACGACAAAAGTTAATATAAGGTTTATGTCAGAAAGTCATTTCAGTAATTAAAACCGCTGCAGGAAAGTCAAACGCATCCCCTAATGTAAACAGCAAAGTTATGTCGTTTGCTAATAACATGATATTCTAATGAACTCCTTTTCACTAAAAAATAGTAAAGGTTTTAAACACTGAATATTTGTCATTTTCGTTATAGAGGACAGGCAATGTTGCGAACGACCACATTCGACCACATTTGTCAGTTGAAACGGCAGCGAATTAATAAAAATGGTTCACAACTCTTGACGTTGTATTGCTAGTGGAGTGTTGTAGGCCATATTTCACTATAATTTTTTATTGCTAGTGGAAGTTTATAGGCTATGTTTAAATATAATGTTTTATTTAATCACCTGCAAAGATTTATATAACGACCAGATAAATATAAATATTTCTAGTCGAATAATTATAGTTCTCAAAATAAATCTCCGAAAATTTGAAAAATTCGGAATATGGAAGTTCAAATTTCTGTGATCCTAATTAACGTTGGCAATATCTCACAATTCGTGTGATGTATATCATAAACACAGCATATTATTTAAGTATCAAGNGCCTAATTAACGTTGGCAATATCTCACAATTCGTGTGATGTATATCATAAACACAGCATATTATTTAAGTATCAAGGATATTTAATAATTACTACTCTGGTACTGGTATCCTAAATCTCTTTTAAAAATAGGTATTGATGTTTTTACCAACACATTTTTATCCTTCCAAGAGAAAATAATAAACATAACTATTATTTTCTCTTGAACGAATCAGGTTCGATTCCTGGCTTGGTTGCTCCCGGATCTTCGCACGTTGGAATCGTGCCGGACGATGCCGGTGGTCGACGGGTTTTCTCGGGGATCTCCAGTTTCTCCCGCCCTTGCATTCCGGCGCTGCTCCATACTCACCTCGCTTTACCCTCATCGGCTCTCAAGACTTCGACATTAAGAGCCGCCCAAGTCTCTTCATTCCCTTCCACTGTATAGACCCCACTCATTTTATTCATGCGGTGATAAAGTGAACATGGGAACGAGGCAAATGTGTAATTATTGGGTCAATTGTTACTTTTATGTGCATAAAACAAATACCAACTAATTTAAATAATTTAAAGGATTTGTGTATTTTAATCTCACATTTTAAATATAGCATTTAGAAATGGTACTACTTTTCCCACATCGTAGTCAAATTTATTACGAATAAGATAGTAAAGTGCGACCGTTACAATATGTATAGTTACGTGCAGAGAACTATCTGGTTGTTTTCAAAAGTACTCATTCGCTAGCTTTCAAGAAACTGAGCAGTCCGCCTCGCCTTTGTGATTGTACGAGCATGGCCCATTTCTACACGTTCATCTATGCAACGTCGTCGCTGTAACAGCCATGCCAATTTCTGAGATTCTTTGGAATAAAAATCGCGAGAATGACTTTAAATCATCATATAAATACAATACGAAGCATTTTTCTTAGAGTAAGTTAGTCTTAATAATGTTGATTTTATGCATGTAGGCATATTCCTATCGAACATTNCGAAGCATTTTTCTTAGAGTAATTTAGTCTTAATAATGTTGATTTTATGCATGTAGGCATATTCCTATCGAACATTATTTTTTTTCTACTGTTTGCGAGCTGTGCATGAAGGTCACATGGGCGAGATGTTAAGCTCATGTATCTCATCTGATNATTTTTTTTCTACTGTTTGCGAGCTGTGCATGAAGGTCACATGGGCGAGATGTTAAGCTCATGTATCTCATCTGATGTAAAAATATATCGTTTTCGTATCGTAACATTCAGGGTGATTACTCACGATGTATCAGATATGTCCGTAAAGTAAAACGTTAAATGATGTGTGTGTGTGTGTGTGTGACATATATATATATATATATATATATAAGTTGTACTCATATATATATATAAGTTGTACTCATATATATATAAGTTGTACTCATTACTCTGCAGTATTTGGTAGTTGCGAAAAGGTGTGTAAGTATTATTAATTTAAATTATATGTTGTGTTAGTTGTGAGAGAATTAATTAGGTATGTATTAATTAGGTATGTATTATTACTTGAGATGTTGGTAAATAGCAAAAGCATTATAAAGGTGGGTCACGATAATGTGAGCACCCTTAAAATCAACCTATTAAAAAAATCACTGCACATAACTCCGTATTATTAAAATACACTAAANATAATGTGAGCACCCTTAAAATCAACCTATTAAAAAAATCACTGCACATAACTCCGTATTATTAAAATACACTAAAATGTCGTTGAGAATTTGTCAGGGAAAGAGTTTTTATTAAAAATTAAAGAATAAATTTTGTTTTAATTTATTCACAAAACTATTATTTACAGCATTAATATATACATCTTCACTATTGCTCTTTTTATTTCTCAATGAGCGCAGTATTGAATGTCTATCTCAACTTTAATTAAATCCTTCTCAATGTCTCTGTTTGGTTATAGTCAATAAACTCACACTCATCATTAAATCACGTTCAGTCTTTGCCATCAGTGTGAGTGTATTTCACTCACGCATCCAGTCCAATAGTCCAGCCTGCCAGTCGCACTCTTCACTTCTCTGATGCTCTCAGTCACAGATTTTTCTACCACTGATCGATCCCGGCGCCACTCGTTGCTCTTCTGGCTCGTCGCCTATCGCTCAAAGTCACACAATCGCCCAGACTCCCGACTCTCATAAACTCCAGGCGGCCAGACGCGCTTTTATAGTGTCAGCAGCCAAGATTTGGAATATTCCCCGCACCACGAGTCACGCTGAAAGAGGCAAGGACAATTAAAACTAGAATGTTCTTCTGATAAATGCAGAAATCCAANTAAAACTAGAATGTTCTTCAGATAAATGCAGAAATCCAACCTGCTGAAGGTAAGGATCGTGCGAGCCGCAAAAGGCTTATCACGACTGCATGTGTAAGAATGCGCGGCGTACGCCTTTGAAACAACAAATGAGCTTCTTGGATTATCGCTAGAAAGACATTTCAACAATCCTCTCTTCTCGCCTCCCGCTATCATATCCTTATCTTCCGTTCACTCACGCGGGAGAGGTCAAAGGAAGCGAAGGAAATTACTGCAATACTGCAATACTCACAGTTGAGTTGGCATCAAACTACGAGAAGTAGTTCTTACTAGTCGTAAATTGAAAATTTTTTGTCAACTGCTATTCAGTTTTTTTTTTTTTGTGGATAAACAAAAATAAAATTTGGGGTTATTAAAATGCAGATGTTTCGAACACTTTCACATGATCACCTGGCTAACGCAACGTTCACGTTAACTGGTCCATTGTTTGTTTAGTTGTCCTTATTCCGGTTCGCACCCGTGTATCAATAAAATAACATTTCGCGACCAATGTGATTTCGTGTCAGTTTGTAACTCCTGAAATGAAGTATTCATTAATGTTAGAAATATAACATTTTTTTACAGGTTCCGGCTGAAGTGGCATTATTTGTTACTGCTTTCTGCAGTATCTCCACATAGTTTCTTGGCCCAGAAATTCTTGGAAATTTACATTGCCGACCTGGAAAATGTGTTAATTCATGCATTTCAGGTCGATATAAATGTTTGAACCTCGAATAAACTTGACGAAACTTAGAAAGTGTGTATTGTTATATTTGTTATGTGTGCTGTAATTCTGAATGATTAAATAAATTTGCGTGTGTTATTTAGTATTTACGCTATTCGCATATTTCGAGTTAATACTTAGCATGTATGTCACTCATTTTGAAACAATGACGCCATGAAAATATTTTATACCAAAAGTTAAACATTTCTTGAGTGTTAGGAATACGTCAAAACAGTATTACAACGTATGTTATAACAGTTTAATTTGTATGAGCCGATATATCTAGCTTACCCTATTAAATTTCAATGAAAATAATTTGGGGCTAAATTAGATTCTGCATTAAATGTGTACATAGAGGTTTCATAAAATGCATTTTCATCAGCTAAGTATTATGTTTTTCGTATTCAGAAGAAGTTGCGTTTGTATCAGCGTAGGCATTTAAATTGTATAAACGAAAAGTAATTTTTTGTAAGAAAAGTACTTAGACTTTAGCAAACATTAGTGCAATGTGCTTTAAAAACTNTATAAACGAAAAGTAATTTTTTGTAAGAAAAGTACTTAGACTTTAGCAAACATTAGTGCAATGTGCTTTAAAAACTGTATGGCTCTACGAATTTTCACTAAATTTGCAAAGAGTGACAAATTGCTGTGGAAGTATGCTGTAAAAATTTGGATACCTTTTGTTCAGCTGTATAGTTTCNGTGGAAGTATGCTGTAAAAATTTGGATACATTTTGTTCAGCTGTATAGTTTTATGATCATCTGCAGATTGTTTTCGTAGCCACGCCCGCCATTTGCTTGTGCGTAATTTTGTATTAAATTATTGAATTTAAAATTATCTATAAATTTAAATTCTACTCGTAAATGTTGTTAAACTTAAGTCTAAGGTAATGAAATGATTGTTTAAGGCAAGTTGTATTCTGTGTGAAGTAGTACATACACCGCATTATGAAAAAGAGTGCCTGTCTTATGAGTGTGACACGTACGCATAACGGCCGAGCGTTTCAGCATTCTGAAAGGTGAACATTCGGAACGTCTCAGCGTTGTTTTTATAACTTTTTATAACTGGAAATAGAATAAATTTTTACACTTCTATTATTCTGTTGATAATTCAAACCGAACATACTTTCTTATAACCTCGGAAGTATTGACCACAGTTGAAGGCATTAATTTGTATCGAAACAGAAAAATAATTGTGAACATCTGTCAATATTCACAAACCAATATTCACTTAAATTAACGTGTACACGTTTATAGTGCTAATTACAATTTTTATTGCTTTTCTTTGTTTATTTAATGAGCATGCAGTGGATACATGAGCCAGCTGATGTAAACAAGAGCTGAAAGTCATAAGGCAGTGTTTGTTTTGATAGGTACGTGGAAAGATACGCAACCAATGGGCCGAAAGTAGAAATTTAGAAGGTCTTTCAAAAGTGTTCACTTGACCGTGAACAGCCTTCAGTTGCTTTGTCGAAATATTTCTTCTCTAAAAACGCAATCACAAAAAATCTAATCATCCTTCATGGCGTGTAAGACGTAGCCTTAAAGGTGTCAAAACACTCACATTGCCGCAGTTTTACATGGTGTGTTACAAAGCAATGGAGCGTTATTGATATTAGCATTATTACACTGTGAAGATCATTACGGAGATGAGCAGTAGTCTGAGGACGGGTAGGAATCCAGGCATTGGGCGCCCGGGGAAAACTATGCAGGGTTATTATGCGATTCTGCGGTAGTTTCTCATTGCCTGCCGCGATTTGGAGGAGAAATACGTCTATAGAAAACTTGCGTAGTTTCCAAGGGTCGGTGCCGTTAATCGAGCCCAGATTCCCCTGGTGCAAGACCACAAATTAGTTAGTGGGTTGTTGAGGAAAGTATCATATATATATATATAAATGCATACAAATGCGAATACATACACATGTACATACATTTAAAATAAATAACAGGGTAGATAAGGTTACGTTAGGTTACGTTAGGTCAGGTTAGATCAGGTTAACTCACGTGTCCTTAATCTGAGTCACTAATGAGGCGAGGGAAAAGTGGAGCTTAGCGAGGCCAGCTGCTGTAATCGAGGTGCACACATGTCGTTCCAAGACCACATCTTGCAGAATGGTTGAGGTGGACGAGGTGTGGCTGGAGATGAGGCGGAACACAGTGGTGTGGAAGATAACAGAAGCACACCGAGAAAACATACCGTCCATCGACGCCAGCCCTGCTTTCTACGTGCTAGAGTACGTGCGTTGTTCTTTCCAGGGCTCGATCCCAGGTCGCCTTAGTGGGACGATGGCGAGATTGTGGGACAACCGCTGAGGCTTCCGTCGTAAGGGAACGCCTGGGGAAAAAAATATGGAGAACTTGGAAATATTAAAGTATAAATTTCCAGTCTCAGTGTCTTTCTACATTTCCTCGCTTCAATTCTTTTCGTTTTCGCATTTCAGAAAGCGGAAATTCACTGTGCATGCACTCTAGATAATTATGCACAACATAAAATACAATTACGTTCTAAAAGATAAGGTTTTCTCGAAGGCCACTAATGATATGTAAATTAACACCAGCCTTAAAATAATGGCGGCCAGATAGTATTCTGCTGGGGCTGATAACTGTAATTCTCTCCAATTATGTCACGCTATCAATATTCATATCGTACTAAATCCTCTCAAACAATCCCGACCCTCGTAACAGCGAGAGTGAGCTCTCAGACTAGCATTTATCACACAGTTACGGAGTCCAGGGCTTACACAGACAGCGCAAGGATCTCTCGCAACCAGATAAGACACTACAAAATATCCGATTATTACGACTCGGCTCCACCCCTCCAACACAAATTCTCGGTTTTTGCGTCATAATTTCGGATTCATCATAGTAATAACTGACACTGTACGATTTTAGAAAATTTATGTTTTATGAGTTGTTTAGTATTTTTGTGGGTAAATATAATAGTGTGTTATCTGCTTGTTGTAAAAAGTCTAGAACTTATTAATAAGATATACATATGTTCTCAACTTTTTCGAACAAGCAGATAACACAAAATAAATATTACAAACAAAAGAATTAGACAACTCGTAAAATGAAAATTTCTTATAATATTACATGTCAGCAATTACCATGAATCTGAAATTATGACGCCAAAACGAAGAAATTTCTTTAAAAGGGGCGAAACTGACAACGTACATTTTTCTTTATTTAGATTAAGCATTGCTCAACTTCAATTTAGACAAAGTAAACATGTTTGTGTTTGTTGTTGCCAATTAAAATCAATTTTAGATATGGTAGATGCAGACAATACCAACGAACTCTATTACATATTTCTGTTGCAACCTTTCTTTAATGGGGTCCGTGATGGTGGAGTCATCAGATTATACTCGACATCCACAAAGGTAAACCAGGTTCGATTCCTGGCGGAGTCACCCGGATTTTCACCTGTGTGCAACGTGGCGGACGCTGCATTTGGCCGGTGGGTTTTCCCGGGGCACTCCTTCTTCCCCCGGCCTTGCATTCTGCCGATGCTAAATCGACGTCTCATTTCGCATTCACTGGCTTTCAAAACCTCCCTGTAAAGCGAAGACCATAATATCTCAATTCAACCCAACACAACTTTCTTTACTGGGGCACATTGCTTTCCAATAATTTCTTCGCCCTTGCTAAAAATGGTTATCCTAGGGTTTAATACATTTCTGAGCATGAATTATTCTGATTTATCAAACTATTACCTACCAATATTGAGTGTCCTGTTACGAAGGCCTACCAGTCACTTTTAGTGACGAGTTACTCATTCTGAGCAAAAATTTTACCAATTGCATGATAGTGAATCAAATCGTTTTACATATCCGTTAATAAAGAACAAAACTTTTTTTCCTAAAAAATTGATTATATTGAAAATGCCTTACAAAATGTCGACGGATAGCAACACTCAACAGAAACTTGTACACGGTTCCAGTCGTCCAATGGCTTCCACCGCCCCCTGAATTTTGATTTTTCAGGCCACTTCCCCTTTATCACCCCTCCTTCTCGACCCCAAATAAACTTCTTTAACACAACCTTGCGGAGATGATACTACATGGAGGTCCGTTATCCCCGTGACGTATTTACAAAACTGTAGAGCTACAGGCTGAAATATAATAAGGAAACTACTGTCGGGCAAATATCAAACACAATGTTTAAAATTGAAAAAATTTCAGATTCTTTCTCTACATAGTTTTTTCATCAGTATCATGAACTGTGGGTCAGCAGCGTTCCCCACTGAATTTTCTACTCAATGTGTGGATTATCTGAGTTCCATAATTTAGTTTACCAGCAGAATGTATGAACATATGTCTCTGTCTCTCTCTCTATCTTTCTCTCTTTCCTCTTCTCTGTACACATATATATATATATATATATATATATATATATATNATGTGGCTAGCATGTAGTTGACCTGCCAACCCTCGTCAAACCGTTACTAATGCGTGCTGCAGCAGCTTGGCCCCGATACAAACGCACTTAGTGCTATAACAGCATAAGGGAGTCTGTCTTCTTAACCAGTCACTGATTTCTAAACACGCTAGTCAACAAGGTAAAGATGACTCTTAATCTGAGTCACTGATGAGGCGAGGAAAAAGTGGAGCTTAGCGAGGCCAGCTGCTGTAATCGAGGTGCACACATGTCATTCCAAGACCACATCTTGCAGAATGGTTGAGGTGGACGAGGTGCGGCTGGAGATGAGGCGGAACGCAGTGGTGTGGGGGATAACAGAAGCACGCCGAGAAAACATACCGGCCATCGACGCCAGCCCTGCTTTCCACGTGCTAGAGTACGTGCGTTGTTCTTTCCAGGGCTCGATCCCAGGTCGCCTTAGTGGGACGATGGCGAGATTGTGGCACACCCGCTGAGGCTCTCGTCGTAAGGGAACGCCTGGGGAAAAAAATATGGAGAACTTGGAAATATTAAAGTATAAATTTCCAGTCTCAGTGTCTTTCTACATTTCCTCGCTTCAATTCTTTTCGTTTTCGCATTTCAGAAAGCGGAAATTCACTGTGCATGCACTCTAGATAATTATGCACAACATAAAATACAATTACGTTCTGAAAGATAAGGTTTTCTGGAAGGCCAATAATGATATGTAAATTAACACCAGCCTTAAAATAATGGCGGCCAGATAGTATTCTGCTGGGGCTGATAACTGTAATTCTCTCCAATTATGTCACGCTATCAATATTCATTTCGTACTAAATCCTCTCAAACAATCCCGACCCTCGTAACAGCGAGAGTGAGATCTCAGACTAGCTTTTATCACACAGTTACGGAGTCCAGGGCTTACACAGACAGCGCAAGGATCTCTCGCAACCAGATAAGACACTACAAAATATCCGATTAATACGACTCGGCTCCACCCCTCCAACACAAATTCTCGGTTTTTGCGTCATAATTTCGGATTCATCATAGTAATAACTGACACTGTACGATTTTAGAAAATTTATGTTTTATGAGTTGTTTAGTATTTTTGTGGGTAAATATAATAGTGTGTTATCTGCTTGTTGTAAAAAGTCGAGAACTTATTAATAAGATATACATATGTTCTCGACTTTTTCGAACAAGCAGATAACACAAAATAAATATTACAAACAAAAGAATTAGACAACTCGTAAAATGAAAATTTCTTATAATATTGCATGTCAGCAATTACCATGAATCTGAAATTATGACGCCAAAACGAAGAAATTTCTTTAAAAGGGGCGAAACTGACAACGTACATTTTTCTTTATTTAGATTAAGCATTGCTCAACTTCAATTTAGACAAAGTAAACATGTTTGTGTTTGTTGTTGCCAATTAAAATCAATTTTAGATATGGTAGATGCAGACAATACCAACGAACTNGTAAACATGTTTGTGTTTGTTGTTGCCAATTAAAATCAATTTTAGATATGGTAGATGCAGACAATACCAACGAACTCTATTACATATTTCTGTTGCAACCTTTCTTTAATGGGGTCCGTGATGGTGGAGTCATCAGATTATACTCGACATCCACAAAGGTAAACCAGGTTCGATTCCTGGCGGAGTCACCCGGATTTTCACCTGTGTGCAACGTGGCGGACGCTGCATTTGGCCGGTGGGTTTTCCCGGGGCACTCCTTCTTCCCCCGGCCTTGCATTCTGCCGATGCTAAATCGACGTCTCATTTCGCATTCACTGGCTTTCAANGGCACTCCTTCTTCCCCCGGCCTTGCATTCTGCCGATGCTAAATCGACGTCTCATTTCGCATTCACTGGCTTTCAAGACCTCCCTGTAAAGCGAAGACCATAATATCTCAATTCAACCCAACACAACTTTCTTTACTGGGGCACATTCCTTTCCAATAATTTCTTCGCCCTTGCTAAAAATGGTTATCCTAGGGTTTAATACATTTCTGAGCATGAATTATTCTGATTTATCAAACTATTACCTACCAATATTGAGTGTCCTGTTACGAAGGCCTACCAGTCACTTTTAGTGACGATTTACTCATTCTGAGCAAAAATTTTACCAATTACATGATAGTGAATCAAATCGTTTTACATATCCGTTAATAAAGAACAAAACTTTTTTTCCTAAAAAATTGATTATATTGAAAATGCCTTACAAAATGTCGACGGATAGCAACACTCCACAGAAACTTGTACATGGTTCCAGTCGTCCAATGGCGTCCACCGCCACCTGAATTTTGATTTTTCAGGCCACTTCCCCTTTATCACCCCTCCTTTCTCGGCCCCAAATAAACTTCTTTAACACAACCTTGCGGAGATGATACTACATGGAGGTCCGTTATCCCCGTGACGTATTTACAAAACTGTAGAGCTACAGGCTTAAATATAATAAGGAAACTACTGTCGGGCAAATATCAAACACAATGTTTAAAATTGAAAAAATTTCAGATTCTTTCTCTAAATAGTTTTTCCATCAGTATCATGAACTGTTGGTCAGCAGCGTTCCCCACTGAATTTTCTACTCAATGTGTGGATTATCTGAGTTCCATAATTTAGTTTCCCAGCAGAATGTATGAACACATGTCTCTGTCTCTCTCTCTCTCTATCTTTCTCTCTTTCCTCTTCTCTGTATATATATATATATATATATATATATATAGACACACACACACTTCTTCTTAAGTCATCTTTTATTGTATCCCTAAAAAATATTATGCTTAGATTGAGGCATTACGTACGGAATGAAATTACAGGTGCCATTTTTTATGTACACCTTTCCAAAGNACACACACACACACACACACACACACTTGTTATTAAGTAATCTTTTATTGTATCCCTAAAAAATATTATGCTTAGATTGAGGCATTACGTACGGAATGAAATTACAGGTGCCATTTTTTTATGTACACCTTTCCAAAGCACAACACTTCCAATAAGCACACTTTAATCGCTCCGTTCCGTCATCTTAAATACCCGAAAAATCCTTCCCTTGAAACTTTCATGCCTCATATTTCAAACATCTCTGTCTCATTAAAGCTCGAGTTTGGCGTAACCTCTTCTATTTTTTATTTAGCTTCATACAGGAGATCCCCATGGACCAGACGACCACCTTACTGTTTGAACCACTTTCCCACCAATAAAATTCAATTCACGTAGGCCTATTCAGGTAAATTTCCAACTACTGCGATGGGACGTGGTACAAGTATTCCACTCTACGGTTTTACAGCTGTACCTTCACAGTTTGTTCTCCAAATGCAAGATATGATACAGGAACTGTCCTCCCAAATAACTCTAAAAAAATTAAATATTTTTTTTATTGAAATTTTTTTTTCAAATATTAAAATAATATATAAATGACGTATGGTTTACATTATTTTACATAGAAGTTTCACTCTACGGGTGCTAATTTTACATTTCCTATCGACGTGTAGCCTATTACTATACATACACAAGCGGTATGGCTTGGTGGGCAGTGGACAGATTTCAATTTAAACCATAAAAATATTAATTTTACATTATAAATAACCTGTTTTATGCTACAAACGTTTTGACCTATATAAGACCACCCTTTTTGTTTATTATATAAAAGGGTTATGGTTTGAATTGTGATGAGCTAGACCAGTATTTATTTTTGACATTTCGTTCCTACTACCGTCCTTCACTGATGACTATTTCCCATACATATTTTGCAGTACATTTCGTTACAGATGCAGCGCTCCAGAGTTCCGTTTTGGTCGTCGTGTGAATACTTGGGGAAGGGTAGTTTGGGAATTGAAGAATCAGTAGCATNTTGGCGTAACCTCTTCTATTTTTTATTTAGCTTCATACAGGAGATCCCCATGGACCAGACGACCACCTTACTGTTTCAACCACTTTCCCACCAATAAAATTCAATTCACGTAGGCCTATTCAGGTACATTTCCAACTACTGCGATGGGACGTGGTACAAGTATTCCACTCTACGGTTTTACAGCTGTACCTTCACAGTTTGTTCTCCAAATGCAAGATATGATACAGGAACTGTCCTCCCAAATAACTCTAAACAAATTAAATATTTTTTTTATTGAAATTTTTTTTTCAAATATTAAAATAATATATAAATGACGTATAGTTTACATTATTTTACATAGAAGTTTCACTCTACGGGTGCTAATTTTACATTTCCTATCGACGTGTAGCCTATTACTATACATACACAAGCGGTATGGCTTGGTGGGCAGTGGACAGATTTCAATTTAAACCATAAAAATATTAATTTTACATTATAAATAACNTCCTATCGACGTGTAGCCTATTACTATACATACACAAGCGGTATGGCTTGGTGGGCAGTGGACAGATTTCAATTTAAGCCATAAAAATATTCATTTTACATTATAAATAATNATATTAATTTTACATTATAAATAACCTGTTTTATGCTACAAACGTTTTGACCTATATAAGACCACCCTTTCTGTTTATTATATAAAAGGGTTATGGTTTGAATTGTGATGAGCTAGACCAGTATTTATTTTTGACATTTCGTTCCTACTACCGTCCTTCACTGCACTGATGACTATTTCCCATACATATTTTGCAGTACATTTCGTTACAGATGCAGAGCTCCAGAGTTCCGTTTTGGTCGTCGTGTGAATACTTGGGGAAGGGTAGTTTGGGAATTGAAGAATCAGTAGCATAACAGTGTTGAGTGGTCGATTTACAGATCTCATTACTTGCAGGTTGTTAATGTGGGCAATGTTTCTCAAGTTTATTTAAATGTATTTACACGTAAACCACAACTTTTCACCACGTAAAATTCTTAGGAAAGTGAAATTATAGTCTTAATTAATTTGCATATATTCAGGTGTTATTTTTTTGGCAACTAGTNTCATTACTTGCAGGTTGTTAATGTGGGCAATGTTTCTCAAGTTTATTTAAATGTATTTACACGTAAACCACAACTTTCCACCACGTAAAATTCTTAGGAAAGTGAAATTATAATCTTAATTAATTTGCATATATTCAGGTGTTATTTTTTTTGCAACNTTGCATATATTCAGGTGTTATTTTTTTGGCAACTAGTTAGTTGTCTTCAGTAGCATAAGGTAGAATATTTCTTATGCCTCCGTATACACCAACCATGTTAACCCGCTCAGTCACCAGTCACATTGTGATTAAAGACGTGCTGCAAACATGAAGAAATATTGACGTCTACCGCGTTGTTAATCAGTGTTGTTGAAGTTTCACACCTTTGGTTTGTGAATGATTAATGCTGATAGCGCTAAGCACGCAGCGCGTTGTCAAATAGTTACAATAAAGAACTCGACACAAGTACAGCGCAGTCAGTCCAACACTTTCGCTTATCAATAAATTAAAAACTGGCAGGGTTCATTAGTTGAGTGGATATTTTTTTTTTGTGCTAGTAACCAATAAGCAAGCTGCACTGGACGTGATTCTTTCCATCGCCCTAATTGTTACCTTTTTGTTTCGTTGCATATTGTACAATAATTCAAAATTCTGCAGAGCATGTGGTATTATTAACTCTGCTCTAATTGGAAAAAGAACATCACAGGAATCTAAACCCTATGTTGAATTACCAAATAAATTCACGAGTGTTTCCGAATTATTTTCATATCAATACGAGTGCGATTTCACAAAACAAAAATGTGGATTGCAAACAATATGAGCTATAAATTTTCAAGCCGGTAGAAATTTCTCGTTACCATGCAAGCCTTTCACTTACAGAACTAAAAGCATGAAACAGCGACTGTCATAGAAGGATAACTGGTGGGGAAAGTGGTGGTGGTAGATTGGTTGTTAATGATGAGGGGGTGGGGGAGAGGAAGGGGAAGTTGACGTCACGAGAGCAATAGTAAATTAATAAAATAATTAATTAACCTCGCAGCGATTTGCCTTCCCCAAGCATCATTACGTTTGAGTAGAGAAGGAATCAGATGGCAGTGTTCTGATATTACTTCATAAAATATTAGGGGTTTTAGTCCTAAGGGGTTCAGGGTACACCATACCCGCGCCGAGCGCAACACAGTGGATCCCTTGTGTGAAGAGGAATACACCCTTCTCCACTCAGGAGCAACGGCGTTATTTACGATATGGTTGGCCAAGTAGGAATAGAAAGGAGGGGACAGAACACATGGCACCTGATCGCACTGCGGCGGCGCAGCACGGCACGTCATGAAAACAGGGGCTTGGTTTACGTGCATGCAAGAGCGGCCTGCTTCCCGCTTAGAACTTTAATAACGTAACAGCACTATTTTCAAAACAACGTTTTTGTACAAACTACTGAACGTATTCACAAGCTATTTTTTACGAACATATCACAAGCTTTAAGATACATAAGCACTGAAACTGCAAGGCATAGAACACATTTTTATTGTCTCTTTATATGGTACAGCCATCCCCTCCTCCTCTCCCTCATAACCAGATTCCTAAGTTATCTGTCATAACATTCAAGAATATTTTGTTTTTAAAAGATATTGATTATAATTTTACAAATATGACATGTAAATCTTGCTATAAATAGCCCAGTCATCGAAAATAAAATACGACATGTTCCAAATGCCATCTTTATATTGATACGTGCGTAATTTCGGACACATAAAGTGGTCTGTATTCATCCCCAATCACAATGTTGATGCAGACACTGCTAGTTGAAAATGAGGAGCAGGTCGTTTTGACAGAACCACAGAGTACTTAATTATACAAAAGTGGAACAGCCACTTTTTCCGCAAACTCTAGTATTATTCATTAGCAAAATTGCGTCACTGGCAAGCAACATGTCCGAAATCCGTTCGCCAAACACCGCCTTGTAACCTACTTGTCAGCCGACAGCACCATTGAGTAAAGACCTACAGTACAGTAGAAAGGCCATGGGATAGGAATAAGTCTGACCAGTTTTTTTGTTAGATCTTGGGCTGATGCAGAGGAGCCTTAGTGTTCTCCACTGGGAGGTAGCAGTCGAAGTACATCGCCACCCGTGTGCGGTGTTGCCAATTCTGCAGCCAGTAAAATGAGGTTGTCACCCTTGTTCACCCTTGTTCACCCACATGTTCATTCACGTCCTGCTGAAGTCGAACCTGTCTCATGCGAGTTATCAGTTTTCGTTGCATATGTTAATATCCAACTCATGATTTACTGGTGGCGACCATATCATGTGTTTCGTTTCTGTCGTATAATTCTGTATTTACTGAAATTTGCAGTAATATCAACTGCTATGTGGTTTTATTTACATCTGCGAAAATGAATTATCAGAAATATATAATGGTCATAATTTTTTAATTCAAATTTTTTATTTAACTATATTTTAGGCGTTCATGATAAAATACGAGTACTGTTAGCGCTTACAATTACAAAAGTAATAGTAGCTTTTTTCATCCCGTTCTTATGTGAAAGGAAATTGACAGGAAATGATTGTTCACTAGTCGAGAAATACATATGTTAGATGCACGGCATATAATTGTGTACGCGAATATACCAAGTGTTATATATTTTCTGGCTCGTGTTTTCGATTCGAAAGCTACTGTGATGCCACAAAATTTTATTATTCGCATGTATTCGATACAACATTGACTTTAGTGGGTATCGGGATTGATCTTAGGTTTTTTAAAGTAATTTTGTTAACCAACGCGAGCCACGAATACAAGACAGTGTTTGCCACGCCTCAGAACGTGTTTTATGTACATTATACCTATATCAGACAGCTACGAACTAAGAGGCACAGTTCGATATAATTCGACGACTGCTGGAGATAGGCACATGTAAATTGGAACGTTTGAGACTAGTGCAAGTATATCCGAGATTAAACATGAATTATGCCTTAAGCCTTTTTTATGAGCATAAATTGCCACCATTTTCGAACCCTCGACGATAGAGTCACAAAATTCATATTATATGTTTCACCCATGACCTAGATCAAAGCCACGTAGTAGTTTTGTTCGAATACGATGTTTGGTACCAATTTATTTACAAACAGAAATTTTATATACTTAACTTTTAAGTTTTCAAACTTAGAGATCTAATTTAATGTGTTGCATGTGTATACGCGTGAATTTTAAGTCCAATGCAACTACGATATTAGAAACCCTTATTGTATNAATTTAATGTGTTGCATGTGTATACGCGTGAATTTTAAGTCCAATGCAACTACGATATTAGAAACCCTTATTGTATGTCTATCCCGCTACGCCCTACTGAATTTCATAGGAATACCCATGACTGAAGGGTCTCAAAGTATGTTGGCAAGCAGCTTATGTATGGACTCGTGACGTGCCAAAAACTATTTCAACGTGATTGTAAAAACTTCACTTAAGTTTCTTATCTTATAATCAATAGGTATTTTTACAAACATACTAAGAAATTTTTATGAGGGCACTAAACATTCCATTGTAAATGCTTAAAAGAGAAATAGCGGTCCTGAATGTTTTCGTTAATTGCAAAACTGTTTGTATTCGGGCAGCAGGCATCTCGGTCAACCTTACATGCACACACGCACACACGCCGATATAAGAACCAAAATTTAATAAATAGAAGTATTTATTGATCCATGCAAAATTAGGGATAGTCTGGGGTTTTTTTTATTTAGAATTAAGATTAAAATTTCAAGATTTGCCCAGACATAAGGTTCGAAAATCGAATTAAAAACATTTTAGAAGCATTTTTGACTTAGGGTGCATGGTTTTCCAGATATAAAAGCATGCATCACTTCATACATGTATCGGTTAAGTGAATACTTTTTTTTCACAAAGCATATTTAGACTTGATATATTACATGCAGCATACAACTGGACATTTCTTTGAGAATAATTGGAGTATAGTATAATAATTTATAAATACTCTTTCTAACGCCTGGGGCTTCAGTCATCCAATTTCCAACTTCTATTTTATAGACGTAGATATGCATTAAAGGTTTTTTCAAAGTAGGAATTTGAAGTACTATATTTCCATTCTTGATTATTCAAGACCAACTTCCATCATAACGTCACAACCTATGCTTATGTATTTATTAACAAATAAAATTTATGTGTATAGTATTAATTAATTTTATTAATTTTTTTAAAAACTTGGAAACGCAATTATATAGTATGATACTAATACTGATGCTTACATTTAAGGTAAGTATCAATGCTACGTCACATAATTTTATAAATAAAAGTTACGTATTTAATTTATTGTTTGAAAAACTTGGAAACGCATGTATATCGCACGATATACGTAATACGTTTTGTTTAAGGTAACTACGAATATGACATCACAAAAGCTGAAAACGGATAATTTAATAAATAATAATTATACATTTAATTTCATTTATTTATGGTTTTTTTGAATTTGGAAAAATTAAGTATTTAATGTGAATATATAGTGTGACGTATGTACAAACACGCATAATGAAGGAGCATATGAATATGAAGTCGCAATATGTGATTATGTATTTGAAATGTATGACAAGCCACAGAATAGGGCAGTGAGAGACAGGGTGGAAGGCATGACATAATTAAGATGTTCAAATTTCACAGTCAGGTTTTGTTACGGACAAGGGGCACATGAAGGAACCCGTACGCTGGTGACCAGTTCTGGACGATCTATACTGACCGCCAGGAGTGAGGACCATTTGATTGTCGCAGGCATGACCAGAGCTAGTGGCTTTCTTGTCTACCATCCAGCGACATTGCAACTTCACTAGAGCTAATGAGACAGCATTAACACTCGTCATCCGACCATGTTCTGCACCACATTGAATTTTTTAAAGGCAAAGGCGTGCTATTATTATTTAAAAAGTAATTATGAGCAGTATATTCAAGCAGCTCGTTTCGAGAACACAGGAAATTTGTTGCCCTACTTCAAATAATGTTTCAAGCATAGTATTCTCATGTCAGGCCCACCAACTTGGCATTGTTGGTCGCATTTCAGCAACCGGTGGAGTAAAATGAATGTCCCCATATGCCATATCAGATAAGTACGAAGCCAATCTAATGTTATATGATTAATTGTGTATTTAGCGGTTTTATAAGCATAGTTACAAGTAATTTGGACACTTATTGAGATGGAACCATCAAATTCACACTCACGACCTTAAAATTACTGCTATATTCCACTATATCATAAACCTCATATAATCGTAATTTGCAGCCATTTTTGAAACATTTGTGTAAGGGGCACATATTTTCTGGACTGATTTATATATGTCATCACTAACTATGATAGACACCGTATTGAATTTTATAGTCTCTGCCATGCATTTATATCGTTTTCATATTTTACAACCTTCGTTCCAAATAAAACAAAATTCATTACAACATATACTGCATAAAATATTTTGAGAATTCATTTGCTTACTTTTATAANGTTCCAAATAAAACAAAATTCATTACAACATATACTGCATAAAATATTTTGAGAATTCATTTGCTTACTTTTATAAAATTAAACAACAAATATTTATTTATTTATTTACAATCGATGCTTTGCATGCAAGAAGTAATTTTACACAGTAAAGATGTACTTGTTAGTATTATTACATAGCTAAACACACTCATTTAAAAGAGAACAACATATTCAGGTTTTTAGTTCAAAGAAATGCGATCGGATCGCATCTCTTAAAAAAAAAAAACAAGAGAACTTTATTGCAGTTTGTCGTAAGAAAAAGCCTTGTAAACCACGGAACTTTTCGTTTAAGCTTTGCCATAATTTTAAATAAAAGATTTTTTAGTCGAGGATCGAACATCCTTCATGCTCTAGTACGAAGCGCTGTTATCAATAATTACCTCCCGCCACACGTGTATGAATGTCACTAACATAGTACATATATGAACATAAATGGTTTATGAAGTAAAACTGTGTGACGAGGTGAATAAAAAATCACCAAGGAGTATATGCTTTTCGAGTCATCTTCGCATACGCTAAATTCAGTCCCGCCAATCTAAATATNGTTCCAAATAAAACAAAATTCATTACAACATATACTGCATAAAATATTTTGAGAATTCATTTGCTTACTTTTATAAGATTAAACAACAAATATTTATTTATTTATTTACATTCGATGCTTTGCATGCAAGAAGTAATTTTACACAGTAAAGATGTACTTGTTAGTATTATTACATAGCTAAACACACTCATTTAAAAGAGAACAACATATTCAGGTTTTTAGTTCAAAGAAATGCGATCGGATCGCATCTCTTAAAAAAAAAAAACAAGAGAACTTTATTGCAGTTTGTCGTAAGAAAAAGCCTTTTAAACCACGGAACTTTTCGTTTAAGCTTTGCCATAATTTTAAATAAAGATTTTTTAGTCGAGGATCGAACATCCTTCATGCTCTAGTACGAAGCGCTGTTATCAATAATTACCTCCCGCCACACGTGTATGAATGTCACTGACATAGTACATATATGAACATAAATGGTTTATGAAGTAAAACTGTGTGACGAGGTGAATAAAAAAATCACCAAGGAGTATATGCTTTTCGAGTCATCTTCGCATACGCTAAATTCAGTCCCGCCAATCTAAATATGNAAAAAATCACCAAGGAGTATATGCTTTTCGAGTCATCTTCGCATACGCTAAATTCAGTCCCGCCAATCTAAATATGGTTAATTTAAATAATCATACAGCACTCACAGTTTATTCAAGCAGCGGCAGCAGAAGACTTCAGTTCTCACCAGCATAGGTGAAAAAACTAGCTGGCAGTAAGGTGGTCACTGCTCGAGCATTATTTTTACTCCCAGCACGATCAAAGCACATTCCTTTGTCAATAGCACCAAGCAATAGCCACAGAGTAAATAAGTACACAGAAACGAAATATGGTGGTTCCTTTGATGTGAGTGAACCCTTTCGCCGATTGGCTTTGCAAAGCTCTGTACTAGTCCATGTGCCGTATTGGCAACCACATGCTGCCAATGATTCATTACTGGTTGGGCTGCCACTTGGCGAATAAGTTAACAGACGCTGACTGGCTAACGCCGTTCCGGCATGTTACTAGTCAGTGACGCCATTTTTCTGGTGTATACAGCTGGAATTCAGTGTATATGGAGCCATACATTTACGTTTGTAAAAGCATTTCGTAGCACCACATATCGTACAGAACTTCTTTCTCCCATCGAGACGACATAGTGAAAATTACGACATGCTGTTTTAGAGGTCGGAAAATTTTATCGGCTATCTAAAGATATGGGAAGCTTAAATCACTTGCAGCACTCGACAAAGATTTCGAGCTCACATGCCTGCCTAAAGTTATCGCTACTAGGCCACCTGAGGCATACAGGCTGGTGGCTAGTAGGATACTTAGTTTAAGTTTCTTTGGTGCAGACTAAGGACACCTGTAGTTGTTGCGTTAGGGGTAAACAAATAATCATATTCTCCATTATTTAACACACCAGTATTTTATTTGTCTGAAGGTAACATAGGTATTTACACACACTGGCGATACTGAGCCCTCCTACATGTCGTAGGCCTGAAGGGCTCGTGGGCGGAATTCTATGCATCGGGGAAGGTTGTTGAAGGGAGACATTTCTCTTCTTATCTTTTACTGCGGCTTTTGGTGAATGGTCTTCGTTGGTAGCTGAGGCATGGTGAGTTGGGTGGCTCATTGTCAGGCCCTCGGACTTGCTCTCGTTGGCGTGCTGTACTCAGCTGGCTTCTTCCTGCGACTTTTACTGACTCTCTCGGAAGTCCGGGATTGGTTTCCCGGGACTTGTGCTTTCTCTGAGTCCTTGGCTGGAGTTACTCGTAGGAGAGCGCGTCTCCTCGTCTGCGTCGATGTCCGCTACGATCCAGCTCGCGTTTCTGACTTTCCCACCTCGGAAACTGCCACTACGTTTTCGGAAATGAACTCATAAGTTCTCGGCACTTCTACTGGGTTTGTCTCGGAAATTTACACATGAAGTTTTGGCTGTTCCTGGGTTCTCTCCCTGGTGACATCACTATTGACTTACTGACTGACTGACTGCTTGCCTAGTCGCCTTTCGGCACACGACTACATCTTCTCGGGGAATGGCGCCTCTCGGTAAGGGGGTGCCACTCATTTCCGGGAATTTACTCAAGTTCTCTGTACTGTTCCCGTCACACGACTGCTTACTCTCGTGTATCCTTCGCCTCCCGTCTTGGCTGCACCTATCTTGTCTCGCGGCTGTACCGCCGGACAACTCCCGTCTCGGCTGGCGATAATTGACTTTGCCGGGATCCGAACCCGGCCTCGACTGCCTCACCCGACTGCCGCCTCTCTGTCTGCGATATGTCTGCCTGACTGATGATTCTCCCGACGGCGCGGATTCAACTGCCACGAACAACTGACTCCGAAAACTCTGCCTTGGCTGCCTCGTGAATTTAACCCGTCTCCTGCTATATTCAAGTTAGCTGTCAGCAGTTTCTCGAAAGAGAAATAGGGAAATCCCCTGTGTACCTCGCGCGTTTTTTGTGTAGGATTTCGTGTCTCGTCAGCTGCTTGTGTGCTGCAACTAGGGCAGAGGGAGGGTGCGGCATGTCGTCTCGGGGATTCCTGTGAGCTGTGTCTGCAATAATTCTCGTCGGGGGCACCCCCTGATACCTTCGCCGAGGGCCGCATATCAGCTATTTCTCGGGAATTTCCCTGTTTCTCTCGACTTCGGTTCTTCCCCGTGTGCCCTTATACTTCGGGACATCTCCGAGGGTATTCCTCCCAAGGTGTGAATACAGCGCAATTCCTATCCCATGTACCTGGCACGCGTCAAAGTATCCCTTCTCGCATATGCAATACATGAATTACAAGCCATCTAGTCTACAAGCACCTACCTGCCTATCTGCAACATGGCGAAGATATTCTTTGCTTTCTCCCATGCCTAGATGGTTTTCAAGGTAGTGCTTCTGTTACAGACATGCCATATTCCAGGAGCTAGTGTAAGACACACCGGAAGAGAGCAGTAGCAGCATAAAGAAAACAAGGCACCCTCCAATGCTGAAAAATGAACGACTGTAAAGAAGATGAGTTGGCGAATGGTCAACAATGCAGGCTACACAGCGATCGATCTGATGATACGACATTTTACAGTCCAGCAACAATTCTGTTGTTTACAGCACATAGCCAGCAGTCATCTACTGAGGCAACCCGAGACAGGCAAAGCAAACACTCATGTAGTATGAATAGTATAAAAGCGAGCATAATGTAAACATTATTGTCACTTCGTCACCGAGTGTGGTGGAAGCAGATCGTTAATACTACATTCATCTACCGCGATCGCATACGCTGTTACAGTATGAAGATGGAATCGATGGTTGAAGACTTACAATCTGTAACACTGACTGCATCTTCAACAGCAAGGGACCTTGGAGATTCGCTACATTTATCACGGAAAAAATGTAACTACAGCCGAAATACTTTCAGTAAATGCTGAAATGCAATACGACATGAAAGTAGCCATTGCATATTCAGCATTGCATACAAGACTTACCACTGCGATAACTGCGATGGGGTGTTTGCCCGCAGTGATGACCGGTATTGGCATTAGCAAGAAGTGCAAAGGTAATGTTTGTTGTTCATCGGGAAGCGAGTGCGTGCATTGCAGCAAGACATTTTCTAGCAGCTCTAGTGTCAGACGACAGGAAGAAAGTAACTGTCCATTCACCATCGCTTACAAGAGTTACCCAATAACTGTGGTGTGATATATGCTAATATGTGTATCTTGAATCCTCACAATAGGAATTGTTCTACAAAAACACACATAATTGTTTTCGTCGAATGAAGAATAAATTGAGCGTGTTTTACTATAATGTTTTTTTTCAGGTCTGCAAAATAAAGATAATCTATACAAATAACTTCTGTGTTATTCGTTTATTTTTATCCCTGCTTATATTAAACTTTTCAGGAGAAACAGTTAAGACTAATATGAGGCACATGTACATCGAAGTTGTTATTTATTTTAGAAACAAATATAAATTTTTTCTAAAGGTCGTATGCAGTGCCATGTTATGAACAAATACCTGTAAGCTGTGATGATTTAAGAACTTTAATCATATGCACATACATGCTAAGTATAGACACTGATATGCATTTATGTGAAAATTCGAGTCTTACATAAAAAAATATAAGAACTTTGTGGATTTTTTTCTGCGAATAAGTGTCATGAGATTAAAGGTAACCAGACTCTACGAGAATTTTATATAAATTGTATTAGTTATTGCGAGATACTGCGAACACAAATAAAAACAAATTACTTTCCACCTAGTAACCGGTGGTAGGTTTGAATATGTATATACAGGAATCTGCACGACCTCGGTAAAATCTCAAATGTTATTCGTTCTCGCCAGGAGTCAGTTTGACAGTAGTCTGGGTGTATTAGTTCTTATCTCCTTAAAGGTAACGCAGGCCTCTGATGGTGTGAATTAGAGTACTGAGCACATGCTTATATGTATGGCTTGTTAATTATCCTATCATTAGTTGGTAAAACCGTGTTACTCTTGTGGCAAAACGTTTTAGAGATAACTGAATATGTGTAAAGAGTACATGTACGATAGGACTGCCCTCCGAACTGCTACGATATTATTGGTATGGTACACCATTTATTAGAAGCAATAATTTTGAATATACAATACCAGATATGTAAAGGTTGTGTTATATATTGTCTTGATGGTATGGTTTTTTTTTTTTGGTAGGTATGGTGGGAGGTAGATCGTTAGTATTATTGGTAGAAACTGTCTCATAAAACAGTCGTGTTTGTTATTTTTGTATGATTTTCTTCATATGGTATGATGATATGGTTGACAAGTATTTGTTGCTATTGTTTTTTTTCGCAGGAATGTCTAATTTGTTTGTTATAATAGTATGGCCTGAGGTTATTGTCAGATGTAATTATTTGTTTGTATGGTCTGTTAGTATTGTTAGAAGGAATGATTGGTTGAAATATTTTGGTTCGATGGTTGAAATGATTTGCCAGTATGGTTTGTTGGTTTGCTGATTGGCATGATGATAAGGATTTTGCATATGACTGTTGTGATGTGGTTGGCAAGTGTTGTTTGTTAGAATGTTTTCGGCTGGAACATTTGATTTACTGGTCTGGTGGTATGACCTAATAATATGGCATTTTAAAAACCCGAAACAACTTCTGTATTTTAGAAATTAAAATTTATAAAAGTAGAGCAGTTAACTGACTGAAACGGCAATAGATCTGAACGCGATACTACACTCAGTGAGAATTGGGCCAAAGGCAGAGAAAACTGTGAAAATTGAGCGTCTGCTAATCAGTAATATGGTGACTGAATTTCACCGATTTGTTTGTGTTTGCCACTGGATGTCAAGAATTCCACTGCCATAAGTCACTTGTTGGTCAGTTCATTTGCTTGAATTGCCAGTCGGCAGGCATGCCTATCAACTGTATTTCAGTGAATGTTATTTCGCTGATTGACATCACTGATTCGGGTTTAGTGAAGACAGACTCACAAAATGCTAGAAACATAGTCGTAGTGGACTTTTACTAACAGCATTCTCGTGTTAGAAACCACAGATTTAGTCTATAAACATTTACTCATTAAGTACATTACCTCTTAAAAACTGTAGGGCTTACGATTTAAATATATTTATACATTATAGTTTTTAAAACATAGGTTCAAACACGAATATAATCTCAGACTATGTGCCTGGTGTATACTACTTAACGCTTAATTTATCATTTGAGAAAATCGCTGATGTTATGATGCAAGGATGTTATTAAACCAAAATTGTATTAAACATTTAATTATGTGGCGTTTATTACGCTTGATTATTACACTTAAATAACACGATTCCAAATAAAAGCGCAAGATATTCTGCAAATTTTTCAGGTAAGAAAAGATTTACAATTTTATGTAATGGTACATGATTTGCAAATGACGATACACAAAGAAGTTAAAACTGAAATATTTATGTATGATGGGGGTAAGAAAAGATGGGAATGGGGGAAAAACCTTTTCTGCACTGTTAGTTTTGTTGAATCGTGATAAAGTTACTTTTATGCTAAAACCTTTTGGCATACGTATAACAGTGAAATTGTAAACATACTTTAAAAATTATAATATTAAAGCAGGAAAGGTTGCTTGGTTCACAGATGCACATAATGTACTGAATACTTATTATTTTCATGTCTCCAGTGTTTCGGTATGCGTGTCATTAAATTATCATGCAGTGCTTATTTTTTGTTTAAATGTGTTCAAAAATGTGCACATTATTAGAGGAAAGATAATGATAAGGTTAAAATTCGACGTGACAGTGAATTGGTCAATTCAGAGATTTGAATGTTTAAATCGAACCGACTTGACGAATGTTGGTTTCCTTACTAAATATCGACTCTCTGTATTTGGTTACATTTTTTTAAATCAAATGATTTATTACTATGTGGGAGTAGACTTTTAGAGTTGTGACATATCAAAGATTCCGGGCCGTCTCCCCGTTTTCGATTTTTCTAGAAATTTGCAGCTTCACACGTTGACAAACAACGGGGGAAGTCAAGCAACTTTCATGGACGATTTTAGTACGCTTGACTTGATAACGGCCCTGGCGAGATATAGGCTGTTCACGGTAAAGTGAGCACTTTTTGAGGACTAGTCTGTTTTCACTTTAAGCCACATTTTATCCTTAAAATACCTTTTTGAATTAATATTGTCATGTTAGTAATGAACACAGTGTGTATATTCCACCGCACTCGGAAGTTAACATCTACGGCTAAAATTAAAGATATTTATTGGCTATTATTCAAAATGAAAGGTCTTTCAAAAAGAGCTTACTGTGCCACGAATGGCCTATACCAAACCGGTTGTGTCGACTGTACGATTCAAAATTAACTGCAGCGCCTGACCTAACTTTCCGACAACGGAATTTAGAAGGGGAGTGGGGTCATTCAATGATGTTGTTTCAAGTCCTAATTGTTTAATACAAAAATATATATCATTTCAGTTTAATTTGTTCATCTTTATTTTTAAAAAGTTCAATATAAAATATGCCACTTTGGAGCTGGAAACAAGAGAATGTATTATTTTCACGTCAGTTCCCACACATGTTTCAATGTACATATAATCGTGTGTTGGCGCATTGGCAAGCCAGATGCAAACACAATATTTAATTATCAACCTGGTTTAAAAGAAAAAGAAAGGTGCTAAGCCTGCAGCTGAGTCAGAGCAGCGATGCAAACCCTAGAAATTTAATTTTATAATTATTTTTAAATTAATGTAATAATTATCTAAGTAAAACTACAAATACTACGCAAACCTTAAAATTGTAATATTATAACCATATTTAAATTAATATAATAATTATCTAAGTAAATCTACAATGCCTATGCTTAGAATACTTATACTGCGGTAATGGATTATGCCTTTATTTCGTGTACGTTTAAGTAAAATTATTTTTGCTTAATAAGCAATTTAAAAAATGTCGTCCATTACCGTTTATAGAATGAATTTCAGTATTCAATATACTTATATTTCATTTCAATATAAACTATATTCTTGCCTAATTTTTTCTATCTCAAATTTATTTTCAAACTTTTGTTGTGGTTATTGCAAACATACATATATATTAAAAATATTTTATTTATATGCATGCACCTGAAGCCAGACGGGAAAATCCCACAGGAAATAACGATCAGCACACGAGCCTGAACACGCGACCTATGAAAAGCCATTCCCCTCGGTATTCTAAGAACAACGCTGTAATTCTGAGGAAAGAAACATTTTGTATTTTGATACAGGGACTATAAATACCAAAATAGATAAACGAAAGTTATTTCCAAATAACATAGTTTTTTATTCACCAATGTATACGTTACAAATTTCAAATTACAACTTCCGAATAAAATTAGTTTTTGGTAAAAGATATTTTTAGATATCATGTCTTATAAAGTCACATTATAAGTACAAATTATTTTTAAATCATTGCGTCTTCAGAGATTATATTACAATCCCAGAATAAAAAGGTTTTTTTCTTAGCATATGTATTTGCCTTGAAAATATTACCCCTTCAAAGATTGTATTACATTTTCAAAATAAAATAATTTATGTTTAAAAATTTTGAAATTATTCGTACTTATGTAGAATTTCACTACCGTAATTATGGTTGTTAGCGAATTGTGTTGCCTACTCATTGGTTTGAATACTTCTATCTGTCACCTTTGGGAGGCTATTTAAGCATATTTAAAACCATTCAGGCTGTATGCAGTAAATTTATCTGGAAATATGTGGATTATGACATTGCTGAGAGGGTTAAGGTTTGTTAGTTGTGTGCTCTGAGTAAGCCTGCGCAGAATAAACTATTAGGTCTCCTTGCTTGCGAAATGGCTGAGAACCCGAGCAGAAAATGTTTGTTGAATGTGTGGGTCCGTTACCTCGCAGCAAATCTGGACATATTATTTTGCTTCTATGTATTGACGCTTTCTCTACATTGAGAAAAGCAGATCGCAATTCCACTGTCCAGGCTCTCAAATAACATGTTTTAAAAAATGTTGGCATTCCTTCTAATACTGTACCCGACAATAGACCACAGTTCATTTCCAAATTTTTCAGGAACGTTTTGCTTATGGCATTAAATGTGTCACCTTATCGCCATACTAGTCTCCTCCCTCCCCTCAATCAGAACCTCTATTCTGATTTAATAGCATTCCATTCGACGGACCAAACCAAGTGGGATAACAACTTAGACTGGTTACAGGTAACTTTTCATTATGCACGCCACGAATCTCATAAGGCCTCGACTTTCAAGCTCATGTTCACCTTCGATCCGAATTATTCACATTAAAATGTATAGTCTCTATGCAAACTTCTTGCAAACAATACTTCAAAGTCCCTGATGAGTGGTCAGCTGCTCTGAAAACCCTGAAAAAGTCGCGCGAAAAAGTACGTGCTTCGTACAATCAAAAGAGGATGGACAAAACCTTTTTAAGCAGGTGACCTGGTTCTAAACAAGTCGCACCCCAACAGTCGAGCTGTCGACAAGAAGATGGCAAAACTCTCATATCATAGAACTGGTCTTTACCGGGTACAGAATTTTCTTACACCTGTCACAATTAGTTTGGTTGACCCGAAAATGGGCACTTATATCGCTAAATGCCATGTTTCTCGTCTAAAAAACGGCATCTGCAATCTCCTGCCTGGTTATGGTGCTGTAGAACTAGGGATGGGGAACATTTCACGGAACTGTTCCAAAGAATGGTTCTAGAGAGAGGAACTGGAGCTAAAGTTCCAAGCAAGTCAAATGAACGGTTACGTCGGAACGTCACACTATTCAACTACTTCCGTAATTAAACTTTTGTGATTAACTTCTAATTAGTAAAATAATTATAAACGACGCCTTAAAATTTGTATGCCAAAAGTATAATTTAAGTAAACATCAAGTTATTTCCCGTTTTTCATTACCTAATTTATATCAAAACAATTGCTATATTTTGAAATTGCAAAACGGGGACGGTTTCGTCTCTGAACTTTTACCGAAAAGGCAGAGATGTAAACATTCTGGCGATTGGATGGAACCGTTCAGAGCCTCGGAACTGTTCAGTCTCGGAGCTGTTGCAGACTCGCGAACGGTTCCAGCGAATGAACCATCCCTGAGACGTAATCGACGCCAAATCGAACTGTTATGGACTCGCGAACGGTTCCGGCGAATGAACTGAACGACCTACAGTATCGGAACTGTTGTGATCTGTTAAAAACACATGAAATATAATACCAAACCCACAGTCGAAAAGAAATGTGAATAATTTTTTAATAAATATTTTTATCGGCACACGAACACAACTACAGAAGTATTTTTTAAGTTAAAAATGTTGCGCTCAGATTTTCCAGTAAGGATAAAAAATGACAGAATACATGTCATAGTTTTTTTTCTCGAACTAAACCTCTCTCTTGCAGTATTATCTCCATTTGTTTCTATTGACATAATTCTGTTGTGCGTTGCAAGTTGAGTGACGAGAAATATAACGGCCATAAAGAGTAAAAAAAAATTATTACAATGTAATAACGTGTGTAAAAACGATTGTTTATCCTAAGAGTAGATAGAAAATGAGAGTTCTTTGAAACGGGCTTGGGGCTTATGAGGATAGGAGCCATATGGCATCAGGCAGTGGACCAGTGGTAAAAACTGGCACAGGACCGGCAGGGGCATCTGGCAGAAGACCAGATATGACCTTCACTTTGACTTTTGACCTTGTCCAACATTCGCAATGTTGGATGACCTTGACCTTTGACTTCACCTACATTCGCCATCTTGAATGACATTAACCTTGACCTACATCTCAAAGTTTCTAAAATTTCCCGAATTTCCACCCAGCTGTGCAAATTTTCCAGCAAAAAGTTTCCTTACACAAATTTTCATGAGTCACTCAGTCTAAAAATAGCATGACCTTGTTTCCAGAATGTTTCATTCTATGCTCTGTCATTCTACTTCATGCTCTATCATTCCATGCAACCATCTCGTTTCTAGAATTTTCCAGTTCATGCTCTGTCATTCCAAGTCAACATTGGACATCATGTTTCAAGAATGTTCCAGTTCATGCTCTGGCATGCGCGTTCTAAACTAGCGTGATGGAACACACAACTAGTATTAATCGATAGCATCCATATGACAAATGATATACATAAACTAGGTACAATTTCATTTTGTAGGCAGTCACAATTAATGTTTTCTATGACTTGAAAATAATATATTCACGAAACAAAATTATTATAATAAACTTAGAAATATGACTCACAACATATAAACGTGTATAACAAATCAAGTAAATTAAACATTCACGATAAAGTGTCAATTAAACCGTCAAAACAATATAAGTAATTAATATGTTTAAAAAAGGTAACATATTTTTCTCTCTTACAGATAAAAACAATAATAAAAAAAATGGAATGAAGGAGTTCGCAAAAACTAAGCTTTCCCGGGAAAATGTCCGAAAGAAAAAAAAAGTATATAAGACAAAGAATCCCGTAAAAATGGCACAAACATTTGAAAAATCACTCCATGTATGACGTGTTTGGTTGTTTCGTATAGATGCTATGTATTGCAAGTGTTTCATACGTTTGTTCATAAAGTACCTTATTTTTGGATACATTGAAATTTTACTTACATTACATATATGCATTATAATGTATCATTTAAAATTACCATGAATAAAATCAGAGAGAATACAGGTGTGTGGGTGATGCCTAGTACGGAATATTTCATTTTAAAAATTATTATTACACTAAGTGTGCACAGATACGATGCGTTGTACCTTTTGTGAAATATTCTATACTCGGTTAAGCTTTGTTTGCACGAGGCGGAGCAATATCTTCGAAGAAGAACTTTTGCAGGGCTTCAGAAAAGTATGAAGTAACTGTAAATTGACTATGCAGGTTATATATATATATATATGTAATTCGTATATTTGTAAAGAGATATTTACAAAAATTAATAGTGTAACAAAATACAGCCAGTCCACCCAGTACCGCACGCCTGCACATTCATAATAATAAAACAAATAAACGTACATCTTTAGCTTTAAGGATGTTAATCTAAGGTGAAACGAACTATACTTCGATCGCGCGCATGCCAAAGCCAACGCGAGGTGGAACGCTGTATACGTAAACTACCTGGTTGCGCGCGGGCTGGGAACGTAGCCAGCACTCGCGCGCGCGTGTGGGAAACATGTTTTTGTTATGTAGCAATAACAAGTAGTATATTAATTAGTCACTTACACAGCAGAAAGGTCGCTTCATCCTCGCGGTGTTGCCCCCTCACTTACCCTCTGCATGGCATAACCATGCGGACGGCTCCTGGGCTTGAGACCGGGGCAGTAAACTACGCTAGCAAAAATCATCACAGCTGTTTCCTTAGACACACACTCACGCACACATGGTGTGTGAGTGTAAGGAAACGTCAGTGGCGTCGTAAGTATAGTGAACAGGCGGCTTACAACGCTGGAGAAGAAGGTCGACCCACCTAAAAAAAACAAAGTAGACAAAGTAATGCACAGAGAGGCTACAGCAAAGGCGAAGAGTACAGTAGAAATAGTGGAAGAGAAAAGGGGAGATAACGCAATCAGTAGTGAATAAAAGCAAGTAGGATACGATCACTAGGTACTACAGTGCTTGAAATAGCATTTCACATTCGCAACCCTTGCATAAGTACATGAATAAATGATTTTATAATGTGAAATGATACACACATATATGTATCTATAACACGCTTGACAAGATAAGAATATCTCTTGCATGGGCTACAGCGTACCACCATTCCCCAACACTGTGCTATGGAAAAAACAATACATACTGGTAACATGCCTGACAAGATAATGCTATCTCTTGCACAGTCTACAGCATGCAACCAGCCAGTATACCTGACAAGATGAATATGACTCTTGCATGTGCTATGGTATGTTGGAAAAAACACAACCATCAACAGCATACCTGACAAGATGAATATGACTCTTGAACGTGCTACAGTATACTACTGGAAAACAAGTACATACACAGGATATACTGGTAACATGCCTGACAAGATAAGAATANTACTGGTAACATGCCTGACAAGATAAGAATATATTTTGAATGGGCTACAGCATACAACCAGCCAGCATACCTGGCAAGAATAATACGACTCTTGCATATGCTACAGAATACTAAACATGACATATGGCTTCCATCCCTCAGCAGCTTACCTGACAAAATGAATATGGCTCTTGCATGTGCTCTAGTATACTGCTGAAAAAAACGCACACATATCAATTGCTGTGGGAGAGGGGAATGGAAGCGCTTCTACTTCGACAAAAACGGGACGAGGAACTGCCTCCTACTATGCATCCCGACCCCATTCACTCTCCTGGGGACAGACACATATATGATGATACACGCCTGCCCCAGAGGTGCTTTATTTAGTTATAGTAAACATAGGGAGCAGTATGAATGGCATCGACCAGGATGTTATGTTTGATGTCCATTCACGAAAGAGCTATATTGTTGGTACATTCGCTATATACGTCGTGATGGTGCAATCTAATGCTATTGACCTGTGCATGCTTTACTTGCTGGTTCATTCGAATGCGTTTATAATCTTCTACGGTGTTGGTATTCTTTACAACGCTCGTCTGTTTACCTGTCGCATGCTTCACTACCTCATCGATACAACGATAAGAATACAGCTTCGCTCTTAGCCCGACAAACTAGATCATGTCATTTATTCCACACTCATCCTTGAATATGCCAATCACCCATGTGTTGGCAGGTGAGTAGCAGGGATGAGTGAGAGGGTAGCCACTGGTGTCGAACTCGGTTATAAGTGCCGGGTCTTAGGCGAGGTCGCTGTCGAAGAGGGGGCAGGCTAATTCCATTGCAAAGGAGTCAATATATGTGCATATAAGATTGACTCTACTGCCATACCGTGCCCTTAAACGTCATACATGGGCTAGTCAAATACAATATATTCATGGTCTAACTTTACCAGCGACAGATTTTCATTATAAATAGTTCGGCATTTGAAGGCTCGTTTCGCAATGAGTTTCTTCGCCCAAAGTTCTCTGCATACAAGTTCAATACGCTGGTGTTTACGCTTATTTTCCATAAACTTGATGTACATAGCATTGTTCATTAGCTTGTAGAAGTCCTTCTTGAAGGCATCCGTGGCTCCCTGGCATTTTGCCATGTTAAGTTCAATATACGGCTTTAGCCACGCCCTGGTTGAATCGAAGGACAAAATATATTATCTTCATCCTCAAACCATGACCCAATACCTGCTTGAAGTTGACAAAATGTACAATATGTTAACTCTTTGTCTCAATGGTGGTCATGAGTTTGGTCTCTTTGGACCCCAGGGGACACTCGTTCACCAGCAGGAACAGAAGATTTTTATGTTCCTCGCAGAGTGTTGTAGGGTACTCTACATCCACCTCCAGTATATAGCCAACATCACCATCGTCTGGACAACATGTCGTTAATATCCATGCTGGTCCATTCAAAACTGCAGTATGGCAGCGGCAGGAACATTGCCCATCCATACAAATTATTGGCATCGACATACTGAGAGCAGGTAGACAACCTGCTGATATCATATGCTGCAGGAACGTTCTTGTTGTTTGACATCATGTGACGCTTGATGCACTGGGCCATCCCTCCCCGGATACCAGCCTTGATAAACAGGTGGACATCATAGTCGATGAGTAGCTCCAACTCCACATGTGTCTTGCACAACATTGTGTCGAGCAAGAATCTAGGAGCACTCACATAATGGACACAATAATGTCATGTGGTCAGACATAGCCCTCGTAAATTGTAGAATACAATGCTCAGAATCAAGACATCCATCTTCAAATAAAGCTCAGAGTAATGGCTTAATGTATGACATCCGAACATTGCCCATACCCTTTGAGCATAATGGCAATATTCTATACTAATGTTGCATCCAGTCAGGCGGTTTAAAAAAGCATCAATGGTCAGCAGCTGTGGCTCAGCGAGCTTCCCCCACGAGTTGACATAGTCGTATGGGAACACTCCTTTGCGAGTCACCAGCTCAAGCTATTCGTCATTGAAAAAGTTTGATGTCATCTTGAACTAGCTTGATGGTAGGTTCTTTGCAAGTGTTGCGAGGCTGGCAGACATAAATCTAAACGTATCAATAAACTCTAACATGAATTTGTCGCCCAAACCTTTACTGAAGGTAATAAGCTTTTATTCCATGTGCAGAATAATACATTTGCCCTGGGTATCATAGCCAAGCTGCTTATTAATAAAATTAGCATCGTACATCAAGTTATTGAAGAGGATTGGCAGTCTCTGGAGCTGGTGGCGAAGTTTGTTGCAGTTATTACATACCACCTGATAAAGTTGCAGGTGAAATGGTAGTGATTGTTGAACTTGTGGTTATTGCTAGTGAAGGGGCTGGAACAGTAGCAGCAGGTGGTGGCCAGAGCATAGGCAGTCTGTTGGCCAGAAGTCAGAGTACACATAGGCTCAGACTGCCTATATATATTCTTCACCAGATTTCCAATCCTCACGACTTCTTCCATAAACCGCTTCGACAAGTCTTCTCTAGTGTAGCATTGCACATCTGTGGGTATGCTGGTTGTCTTGGTGACTGGTATTACGTCGTTATCCAACTTGACGTAAATGCTATAGCTGTAGGGCTCGTGCTTCTGGTTTCTATAGTTGTAGGACTTATCTGGGTTTGGCTGACACATCTGGACCAGTACTAGTATTGCCTCAAAGTCCACATACACGACTGTAGTTACCTTATCACCGTTGTGGTAATTTTGATAATTGAGCACAAGAGGCTTGATGTTCTTCTGCAGCTGTAGCATGTCGACACAGACTGGGGCATGTTCATTGCAGTAGTTCGAAGTGCTGAACCAGTTCTTCCTTCTACACTCGTTTTGGAACTATCTTCGTATTCTCGTCGAGTGCGTAGACATTGATGCTGACCCCAGGATTAGTCCTTTCGTACATTGATATTTGCCGTAGAAGGGTGGGGAACTCTATCCCAATAAAGTCGAAATGCATCTCCAGGTCAATGTATTGCTAGTTGACGTGCTCAGGATGTCCACTCTCTACGTATTGTGCCAGGGTCGCCAATTTAAAGCACTGCTGGTCCTGGTTTTGTGGATTAATAATTGTCATCTTGTTTTTGATTTGTGCAGGCAGGGCGATGTAGGAGGAAACTGCCAGTGGGTCGAGCTTGTTGACATGCAACTGAAGCCTTTTCATGGAGGTGAGGGTCCAGCCACTTTCCTTCCGGATGTATTCGTCCTCCTGGCATAGCTTGGCAATGGCAGCCGACACAACATCTTCAATTTCACTGACTTTGAAGAGGGGCATGTTCTTGGTCTTAAAGGTGCGATGGTCTGTCTCGTCGCCATGCAGCTCCGGTTTGCCATATGTGCACTCGAGGAAAATATTGAATTCAACCGCCCCCTGGTCCTTGATCTCCTTCTCCAGCTGGCCGATGATGTTCTCCTTCATACCCTTGAGGTAGCCGCAAATATCGAATGCCTTACTCGAGGTATTCTCGGCGATGTATATCTTAATGATCCGTCAAAATGCGCTCTCCGTATCCACAAGCCAATATACCTTACACTCGCCCACACTGGTGATGATGGTTCTATGGCGAGAGCTCCCCTCGCCAGCAATAATGCAGGCCAGTATGAGCCATGATGGTCCAGGCTGGGATGTTGATGTATCAGCCATGCGAGCCCTTTTCGTTGGTGGTAGGATGATGGCAGTTCCATTACATTATGCGCATTGCGCACACCGATTGTAAACACAGGTAATATACCTGCCACAGTTCCCGCATGCCAATGTCTTGGCATCGGGATTTGCCTACCAGCTACATTCATGATGACGAGCATCACAAGAACGGCTGAAGCCATCATTGCAGAATGTGCAGTGGGTCGATGTGGCCTGCATGATCAGTCCAGTGAATGCTACATGATGGTCGGAAAGTTTTTCGGTGCTGGCAAATGTCTTCCCGCACCTATCGCACATGTGTTGTGTTTCCACAAGCCATTTGGCCGATCGGCAAACAGCCAATCACAGAAAACGCACTGCAGTGTAGGTGGTCGCATCGTAAGTGCGATAGTCAATGGTGGCATGGAAGAATAAGAAACCAATGATTGAGATGATGATGATGCGAAAGAAGGGAAAGCCAGAAAGGAAGCAGAACTAGTATAATCCATCTTGCTCTTTGAAGAGACGGAGGAAACATAACGATGAAGAACGTGTCGACTGGTCGGTCTGGTGGAACGCGCAAAGGACTGCTCAACACCGGACTACCAGGATTGTACCTATGGGGAAAACATATAATCCTAAGCTAGCCTGGAAAAAACATGTCCTACAACTAGTCTAAACTCCGCGATACAGGTCGTATCGATTGATTACCCACACAGTTTGACAAATGAACAGGTTTTAGGCCCGAAGGCCAGCACACCCTCCATCCTCCCGCATTGCAACTGTACTCGGATGAGTAAGGCAATGCACGGCACATTCTCCTCTTGGTCNGGTTTTAGGCCCGAAGGCCAGCACACCCTCCATCCTCCCGCATTGCAACTGTACTCGGATGAGTAAGGCAATGCACGGCACATTCTCCTCTTGGTCTCTTCGGGCCATTCACATTTCGAGGTCGCCGTTACACGGTATTCTACCGGTTTTCTCGCTTAAAACCTGTCCTCCTCGCCAATCTAGAATACTCCGACCAACTTTTGTAGGCCTTTACCTGAGTACCATATAATGGGTCATCAGAATTTTCTCTATTCCATTTATCAAATTCTTCTAGAATTCTACCAATTTTAGTAGCAAACTCATTCCATGTCCTGTGGAATTGTTTGTTTTCCAAAAATGTTTCTATTCCTATGTGAATGCCCATTTCTTCCATTCTTGCATCCAGCCAGTTTCTAATTCCTTCTGTCTTGAGGCAATCTGTAATCACATGCTGCACTGTGTCATCAACTCCACATACTTCACACAGTGGGGAGAGCACGAGTCGCATGCTGTAAAGTTTGGCCTTAAAGTTCCCATGTCCAGTAAGGAGCTGCATACTGTAGTGGTTCGTCACCAACCATATACATTGCAGTCTTGTTCTTATATCAGGCAGCAGCTCAAAAGTCTGTCTGCCCTTTTCTGAGTTTATCCATCTCGTTTGCCATTCATCTAGTAGGCTATTGTATATGTCTTCCTTATCTTCTTTTGACAACCTGCCAACCCGTACTCTCTCTGCCACTAAATCCCTATATCGGACCAGCAAGTCCACAGGCAGCACGCCCGCAATTACTGGGAGTGACTCATTGGGGACAGTTTTATATGCCCTTGTAACGGTCAGCAGTGCTGCTGACAAATGAACAAATAAAAAAACAGAGGTTCACTTGAAGTGTTCCCAGACACCCTCCCCCGAGCACGTCATCACAGTGCTATCCCTACCTCACGCCGCCAGGTGCCCGTGCATGGTCAGTTCCAGCTGAAAGCAGAGCACGCATCTTTTCGATCAAGTCGGACTTAACATTCATTGTCGATAGCCAGAAGGAAAAGTCAGCTTTATTCCTACCTCGAAGTCTCAAAATGCAGTGGTTAGCAGGATGGGAGTATGTAATTTTTTTTAATTTGTCTCCGGTACCTAACCAGCGACACTCGTGAGTGACTGGAATAATTATGAGAGAGAGAGTTTAGGTGACGCTAACAACAACATATATTAAATGAACAAGATAATCTACTGCCTGCTCGCGAGTATAAAGCTATGAAGGAAGGTATACTTTTTGAAGCCTCACAGCTCCGCCTGCGAAGGGCGGAAGACCATCCCCACCACAGGAACGAACCACCCCATATTCACATAGCTCGCCTCGAAGAGTCGAGCCAATAGGGTTTCGGGGGATGGGAACCTACCATTCACAAAGCAGTTGCGGGGCTCACCCTCCCCAGCGGGCAGGCATCACGCTCTTTGCTTTTAGTAGGAAACGGGCACCATACAGTCATGAATGAGCTGCCAAGTACACTAGTCAACTAGCACCGAGTTTGTAATTGATGATTAAACACTTATCACAAGCATTGAATGTGAAGTACAGGTAACGTCGAGGTGTGTTTGTGAAGACAACATGTCTGGCAGTAAAATAACGGGGTACACTCGAATGAGCTGACAGATCACAAGTAACTAACTACAGGTTGGAAGGGGGTATATATATATTGTACATTCGCCCAGGATGGAGGGAGGGGGCCGCGCCCATTCGCCTTAAACAGCACTCGCACAAGCCGGAATAATAATATTTAATGACCCGCCTCTCTTTCTCGACCTACATAACCAGCGGCTGTGACCTCCAGCGTACATGGTAATTGTAGTTTATGTATAACCTGTCTCTATCATCCCAGCAGGTTCAGTCTCCAGCGGACATGGCACTTGTTACCATTCTCTCTTCTTACATATCCCGTGGTTGCAGTATCCAACATACTTGCATTTCAGAGAGTAATGTTACTGTATTACCACCACAGTTCATTTTGTTACCTTCAATATAATCTTAACGAAGAATAAAAGTATGTATATGTTGGGTTTTTTTTTTTTGCAGTACATTTACTATAAGAGTACTTGAGTTTCGGGTATGTTACGACACATCACCTTCCCTCCCCCGTGTATACTGAGAATAATGTTACTTTTTTACTATATTACTGCTACAGTTCATTTTGTTACCTTTAATACAATGGTAACGATGAATAAAAGTACGTATGTGTTGTATGTTTTCTTTTTGCGGTACCTTCACTTACAGGTACTTGAGTTTTGGGTATGGTTTTTTGAAACCTCACACCACCCAGACTGATAAAGAATACATACATTGAATATAGTTGAGAAACATATATTTATTGATACTTACATATACAATTGAAATTTCTAAAAAAAAAATAACTTTTTCCCCCTCTCTCTCTATTGAGCCTAGAAGGGTCGCGAAGAGTTGTTGCTGTATCTTCTTCCTTTCTCCATGGTCAACTTGGTAATGTTGGGCAAGTTGGACGCTCCTCCATGGTCAACTTGGTAATGTCGGGCAGGTTGGACGCTCCTCCCAGCATTGCTGATGAGAACCAACCGCAGTGCTGGCAGGCGGAGGCAGAAGGTTGCTTCTAACATCTGCGGGCGGCGTTCTGTGCTCGGTTCTGTGATACCTCTGACTTGATGGCTAGGTACCGACGCCCTCACGGCTCGCTGGCATCTTGGTTTGGATGCCGGTGACAACCGACAACTGGGCATCGTCGTCATCAGTGATGTCGATGGTAGTGGTGCTGGGGGTAGGAACTAGATGTTCTACAGGCTTGCAGTCGGGGAGATGAATTTTAATAGCATCATCTAGCATAGTATGAGTCAACACCTCCTTTTCACTGCATATCAGAGGGGTGTTTGCATGCATGTAATGAAGTATGCACCTCTCCAGCATCGTACAAGCAGACATCTGCTGCCAGTGTTCGTATGCGGGTAGATTGTGCGCCAGCACGCAATGCTCAATACCATCGCAATCTTCACTGTATGTCCGGTGCTCCGATTAATCTCCGACATCGTACGTGATGGTGCTGTGACCTGGCATCACACTGATGTAGGCAGCTCTGGGTGGAATGATGCGCATAGTTGCTAGATCACTGATGACAACTGGCTGGATAAACATGTCTTACATAGCTTCCTCCCATGTATGTGATGTCATAGCCGCCACCACCATCACTACTTCAGAGCTTCGGCCAATAGCAACAGAATGTGTGCAACAAGGTCACAAATAGCTTCCCAACACTGACACTTGCTGCAACATGAGAGTTCTCCCTGGACCGTCGTGCTGTCTGTACTCATGGCTTCAATGTCCATGTCATACATGTAAGTTAATTAACCTTTTACTTGTATACACAGCAGACCTTAGCTGAACAGGGTAGGGTCCATTTACTTCCATAGTCTTCTAGCATAGTGGTATGTATGTGACCTGTACATTCTTCTGTCCAATGGCAGGTTGTACCAGTACCTCCATCCTGTAGAGCAAAGTCAACTTTCCTGTTCTTGTGATGCAATTCGGTAATATCTTCAAATTGAGCACATATTATGATAATGTGTCCATTTGCAGGTAGCTGGCTGTTTGGTCGGAGATTAAAAATGGCGTAGCAGGGTAGAATCTCACTCTGGGGATTATCACATGAGTCGTGATATCCCCACATTTGATTTTCACCAACACATGTCTGCACTTGCACGTGCCCAAGCTCTGGTTTAAACACCACTCACCTACACCCGATAAAGTACCTCTCTTACAAGTTCACATTTTCTGGCAGAAACGGTATGCAGTTAGGTATGTCAAACGTATAGCACATGGTGGCGGTATCGGTTGTCTACTGAATGCTGCACTGGTGATGACTGTGGACTGGATGTAACTCACCTCTTCTTATATTGGCATCAAGTAAACTTCAGATGTTAGTGGTGAACACATAGTCTTCCACATAACTGTTCCACGCTTCATGCAGGTCTTGTGCTGATCACCCGTACAGGACTCGGTTCAATGGCTAATTACATCGTCGCTGTTCGGTCGACACAGTTCATATGCAATTGTCCATGTAAACCATACCTGGCGCATATTCTCTTCGCTTGCACGAGCTATCATAGAGGTGATGGTACAAGAAAGCTTCATGTCCGGTCGTAGGTAATACATGGGACACAAAACAACACTGCATGGTATCGGGTATAGGATAAGATATTCCTCTTCGCTTTGACTCACCCAGTGTTCGAGTCCGTTGCAGCTTTCCACTTGTGCAGGCAGTCTGGGGGGTTTGAAGTGAACATGTCGGTATCCGGTCATAACATCACCATCGTTCTTGACCATGTCAAGTGGGTTGAATGGCTTGTCCATGTTTGAATTGTTACTGCAACTGCAGTTAGAGAGAGAGAGTCATTCTTCCACATTATGAAAACTCGAGAACATGCGTCGTCTTGCCGTTACCAATAGGCCTGATGCCAGCATAGAGGATCAGTACTGTAGTGATTTTAAGCTTGATCATGTCGTTCTTGGTGATAAGTTGTGCATATCGAGAAGTTAGACGCACCTGAACTTAACATTTAGCAAGCACATTATGCACTTGCCGTAAATTGTCTCCACTTTCCGGAAATCCGGTGACATGTACCGCTTCACGACGACTAGGTCCGACAATGGCCTATATTGAGCATAACCATTCAGCTTAGCTATATCGCGTCCATGATGGTATTGAGTAGTATAATGGTTTCCCCTCCTCACAGGTTCGCTATTTATATTGTCTGCTGTTCGAAAAAAATATGCATTACCCC